>VXBU01014341.1:982967-1109111 GCA_013400315.1 Bombycilla garrulus | reverse complement strand
GAGGGGGGGGAGGGGGTGGGCACAGCTGAAAATACTCCCAAGGCCCATGTCTTGACCTTTACATGAGCTGAGTCTTTGATCTCAACAGAGAACTCTCACAAGCTCTGCAAGTACAGCAGCTCATGGAATCGCACAAAGCTGTGCCTTCTCCCTCCCTCATTCCCACAGGGGAATAGCCCTGCAAGGTACCTCTTCACAGCTCCTCATCTAAGGGTCAATTCTTACAGTTTATTTGTTGACCTGAGTGCTTTTGAATGTGGCACATACAGATTTAGTATTATTTTTATGATTTATCATTAGCAATTTCCATTAATGACACAATAGATGGTCATACATCTAAGTTCTTATAAATGTGGGTTCAGCAGGACAGAGAGCGCTGACCTCTCAATAGCCAGGGAGGGATGCCAGCCACCCCGTGTAGGTGACAAGGACACACTGATCGATTTCCCTCCTATTCAGGCAGAGCTCACTCTGCCCCCAGGCTGGGCTGTTAGACTGGACAAGAACCCCAGTTTTTACATCCCTCAGTTTTGTGAAATATCATTTAGTTTCAAATCTACTCCCAAATAAGTCTTGCTTTTCAGACAAGAGAACTGGGACATGTAGAAATTAAGACCTGATTAGGCAAGTGGAATCAGTTTGAGGAGTCTAAATACTCCATCATCCTCTCTTGGCAAATGTTTGCATCCCAGATTCTTGGCTTACTTTTTAGTTTGTTTTCACAAGAACTGCACTTTCCTTGGGATTAATATGTGTCGGCATTGTACTTACACCAATCCTACCTAACAAACTTTCTCTTCCACATATTTAACAGTAACCCATTTGCCTTCACAGAATCACAGAATCACAGAATCACAGAATCACAGAATCACAGAATCACAGAATCTGCTGATTTGGAAGGGACCCACAAAGATCATTGAGTCCAATTCCTGGCCCTGCACAGGACAGCTCCTAGAGTCCCACCATGTGCCCAAGACTATTTCACTCCTGTCTATCCCAGGGAAGCATAAGAAATAACAAGTGTCACACTCTGCAAAGGGTAAAATGTATGCTTTTGTTTAATTTCTGTCTCATTACAAGTGCTGTGCCCTGGCTCTAAGAAACATGAACTAAAGTTGAGTCGATTTTATTGTGAGTGAGTAATGGATAATCCAGATGACTTGCCAGGAAGCACGGCCCCAGGGCTGTGCAGTACACAGCTTCCAGGAAGAAAGGGCTGTATTTGTAAACAGAAAGCAACACCACTCATTGTTATGAAAGGCAATTCCCTGTCTGAGAAGTGATGGAGCAAAGCCACCCAGCTCTCTTTATAGGGAGCAAGTCTACTAAACAGGAAAGTCTAAGGCGTGACAACGTCTGGATAAGAGGATAAAAAGTACATATATACCTTCCTGCCATTATGCTGGACAAAAAGCTGGAGCATATTTCATGCCTGTGGAAAGTCTGACACTATGCAAGCACTTTTTCTCTGCAAAATGTAGCACAAGGCCAGCAGAGACCTGCTTAATTCCACTCCAGGAACAGGGAGGGTTCGTCCCTCAGCTGCCCTGTGCTCACTGGCACAGTGGTGAAAGTGTCCACCCAGCATGAAGGGCTTCAAGCCAAGCAGAACCAGTGTGTCTCACAGGTATCAGCACCCACTGGTCATTTCACTTAACAAAGGGAGTGCAGAAGTCCACAGAAGAGCTAGAGGGGTAGATGTAAAATGGCAAAATGCTGACTTCTGCCAAATCCAGAGCAAAACTCACACCAGTTTCAATGGACTCAGTTATTTATCCTTACATTTCAAGGTTAAGACAGACTACTGAAGATCTTGTCTAAAACTCTCATGAGCAACCACAGTTGAAGTCATTGCCCCCAAATCTGCTCGTGACCCACAGCAGTGATCCCCAGCTCCCCCTGTCCCTGGGCCACACCACAGCAAGTCAGTAGGAGGAACAACTGTCTCTCCTCCTCATAGCCTCAGGACTGGGTTTTTATTTACAAGGACATAAGCAGTGTTGTGTTTTGCATGACAAAGATACCTGCTCATCATGGGTGGAAGTTTACTGGTCTCAAAGACATCCCTTAGGAAGTTGTCTAGTCCTGCTTTGAATGTTTCAGGTGGCAAAGAGCCCATGCAAGCCCTCAGAAGTTCAATCAGCGGTTAATTGTCCTCTTCCACGTGCATTCAGGGGATCTGCAGTGTTTTCCTTCCCCCTGGCTGCTCTTGGGAGCATGTGGTTTGGGTACTAATGCTGCATGCTGGCACCAAGCTGCATTTCACAGGGAAAAATATGCAACCCTCCATAAGCAGATTAGGAAACACAAACAGTGAAAAATGGAGAACAGAGTGGGAAAAGAACTCTTATCCAAACAACACCCAGGGCAAGAACCAAGCCCTCCACTTGGTGAGACAACTAGGGAAAGCAAGGGATTTAGAAGTGAAACTGTTGAGAGACCCTGTTACTTTGCACCATTAAGGTGATAGTGTTCCCTTGCTCCTGACAGGCCCATCATAAAAGATGTCTCTTGTTCAAGTCAGCTGCACAGTGCACACAGCATCATCTAGGAATTCAAACACATCTTTATTGTTCAATGCTTTCATGGTCTTGTGGCTCTTGTCACACATGAGCAAGGTGCCTGAAGCCCACCAGTGTACCAAACACCACAACAAAAAGAAACCATTTCAGCCTGAGGTGTGGTGGAAGCTGCAGGAGAACTCATCTTCAACAGCAGCTAGTCCCCACAGCCGCCACACTCCCCAGTGCTCCCCCACATCTGCAGCTGTTACCACCATTGCCAAGTGGACCTGCACAGTGATCTTGCTAAGCCACCTCAGTCCTCTGGGTGCACTCTGTCCAAAGCATCCTCAGCTCTTACTCTGCATCTGGGTGTTTTTCTGAGTTAATAAGCATGAGCGAACCCCACACACTACTCCTACCTCCTCCAAATTTTCGCTTTCTTCCTCTCTCTTCCCCTTCCCGCTTTTCTCTCCAGCTTTTCCCTTTCACCTTATTCCACTTTCATTACTCTGCACTGTTTAAATATCCCTAGCAAAACCTGGGTACTACAAAAAAGAATCCCAAATAGAAAAAGAAGGCAGAAATATTTCATACATAAACAGCTGGTTTGTAGGAATCCTGATGTCATTACTTCAGGAGAATAAAGGACTATAAATTCTAATGCAAGTCTCCCACTCAGTTGTAAAACATGCTGCTGTATTTACAGTAAAATACTCATCAGGCAAACAGTTCTGTTTTTTTCCCAGAAAACTCTATCCTGGATTTGTTCTTAGAGAGGAAGTTGTTCATAGCTTCTTACCACTCCCCTCTTTGATGACTGCTATTTTAGGATTGTTCCAGTCCTTTTTTTGCCTCTTTCCCCATAAAACTGGAATTACTTTAGCCCACAAGGTTACTTCATAAAGCCTCCTTCTCAGCATATGAATCCAATTTTGGGTTTTCAGGCTTAAAAATAAATATCTGACAAAAACCCCCAACCAAACAAAAAAGATGTGCTAAAGAGGGAGGAGAGAAAGAAAGACCCAACATCCATTGTTTCAGCCTTAGCTATCTCCAACATATTCAGCCGAGTCACATCCATTTTACTGTAAGTGATGTGTAATCTCTGGATGGATCTGCTTAGTAAAGATTTATTTTTGAATGGATGAAAGAATGCCTGAAAGAATAGGAGTGTGACTGTAGTGTGTTGCCCAGGGATGGCTGTTCATTAAGCTGCCTAGAATAAACAGTATATGCATGCAAATTAGAGAACTCTTGGGGAAAAAAGCCACTTAGGTAGTAATGGTCTAGCTCCCAAAAATTTGTTCTGTAAAATTACTTGTTTGTGGAAGACTGCACTTTACTTTCTTACTTTCTGTTAAGTGTGTAAAAATATATTAATGACCTTTTGCAAGTTAGATTTGGGCAACACTTACAGTGTATGTGGTCTCTTAGTAGCTGTATTAGATGTACAGACATTGTTTTAACACAGGTTGTTACCTGGGAACAAAGGGTCAACACAAGCTTCCTGGAGCAAGCAATCTGAAATACATTTGAGGCTGTCTTCCACATGAGAAATTGTTTCAGCCATTCCCTAATATCACCTTCCCTCTCCAGACCAAGATTCTTCAAAGAGAAGGGAGTTTGTATGTGAGATAGGTGTACAGACTTCAAACAGCAGTGAAAATATGCCTCAAAGACAGAGAAATGTACCTCCCAAAACACTGTGCACAGTCCCTCCATCCCATTTGTGACCTGAGGGCTTTGTTTCTTTTTTTTTCTCCCCACTGGGTTACCAGTTCAGCATTTTCCACTTGGTTTCCCTCTACCTTGGGCAAAGCTTGGAAAACATAAACTGCGCCCTAAAAAGTGACAAACACAGTCCCACTATTTACCCCTACGCTCCTGCTCTGCACTTTCTTTTTCCCACATATAGTAAAAATGAGACAATTCATGGCAGGCCTAAGTCTGAAATCAAACACCAATTTTCAAAAGGTTTTTGGATCCAGAGAGAAATGCCCACAGAGCTGCAGAATACATTGTGTTTGACTGACAGCTAATTTTTCTCCCTACTTTTCTGTCTGGCTGTGCAATCAAGAAATCAACTATTCCAGACAAATTTCCAATACAGAACCTTTTTATCACCCTTCTGGTTATGATGTCACTGGGGTGTCACATCCTGCCGGTTTCCACAAAAGTGGGATTCCTGCCTGATGGCACAATAACAGTGGTAGAAGTTTCAAGACTCACAATAAGTAAGGGGAGAGCAGGGACAAACAATGATTGGCATCAAAATAAGAAATCATATCTCCTGTCTTTCTCCTGGTTTATATCTATCATATGGTGTGTTATGTTCCTGGCAAATCATTTATGGTAAGGTTTTTGGAAATGAGTGCTTTTGGAAATGAGATCTTCTAAGTGAAAATGTAAGCACTGCAATAAATGACTCGATCTTCAAATGTATTCAACAGCCTATGGCTCTTTCGGAAATCAGAGCTGTGGAGTGCTCAGTGCTTTAAAAATGAGTCTCATTTTCTCTTGTGCTCAACTTTGGATAAAAGATTTATTTTAATGTTCAGAAAAGGAGGATTTGCTCACACTGCATAATCGATCTGTAATCCTTAGAGCTTCTAAATGTGAAGGGCTGATGTTAGTTCCCTTATTCTGGTGTGGTTTTGAAGGTGTTCAGTGGAATAAATTAGAAATGCGACTTGGAACATTTTTTATATGCTTTGAGGAAACAGGATCCAGATGACAATTGATGTGACATACTTGTCACCTGCAGCGGAAAACCCTCACCAAGAGGGAAGCCATAAAGCTTCTCCCCGTGCCCACAGCATCCTACGCAATTTGCGGTGCAACAAAAAAGTCTTTGCAGCCACATATTTATTTGTCCTGCTTAGTGCCCTTTGTGGTACTCCCACACATTGGACTTTAAAGCTTTCTTTGAAAGTTTTATTATCTTCCATATTTCACAACCCTCAGAGGCATTGATGCTGCAGCCTGTTCTGGGGAACGGGTGGCAAAGCGCTCTTTGTTTCTGCTGAGGGAAGACCCCAAAGGCCACTAAAGCTGCTCAGCAATGTTCCCTTTTAAGGACGAGCTGAGGGAGGCATCCTGCTTTCATCTTTAAATCTTACCAGATGAGAGGGAAACTGGTGCTGAGGACCAGGCAATGATGACCTGTGCTGAGTCACCACAGTTAGTGGAGATGCAGCCAGGGACAGGCATTGCCAGGGCACTGAGAGCCAGGGGCTGTGCTCTGCCTGCAGCTCTCTGTGGCTCTTCCTCAGCATCTTCTCTGTAGAGCAGAACTGACCATCTCACTGGATCTGCTGGCAGGCTGCCCAGCCAGCCCAGCCATCACTGGGGACAAATCAAATACTGCTGACAGGGTCTCAGATCCACTTGCATGAGAAAGCAAAGCTTTTCCCAATGCCTCTTGCCATAGCCCTTTCCCTACTGGGATCACTGCCATGCCTTATTTAGAGATTCCCTCTTTCCAAGCAGGAAAGATTTAAAAGTACATTTGAAAGAGGGTGTATTTAGACGCTTATCTCTTTCTTGTTGGAAAATTTTTTTTGTGACTTTGTGTTGTAGGAAAGTTCATTTTACAGGCATAAAAGCTGTGCAAGGAAATACTTCCCAATACAAAAACATGGACAAACCATCTCAAAAGCACATGGCTTGAGTGCAGGACTATTCAGAGCTGAAAATTAATCATGCTGACATGAACCTCCACTCTAAAAGCAAACTGTGTCACATTATCATTTTCAGCCCAAGAAATAGATACATATACTGCAACACTGAAAAGAAATCAGAGTCTAGCAATAATCAACCATCACATTTCCTGTAGGGAGTGGAAAAAATAAACAAACAAAAACACAGGGAGCTGTATGGGAGAAAAAAGGGGCAAAGAGAGAGATGGAGAGAGTTTTTACAGGGATATATGGTGACAAGAGACAAAGAGTTTTAAGTTGAAAGAGGGTAGATTAAATCTGATATAGGGAAGAAATTTTTTACTGTGAAAGTGGTGAGACACAGGAACAGGCTGCCCAGAGAAGCTGTGGATGCCTCATCCCTGGAAGTGTTCAAGACCAGGATGGATGAGGCCCTGAGCAACCTGGTCCAGTGGAAGGTGTTCCTGCCCATGGCAGGGGGGTTGGAACAAGATGATCTTCAAAAATCCCTTCTAACCCAAACCATCCTGTGATTCTAGAAGGCTAATGTGGCAAATGTTATCAGTGCAAAATGTTGTTCTGTGTGGGCCATCACCCCGCAGTCCATGTAGACTCTTGCTCACCAGGGTCTCTAAAACAGCACACCAAATTTGTATGATTTTAAGGGTGCTCACTAGAAGCAGCAGCCTGATGATGTCTGGTGATCCCTCTTCTCCAGAGGCTCATCTGGAGTCTCCCAAGCACTGGTTGATCTGTCAGCAAAGCTCAGCTCTCCCTCAAGGGCTTCACTCCTTTCACAGCTCCCAAGTTCACACCCGACTCTCTTTTTGTTGCCTGCCTGGACGCAAACACTTACACTCCTACTGATATGAAACCAAGATCCAGCAGGAGAGTGGGACTCTGGGAACATCAGGGTGAGGGTAAAGGTGTTTCAGCTCTGCCTCCATGATGGGGTATCTTATTCTCATCTGCCTCTGCTTCTTCACCTCTCTCCATGTAGCTGGCTGCTCTCCTGGTGCCTTCTTCTCCGTTTCTCTTTTCCCTTCTCTGGCTCAGTCAATACGTGCTTCAAGACTGATTCAGCTGCTTCCCCTACCTCCGTGATCAACAGCTTCTTCCCTGGTAATTTTTTTTCCTGTGGATCAATCATCTAATTCAACATACACCTCAAAATATTCAGCTTTCTAACATCCCCTCCATAGCCTCCTCAAAGCCCTGTTTCAGCTCCAGGATCTTCTTCAGCTTTGTCTCCCAGCTGTGTCTTGTCTCCCACAGGTTCCTCTGAGGCTATTTCCCACCTAGAGTTTCCATTACAAATATTACCCAGTATTATCTGCCTCCCACAGCCAGGCATCTTTGCTCTCTCAGCCTTTGAATGGCTTTCACTGCTGTCAAATTTGCCTTTATCCCTTCCTCAGATCTGCTAAAACATAATATCAAGCTTTCTCTACAAACTTGAGGCAAAATCACAGCCCTCTTCCCAAGTCAAGGCATCCAGCAATAATTCCGTGTTTGGATTTTTAAGAATTTTGCCTGAATCAATCTTGTTTTGAAATATTAAAGGTAACAGCTTGCAAAGTACATACACTTACATACCTCACTTCATTCAAATTAAGTGGCAAATATAAGAATCTCCAGCAAATTAATTCTGCTAATGTTCTAAACTGTGAATTTCAATCAAAGCTGAAAACCAAACCAACTCAGCTAAATTGCTGGCTCTTGTTACACTTTAAGTGATCTAAAAGCATGCATCAGTAAGCAAAGCAACTTCACTTTGTGCAGCTGAGCTCCAGTCTGATTTGCTGCTTTCCAGAATTGTCTGATTAAAAAAAGCCACAGTCAGCTCCAGCTAGTAAGAGAAAATCAATCCAGAGCCAAAGAGCAATAAAAATGTTGTAGCAAGTTCAGAACATTTTGTCACAGCTAAAATTGGTTTCCTATGAACCATCTGAAATCATATGGACTACAAAGCCTTGCAGTGCACAACTGTTAAAATAGCAAATGTTCTAATGGTTCTAGAAGCAAGAAAGAAAATCCACTTTTTGTCCCAGGATGAGGAACAGTGATGAGATGAAGAGTAAGAGATGTTACACGAAGGGCTTGGAAATTAATTTGCTACTCAGTACTCTGGGTCACTTGCAACTCAGTAGTTCAGCTGGAGAACCTTTATAGCATTCAATCTGCATTTTAGTGTTTGGATAATTTAAAAGTGGACTGCATCTTTTCCGACAAACAGAGACATATAGATCAGAGATAAAAGTGGTATGGAAAACTAAGAGCAAATACAAGTGAAAGGTCTGAAAACAACTGGGATGCTTTGTTCCCAGCATTCCCACACTGCCACAGCGGCCGGGTACCCCTCAGGCTCTTATTTGGATTTCTAAATATAATTTACCCCGGTGCAACTAAATCCCAGAAGTGCACAGGAAGAGAGAAGGGCAGTGTTTACAGACTTATAGATGCAAGATTCCTATGAGGGTTGTGCATTCACTGTGGATATCCCTGCCTTGCCAGTGGATAGAGCAATTCCCAGTAGACAGGTCTTGGAGCCCAGGGCGGAGGGTACAGGGGATAACACAAAGGGCTGCAAGCAAATAAACAAGGGGGCAAGGGGCTACACAAGGAGCAGAGCTGCCTTTGACAGTATTTTTTGTGTCCTGGCAGGCTGGGGCTGATGATGGCACGTGCCAGCTCTAATGAAGAGGTACCCATAGCTCAGGGCACTAGCACAGCCACAGCCTGGCTGCTGGTCTCCAGAGACCAAGGCCATCTCCTCAGCCCCCAGTCTGCCCACCTGCCCCCTCTGAACCAGCAAGACTTGATCTTGCTTCTGCAACCGAGACACTAAAATGTTTCCTACAAGGCAAAGCAGTCCCTGACCTTTTTTTTTTTTTTTCTTTTAAAGAACCTCTTGTATTTCCACTGCTGGAGGAAGCCAGAGCCCTGTGTTTGGCCACAAACAGGCTTCCCACGAGCAGATGTGCTCAGAGCATCCACCCACACAGCTCCAAAAGGAAGGGCCTTGGGAGGATGCAAGCAGCTTGGTCTCCACCAACTCTTTTCACACAGATCAATGAACAGTCACTGAACAGAAATGTCTTTTCATCCACAGCAGTTGAGGCCATGCTCTGGCCTGTGACCCATCCCCTCCCAACCAGACTTGAGGAGAACCTGGGATTTATGATAAAAGACTGCTTTTCCCTTTGTGCTTCTCCCTGTGGCACCACACAGCTTGAGCAATGTAGCAGTTTCAAATTGTTTTACAGCAGGTCCGCTTCTATTTTTATAGGAACGTCTCAGCCCTGTGAATTTTGGTGTCCCCTGCATATGGTGTGAATCATGCTCCACAGGCAGCATGGGGAATTAAGCAAACAGTCCCCAGCTCCAAGGGATCTTCATATGATTTACATGGGCATGGTTTTCAGTGGATAAAGCAGCTCTGGCTCCGTGCCATCACACTGATGAGTGTGTGCATCTTCCACACAGGGTGTGGTGAGGCTCTGAAAGTGCTCTGTGTTACCCTGACAGAGTACTCATCTGCTGTGGTCCACCTCATTCCCATGGGCACATTGTACATTGTATAGATTGTACATTTAATTGATTGTACTATGCACGTTTCATTCCTTGCTGATCATACAAGCTGATAGCTACCTTGACAGGACTATATATTTAAAGTGTTTGAATATTTTCTTTGGCATCTGCTAAGAAGAAATCAAGTGCTGTCCTCCCTGAATGCTGTGAAAGTGTGTCTTCCCCTGAGCTTCAGAAATAACTTCCGAGCACTGTCAGACCTATATGTCACTTTTCTCCATGTGATATTTTTTGTCAACGTGAAATGATCACACTTCCTTTACCCACTTCTTCATTCAGATAGCTCACCCTTGGTGGAAGAATCTATATTTTGCAATCATTTTGCAAAATGGTTGCTCTGCTTTTGCTCAAGAGCCCTCTGTGCTACTGTGATAAAATTGTGGAAGTTAAGTAGTGAGAGAGGAAGCTGCAGGGAGCGGACTGATGACTTTTACACACACAGGCACTGCTTTTATATGAATTATTATGCAATTTAACAGTTGCAAGATCACACAGAATTTTTTAAATGCCATTAAATAAGCAGTGATTTTGTACCAAAGCACAGGCAAGTAACGGAGCCCACAGGTCAAGTTAAAAAAGTGGCATATCAGAGGAGGCTGGGCTTGTGCCTAGTCTATTCGGTCTCTCCCTAGCTATCCAGTCAGGTTATTCCGGCAGACCACGCTTTATCCTCATGAAAAGTTTCTGAGCAGACTCTCAAACAGTGACAAAAAGGAACAAATATACTATCAGCGGTGATTTTGTTCTAACAATAAAACAGGCATGACTGTGGGGAAAGCAGACTGTGAAATACCATAAACACAAGCAGGAGGGGCCACTGCAGTAAAAGAACCCAAGAAAATTTAAAATTTAATGCTGATTGTGTGCATCATGATAACTACATTCAACCCCACCCCTGCTGTGAAATGATAGGAGATATAAAGCTGATAGAGAGGAAACAACAGGGAGGCAATAGGGGAAGGGAAGAGCAGCTTCCCAAACCCCACAACTCCACGCATGACTCAGTCTTTCATGAAGCACTAAATCCATAATTTCTGGGAAAAAGCAAAGACTGTGATGTTGTTCCTACATCACTCACTCCCAGGCACTGCCTGCTGCCCTGCTCAGCATGGCGTGCACAGACACCGGGAGCACGGCCATGGCCAGCTCTGCCCATGGGTGCAGCATGGGGTCTGTGTCTGTGCCTGCTATTGCAACATGCAGCTCTTCTACCAGTCAGCACCCCACAGCATATGCACAGCACAGAGCAATTATGCTTACTGGTGGCATGGCTTCCTCCCCAAAATTAGATTCTTATTGATTATGATAACTAAAGCAGCCTTACAAGGAAAGTAGTTTGGCACTTGGGCTCTTCTGGCATTATTATTCGTCAGAAAATTAATGGCATCCTTGGCTTTGCTTTCCAGATGGACAATGTAAGCATCTTCAGGCTCCCGCTTGAATGTCCCTTCTGCTGCTCGTTGTTCACAGCTGTGTTGAGCAAAGTCCTGGCAGGCTGAAGCTCAGCAGACAACCGGAACAGGGAGGGAAAAGTTTCTGAGTTTCAACTTGTGTCAAAATGTTTATTCGCTTCATACAGAGCAGATGCTCTTTCATAATATATAAACATGCTGTTGCTAAAACTTTAATGGACATAATTATGGTTCTTTGAAAATTCTAATTATATGGATTATTAGGAAATAACTTAAGAGCTTGGATAAGATCAGGGGATTTGGATGGGCTGCCAGTGAGGCAACCTGTGTGCCTATAACTCCCTGTAAATTAATAATTTTCCATGGTTATGTATACATTCCACTTTTACACTCAATATGACACTGCAGGCAATATGTTTCACCAGGCATATCTCACATCCTGCTTGCTCAGCCCCTCTAGGTCTGGCCCTGTGCCTGCTCAGGATTGTCACTGTCTCTTAATAAAGGCGCTCTTGTTGTACCTCTTACAGACCATGACATAGTCCCAGCCAGCCCCCCAGCCCTCAAATACTTGTTCAGGCTGCTAATTTTGAGATTTTCGGCTTTTTCTTGTCTCATACAAGTAAGGTGTCAATTCTTTTTTAAAATAGCCACCTTGTGTACTTTTCTGAGAGATGATTTACAGGTTTGTGTTTTTCAGTTTTCAGATTTTATGTGTTTTGTAATCAGCTCTGGGTGACAGCAAGAGCCAGATCTGCAGAGGAGTGAAGCTACAAATCCAGCACAAATCCAGCCTTGCTCATTGACATTTGCCTTAAATGGGTTATTACTCTTCCTCTTGGACATTATGGGAAGAAACCAAGAATTGAATTATTGAATTATTGAATATTGTGAGAAATCAGCTTGCAAATTTATATACTTATTATAATGCCTGGTCTGAAGTGTTAATCTGCTACTAATAAAATTGCTGACTCCTTGTATTAGCAGTTCTTCTCAGGCTGGGGCAGCATAGACCAAATTTCACCTAAAATTTGGTACCCTCTTTGCACCATGAATTTGTCTCACAAATAGATCCAGCCCTATGACTGGGAGTTTTCTTTTGGATTGGTCAAAATGTATTATAAATTGAGACACTGTAGCTTTCAGTCCCAGTAGCCTGACTGCAGACTGCCATTTCTTTTTCTGCGTGATAAAATGCAGTTAATGTTTTCTGTACAGACTCTATGTGTGGAGCTGAGTGAGGAAGCAGACTCCAAGTGCTGCGCAGAATCACTGCTGCTGCCAGACCCCACCATATGTGTCAAGCTGTCCCTACAAACTTGCTGACCCTCTCACTCTGCAGATGAGGTTTTGCGGAGGTGAGAAGGCTGCTGTATTGCCTTGTGCCTCAGGAGAGGGAAAATAGCTCACTAGTTGTTGCTGGTTTGGCAGCCAACTGCACACACCGCTTGTGAACAACAAGATCTGCTTGAGAATAGTCTCCCTCCAGCCTCTGGAGAGGCTGAGGACACGTGGCTGGGATGGGAGATCTGTGCCAGATCACCCTCCATCCCTACTGTCCCTGTCTGGACAGCCAGCTGAGTGGGAATCCATGTTTGGAAACCTTCCTTGGCCTTCCTTGTCCTTGACCTTTCCACTCTGCCAAAGACCCCTGACCTACAAACCAGTGCAGTCCCAGCTGGTGAGATTCTTTAGGCAGATACAAGTTACAGTGTTATGTGAGCATTAGAAAGGCTCTCTTTGGTTTTTTTGGGTGCTATAAATTAATTACCAAAGTTTAATTCAATTAAATTTCTGTGAAGACACAGGAAATTTCAGCCCATGAAACATTCTCAGTATAAAAAGCCATCAGCTTTTATTGTGCATGGAAGATTACTTACTTAGGTATTTTTCTAAGATGTAAGAAGCTTGTGTGTTTAAAAAAACCCATTCAGGACAGTCCTGGAAAGAAAGCAAAGAGGAAAGATGTCAGAGAGGTTATTGCAATTTTCCAAGCACAACACAAGAGGTTTCAGGTGGTCATGAGGTAAAAGTTGATGTCTGGGCCACCTGCCAGCATTATCACTGGCTGCACCTTCTTTGCAAAGGAAAAAGCCAATGAAAGGTCACCAGTGCAAAAGAGAGGCTGAGTGAGGCTGGGAGAGAACTGTGCACAGAACAGAGCATCCCCACAAAAATGTGGGATCAATCACCCTGTTTGTTATGATACCAAATCTGATCAACAGGGCTGCCTCTCATCCCACATGGAGGGCAGCCCCTGTCACTGCCACCCTTCCATGCTGTGCTTTTAAGTGATTGCAAGCATTTAAAAGATTTTAATTTTCAGAAGTGTTACATAAATAATTCTAGGATTTGAAATGTTCTTTGAAACTTTAAGATGAAAAACTGAAAAATCCCCTCCCTTTCAGTAATTGTCCATTCTTTGTGCTTACACAAAATACATAAAGCGAAGAACATTTGGAGTAAAGTCAGCAAGGTTTTTAAACTGACTATTTTTTATTTAAACCAACTGTTTTTTATTTAAACCTTTGTTACAAGTATCAGTGATCAAATATATCACATCAGTATGGATAAACCAAAGTAAATCCAAGTTCAGCCTTCAAAGAGCCTGAGCACACTGTTTCTTTCTACTCATGAAGATAAATTTTAACATTAACAGAACTAACTAACAAACATTAACTAACTTTTTAACTAGTGACAGAACTGTGTGAGTAATTCACAGGGAATACTTTACTCATAAATTCAGCCATTTTTCTGCTCTCTTATTTTTTATGAGGAGATTGTAATACTCTCATGTTCATTCCCTCCTTGAATGTCTTCATCAAATAAGTTTATCACCTTAATAACTGCTTGTAGCCCTGCCTAGATCCCACTGGAGCAAGGCACAGGATGTGTTCAGGGGCACATAGCAATCACCAGAGGAAAAAAGGCATAAAGATGGGGACCCCTTGTCTCAGAGAAAGGATGATTAGAAGACAAGTGATTGAAGCAAACAAAATACTACAAGGGTAAAATTCTGGAAAAGGCAGTTATTTTCCCTCTCATAGCATAAGAAAGAGAGGGTATTCAATGAAATTGCAAGCCAGAAACTAAACAATGTCAAAAAAAAAGGAAGGAAGGAAGGAAGGAAGGAAGGAAGGAAGGAAGAAAGAAAGAAAGAAAGAAAGAAAGAAAGAAAGAAAGAAAGAAAGAAAGAAAGAAAGAAAGAAAGAAAGAAAGAAAGAAAGAAAAAGAAAATAACAAAAAAAGCCCTCAAAAAATTACAATGTTGGAATCTACTTCACAAGACAGTGCCAGTGCCAAGAGCTTAGCACAATTCAAAGGAGGATTAGCCATTTATATGGATAATGGGAATAACGGATCTGAGAAAATTATTTTGAAAGCAATATAAACCCTTTTGTTTCAGGGCATTGCCAAGTCTTGCAAGGTCAATTCCTCACAAGTGTTCATATTTGAAATTCAGAATATGAGCATCTTGTTCTCTCATGGTCTAAGGACACAGCTTTCACAGGGTGTTCTGTTCCTTGCTGGGATAGGTGGAAACTCAAATTGGGTGCACAGTTTATACACATAGACTTGTCAATTTATTTTTTATAACACTATCTTCAGCAACATCACTTACCTTAGTGTTCCCCGGAGTGGGGAGGGCAGCCAGGTCATGGTCTGGATCTCAGGCTCTGTTTCAAGAGGACATATCAGGAGGCCTGTTTCAGAAGCTAACCCTGCTCTGTGGCATCACCTGTGGCTGCAGGGGAAGATGAAGCCAATTCCCATTTGCAAAGGACCAGGGAAGGAGGAGAGCTGGCAGCTCTGGCTTTGCTAGGAGTAAGGGGCACCACTTGAAAAGACACGGAGAGACCAGGGAGAACCATGATCTTCCATCGTTAGTTTCTCAAAGCACTTAGAGTTGGTATCAGATAGTGAAGGAGAAACAACTCAAAAAAGACACCAAGAGGTCTCCTTCCCATTTCAACACCTAAATGTCCTGGATGTCAATGCCTTCAGTAGCACACTTCCTCATTTTTGATACCAGCGCCAAGAAAAATTGAAGCTTTGTATAGGTGGGAGAGCTAAAGACCTTTTCCAGACCCTGTTTTGTACAGATTTCAAACCTCTAGAAATCAACCATCAAATTTTGTACTTTAGATTCACCACCTTTATGAAATTTTCTCTCTCTTCTTCCTACCACTGTCATGCACTTTATGGGATGTGATTTGTGAGAAGGTGGACATTTAATCAGCTTAGGCATTAAATAGGCCTTGACACAAGAGCCTGCACAATGCTTCCACAATTCCAGCTTCTTCCAGACCTGCTGTGAAAAATAATCTCGTGTTCTGTAATGAGAACAGTAAATTACAGGAAAGCATGCAAAGTAAAATGGCCATGAATCTTCCACACTCCCTGATGAGACCCCGCACTAATTAGAAAGGTGAGAGAGGCTTTTCCTGGAGCAGAGCCAGAACTGTGCCTGCATCACCATTTCGCAAAATTACTTAGTGGTTCATGTCACTGAGTTTCCATTTCTCCAGGGTATTTCAGTGCTCCCGTAGAGGCTGAATCTGGACTTGTTCTGCTGATGCTCGTTAAGTGATGTCAGCCAAGGCCAAGGCTCAAATTCCTCAGGGGAATTTTTCCTGTTCTGGTTTCACTATAAATAAGTGAATAACATCATAAATGCAAGGCTCCTAACCATCTGGACTCCAAGCACAGTTTTAACTAATGTTTCTTTCTCAATCATTTTGTCTAATATATCCTGTCCTGTGCCTCTGTGTACCCACACACACACACCTGGAGGTCCAGGTGCATCTGTGCCCCATCCTGAGAACAAATGGCATAGCCTGGCCTCCACCATATTATTAAAGTCTCCTGACCTCCCCAAACCCTGTGGCTACTTCCAAGCAAGCCCATGGGAGTGGCCTCTGACCCAAGCCATGAAGTCCCTGAGGTGCTGCCAAGGAACCTTTGCCCAGCACTGGTTACTATGAGGCAGATTCCTGGAAAAAAAATATAAGGACTGTACAGGCTACTGCCTGGCTTCAACGGGCAACTGAATGCCATATGGGAGGATAAAGTCTCACTTAAAAAGTTCACATTTTCTCTGGGGCATGGAGCACAGTTTGTTCTGGTTTGTTACTAAAAAAAGCAGAACTGACAAAATTATTTAGGAGACTGTTCATCACACCCTGTCGTGGCTGGTCCATCCCACGTGAGGCTGTCTAACACTTTGTATTGTTGCATCTCAAATGCCATCCACCTGTGGAAACTCAACAGAAACCCCATCATATTAACCCAGCCTTTGACCAACACAGAGTATCGAGTCACTGGCAGGGAGTGAATATCCTTCCTGTTAGCCAGAGATAATATTCTTTTTCTCCATCAGCCTCTCGGTGCACAAACACTGTCTGTAAGTAGGAACTAATCTTAGAAATCTCTCACAAAGAACATCCTAGACAGTAATGAAGTTTCAGCAATATAAAAAAAAATAACTTCTATAATTTTCAGTCAGCTCAGTTATGTTTCAGTGGTGCTGTCTGCACACAGAATAAAACCGAATAAAACCAGAAATTTGCCAGCACCCGTTTCCTCTTCCTTTTTTTTTCTTTTTTTTTTTTTTTTTTTTTTTTTTTTTCTGTGAAAGAGGAGCTGCTACATCAAGTTTCCTTCTTTTTCCCTTCTTAAATCATGTCACTACACTTTGTGGAGCACACTCTCTGCTAGATCACCTAGCTGGTTCTGTTGACTACCAAGCCCATCAATCTTCTGGTTCTGTTGACTACCAAGCCCATCAATCTTCTTTCAGTGGAGAGAGAGGGGAAAAGCTCTTTTTAAGTTATCACTACTGCCTGCATAGAGAGCTGGCAGTCACATCATGGGATTACAGCTCCCAACACCATGCAAGCCGACGAAGCTCCTCCGCTCCCTCTCAGTGACTCAGGCTACAGGGCGGGGAGGCATGAGAATATTGGTGTAGGACACTGGTGTAGGATACTGGTGAGTGTCTGTGCTGTTATCAAGGTGCCCAGTGATGAATCTTAAAAGTTCAGGCTTTCTTAAAATCAATCAGTCTGGCTTGGTACCTTCGGTGTCCTACTGGAAATTAAGGGCCAAGCTAGAAGAAAATACATACTTGTATGTAAGAAAAGACTTGTGTCATGTAACAGACATACTGCTTGCAGCCCAGGAATTCCATATATGCAAATAAATATACTGTATGTAGTAATCATGGATACCTTGGCAGGCACATTCTCTGAAGTTCTTGAAATGTGTGTGCTAGGAGCCAAACATGCATCCTCAATTCTAAAGCTCAGGATGTGCTTTGGAAAGGTTGCTAGTCCTACTCAACACACTGGTTTGACGTACATTCAAAATAAACCATGTTATCTGTAAAGGATGTGATAGAGCCAGTGTGAACACTTGGAGGTATGAGGTGCAGCATTCTAGTAAAGAAAGTAAAGATGCCAGACTGGGCATGGGAGTTCAATTTTCTGTTGGCAGAGTTTTCTTTACATTTTCTTTTGTCTGCATCTGTGGATACCAGTGAGCCATGTCTCTCACAGAGTACTCAGGAGATAACAAAAAGCAGGAACCATTCCCAAAAGGAGTCTGCTAGGAGCCACACAGCTCTGGAGGTGAGAAGAGGTCCATAGCTTAGATAAGGGCAGTCAAGCCAGCCTAACTCAGGGCAGAGGCCAGATTCTGGCAGGGCTTGACTGGTGTTGATGAGGCTAAAGTCCCCTGGATATCAGAATTTTGTTTCTCTTGGCCATACTTTTAGAAATATAAGGCTGAGAAAGGAAGATATTCTTCTCTGTCACTTCACCATCCAGCCTCTCTACTCACTGCCAGTGCAATCTGCAACAGCCTAATGGTCTGCAGTGCTGTAACATTTGTGCTTTCTTGCAGAAAAATTATGCCCTCCTTGGACATTCAAAACACTTTGCAGACACCTCCAGTGGATTACAGACACTTCTGGCACACCAAACATAATGAAGTGCCTGCAGGGATTAAGGGGAGGGCATCAGCAAGGGACCATCGTCCTGTAGATGCATCTACAATCACGGTGCTTCCCATTCCCTGTGCTGTGAGTGGAGAAGTGCCGAGGTTCCTCAAAGGTTTGAAAAACATGCTTACATGCCTTGGAACAACTAGGCTTCATATGCTTTCTTCATCTGATTTCCTCCCATTTTCCTGATTAGCTGCTCTAATCAGAGAGAAAAGAGATGCAGTCAGATATCACCCATCTCCTGCCCTTCCCCAGGCCCTGATTTATGGAAGACAATGGGGGCATCTCTGCTCATCACAGCTGGCACCCGAGCTAGAAAGAAGGATGGTGGGGAGAAGGAAAGAGCTGATCACACACAAACATGTGTGTGCATAGACACAAGAACAGCAGACCACAAGAAGTGACCTTTGGGGAAGCGCACAGAGGAGCTTTGTTGTTCTTCCATTTGGTATCAGAAGTCACCATGTAAAACAAGGGGTTTCTAACTTTCATTTTCATTCACGAGTGTTTGCTATACAGAGCCTAATTAAAGCCCCTCTGTTTCCAGATCAGTGAAAATATGCAACCTGCATATAAATGCTTTCTCCACAAGCTGAAAAATGATGTTATTTATTTCTACTTAAGAAACAAGCAAATTTTAAACCTGGAGCAGTCTCAGAAATAACTTCCAACTATAAAACAAAGCAATGTGGAAACACAGCATTGAGAAAACATGCCCCTGCTTCTCATTTAAACAGACATATTTATTGATGGTAAGACATAATGCATTTCAATCTCAGCTGAATAACTCACCTCAAAGGTTTTGAAAGAGACATAAATCTATTTTGAAAATACATTTCCTTCTGTAAGCATAAAAGATGTCCAATTTACATTTTTCAAGTATGTCATCTTTTCTGAACAGAAAAGCACATTAAAAGGTGAAGGCAAAAGTCTATAAACTTGCAACATTCTTTCCCAAGAAGACGTGTTTTATTTGTGCCCTAATAAACAAAAGTAAAGCAAGGCAGCATCTAACGAAATTAAGAGCTAGACAGAAATGTAGAGGAATGTCTGACAGCAAGAGAACACAATATTAAGAATTCTTAATGTCTAAAAGTGAGTTTTGGGATGGTGTAGTTCTTTGCAGTGTAATGTGCTTAAACAATGTGCTAAGAGGAGAGAGGAATTTGGGCTACTGGATTCATTTGCCAGGAAGAGAAATCTTCTTGTCTTTTTGATATCAGAAAAAAATACATAACTGACATCAAGGTATCATCCTTAAAGAAGGCCCAGCATATGGATTCTGCTCTGAGCAACATTAGCCTTCCAGGAGACCTCAGTTTTTACTGCCTTTCTCTGCAGTACTGTATAGCACCAGGAAAAACAGAGATCCCCTGCACCATCTGAAAACAGATGAGATGCATTTTCACTTCCTTGTGACATTTAGTCATCTTTCCCTGTCTGATTTTCATGTATTTTACATGCAGTAAGGACTGAATTTCAAAGCAAGTGGTGGCCTCACAGGGTGGGGAGGGGGTTTCCTGGGAAAAGAGCTGGGGGAAGGGGGGAGGGGGGCTGGGCAGCCCCTGGCCCATGCTGGCAGCTCACAAGTATAGAGCTGGAGCAGGTTTCCTCCAGCAGGATTCACCCGCTCATGGATGGCTTTAGGCTAGGATTTTACCATGTCCATGTGGCATTACAATGTCATAGTTGATATCTGATGATCAGCTGCTGGAAACAGCACCAGCAGCTCCCCAGTCATTTCCTGGGGGAGGAGGTGACAAACCTGGCACTGCAGCAGTGTGGGCACAGCTCTGCTACACAACAGATCCCACCACTTCCAATGGGGATAGGAGCCGCAGTGCCCATGGCATCCTGAGCGTCCTCTGCCAAACCCATCTCTGCATTTATTTGTGACTCATGCCCGGCAGCCCCCTGTAACACTAGAGGTGACATTTTGGAGAGGAACATGTGAGAGGACAAGATGCTGGCACAAAAGCTGGGAAACACTTCCTCCTGCATTGCACAGGAGAACCTGAACCCCCACACTCCTGTTTCTGCTGATGCAAATGTACCAGGCAGGACTGGCAGGAACTGTGGCTTGCCCATCTCTCAACTATCTCAGTGACACCCAGGGGCCATTTGCTGCCCAAACTATATTTGCTGTTTGCTGAGATTTGTTGAGGAGCACAATAAACATGAAACATAACAACTAAGCCACATTCAGTTCCTCACAGCAAATATTCTCAAGTATTTGACATCTTGAATGTGAAGAAAAAATAACTCATCGAAAGCAAATATGTTGAATAAGAGCCCTGAAACACAGCTATAAGCACTGAGGCGTCCACAGACATATTCCCATTCCTCCATCCCTCTGTCCTTCCATCCCTCCTTTCCTTTTCCATCCTCTCACTGTTTCCTGAGGATGAATCGCACCACCCATGTAGCATGGCCTCTTTTTTCAGCAGGTGCCATCCTTTGGCACTTCTTCCATGCAGCCATTCAGGAGTCATGAGTTTGCTGGCTCTGTGATGGCCTCCAGCGAGCACAGTATCTGAGAGCAAAGCCTACACGCTTTTTGTAAATTTAGGTTCTAATCATGCTGTGGCTTGATTCCCTGTTTGCAAAATGAGCATATTAATCCGTCCTTTATCCCACTGCTTATCAGCCTTGACTCACAAGATTGTAAATTCTCTCCGGCAGGGTAGTCTGTTAGGATGTGTGCTTGCTTCAACAGAGCCTTGAAACCCCTAGGAGTTTCTAAATGCTGCTGTTCATGTATTATCATATTATTCATCCTGATTAATTTCTGGGTTGTATCCTTAAGCAAAGACTGCTGTTTCCCGAACCTTAACTTCAGAGTCCACAAGCCAGATTTATCCCTGCTGTCGTGCCATTAAGTTAACATTACTGTTAATAATTCCTTGCTCTGAACACACTGGCTTGTACTACCCCATTTTGTGCTTCTTCTACAAGTGATAAAGGATAGCTCTGAGGAATTTTCATTGCAAAAGAAATCAATTCTCAGCTCGCAGAGGAAGATAGCAAGGGCCATATAAGGTGATCTCACACCACCACTGCTGCCTTTAACAAGACTGTAATTTTTTTGCAAGCTGTACATCTGGATGCCAGCTTTCCAAGCACTGGGGTTGATCTAGCAAACACTGCAAAACAATCTATCTTTAAAATGAATGATGATGCAAATTGTTCTCAGAAAAGAAATCTATCAGAAAAAAGAAGAATATAAATTAAAGACTGTACATGTTGGCAGAGGAGGACTGCTATATGGTTTACATCAAGTTAATCCACTGCCAAAACTTTCTGTGATGTATATACTAAAATGGCAACCCTAGACTAAAGGTGGAAGGGGCACGTTGCCAGCACAGAGCCTGTTTCTGCAGAGGCTCAGCACATGCCTAACTCCCTGTGTGCTCCTAGGCTGCTTGGAGGAAGAGCTTTGTACTCCACCACCACCTTGGAGGTGCTGATGTACCACCCAGCAGCCAGAGAAGGAAGAGCTGCTGAGCTGGATGCCGGGAGCTACCAGGAGGAGTTTAGTAGCATCTCCTCCACACCCAGCAGGCATGGACCCAAGCTCAGCCTTGCTCCCAGCCACTAGTGGCTTATGCAGGCAGGGAGGGCTGTCCTGGAGCCCCCTTGGTCCCAGCACCTCCACCACAGCATTGGCAAGTCTCAGCTGGGAGGCTTGGCCTGGGGCTGCAGCCCTGCTCACATCCCTGTGGGATCCCAGGCTTGATCCAGGGCAGTGTGCTTTTTATTAGCAGTGAAATCACTAACAACTACTGACCTGTCCCTGCTGTGACTCTTTCAGCCACTAATCAGACTCTCCCCTCTGCACAGAGGATTGGAGGTCCATGAGGTGCCATGCAAGGTGGAGCTCCACACCAGAGAGGACAAGGAGCCCTGTAGGTGGCTATGGAGGGTGGATTTTCAATGGGACCCAGCCAACCTTTGGCCCTTGGGGTAGGAACATAGCAAGACTTGTTACTCACTGTTGTTACAGGCAATATGCAGTGCACAATATGCAGTGTAATATGCAGTTGAGACCCCTTCCTCTTTCAGTGGTGGGAGGGGCTTGGGAGACATTTAATAATGTCCATTACACACAACAATTTGATTGCATGAACATTGAAACAGCACCAGGTATTCATGAGCTGAGAAGTGCCACAAATAAGATTGCTAATCTGTCCTTTATTTAGTCTGCTTTTGCATATGTACTTGATAAGGTCTTTAATTACAGGATCTCATGTTTGCAGTTGTATTGTAAACCAACACAAGGAAGCCCAAATCAAGTTGTACAACAGGCTCAAACAAGGATTTTGCTAATTTCCCAGTTCTTAGTGTAAGTGAGAGCAGCATTTTTGGCCATCAAATTTTCACTTGCCAAACCTGTTGTGCTCCTCCTACAGTTCTGCTATGTAGTCCCTTTGGTGATACACTGGTAACCAAAGCTATTAGGAGTCTTGGAAGAGCTATCAGAAGTCATATGTGGATTTCTCAGCCCCTATCACAGGCTGAACAAGGTCCCAGCTAATTTCTGAGACAAAGCAATTTCTGTGATTGAAAGTCTATAAAGAGATAAAGCACTGGATTTTATCAGGTGCAGCTTTGATTTTTCCTTAATTACTGTATTAACTTTGGAAGGAGGGGGGAAGTATTTATCCCACATAAGGCAAAGCAAACCAATATACTTGGCAGAGACACACTGTATTTGTCTGGGATGAAAAACAGGACATATCTGCTGGTAGACAGATATCCAGGGAGGTATTTTTCCCCTGCTGCACTGTTTCTCTTGGCAGCACAATGTGCTAACTTTAGAAGTGTCTGAATGCCTTTGCTAAACTATTAGCACAAAATAAGCTCCTTTGTGTTTCACCCATTCATGCCTCTTAATTTATGTTCTGGCATCACTTTTCCTTGTATTGTGCAAGTCAAGAGTCTGCACATGGGGCCAAAATGTGTTTGTGCACAGGCGACAATCAGGACAAGTGCCCTTGAAGCCGATACAACTGCACGAGAAAGCCAGACCCCATCCATGTTTCCTATTTACAGTGAAATTCACACATGCCTACCTTGAAATCTTGCTCAGAAAGTAGCAGTGTATTTTCTTCTGTCTTGGGGTTGATGTCAGGCTAACCAAAACCAGGAACAAGCCATGGTTGCATGGGGCCAGAGCCATGCTCTCCACTGCCTGCAGGTCTGGGCTCCCTGTTTGCCCCATGCTGGCAGAGCCAGAGGCCACCATGAAGTCCATCAGCAGAGCCAAAACATGCCTAAACTGAAGTGATCCTTCTTCTTTTGATTAGTGTCTATGTTACAGCAATGTGTTTTATTGCCTGGGAAAGAGACAATTAAAAAAAGTCTGCAGCAATAAATAATGTGAAACAGGATATTCAAGAACAATAATCCAAAGCACTGCATGAAGAGGGCTTTTCCCTTAAAACACTGCACACTGCAAGTTCCCTGGGGCATCAAAAACCCATTCTTTCATGTTCTTTATGGAACTAAGGGGATTGCTGGTGCTTGACCTATCAAGAAAATATATACTTTATAAAGGGTGATACCAAGCCAAGAAGTCTAAAGCTCTGAATCTTGACTGACAATTTGAAGAAACAGCTGCAGCCCAGGAAAAAACTTCACTTTTTAAAACTTCACTTTTCCAAACCTTGAGTAATTCACTGCCTTTCAGTGAAAACAACGAGGAAGCAAAAGTGTTTTGTGTGCATTTGCTTCTGGGGAAGAAGTTCAACTCTCCTGAAGGCAGCTCCCAGGATTGTCCCTAAGGCAGGCTGCTGAGCACTGGCATGGGAGCTCACCTGAAAATCTGGGGTGCTGGAAAAGGTATGGCCAAACCCCAGGTAAACAGGCTGCTGATGCCTGTCTGGGACTCTTTTCACAGATGGGGAGCAAAAAAAGAGGAAAAGCCTTCCAACTTCCTTTGCTCAACCCATCCTTGCCCATAACAAACTGCAGCTCTACTGTTTGGAGGCCTGAGTTGGGCAGGGGGCTTAGAGCTGTAGCTACATGACCCTGCTGCCCCCACACCTTCAGGAACAGCAAGGAGGGACTGATGTCTTTGAAGCCACCAAAGTGGCATCCCCAGAGAGCTGAGCTCTGATACTGTCTTTTTCTCTCACATGTGTGTCCTGAGGCTGCACAGCTGCTGGAAACCATGTGCTGAAAACACACTCCTCCTGACTCCTTGAGGGCTTTTTCTCAGATTTCAACCCCTAGAATAGGTACTTTTCATCCTTAACTATGCCCTGTTCTACCCTCTTCACAAGAGGATGTTCCTGCAACATCTGTAAAAAGCTGCAGCTCCAAAGCAAAGCTCAGCTCACACAGGCAGCCCAGACCACAGATGACTGAGAAAGAGGGAAAGAATGATGGAAAGCAAGAGGAAAAGCAAGCACCAATGCACCCAGTCTTGTTTCAGCCTTCCAACACAGGCCAACACAAAGACAGGATGACTGCAAAACTGGCAGGTAAAAGTTAAATAAAGGTACCTGCCAACTGGAGGGTGAACACGATGCTAGGAAAACATGGCTAAGGGCAACACATGAAGTGGTCCAAGGGAAAACAAAATAAGCATCTACATTATCTCCTTCTGAACTGTTTATAGCTGGGTCTAATCACAGTCCTATTAAGGTCAATGGACAGATTCCAGGTAGCCAGGGCTGAAGCTGGCTTTGGCTCTGTATCTTTGGCTCCACAGCTTCGTTCGGGGATGCTAACAGATATGTTTCATGGTGTATAATGGGTAAAAGCACCACTGCTGCCTCTTGGCTGCACAGTTCAGAACAAGGAACAGGCTCAACAGCCCTGGGGAAGAAAGGCAGCTCTGTCTGCTGCAGGAACACATCACTTGATTCAGATGCAAACTCTCTAATTTATGCAGACAGACATACTCGTACACAGACAAACACGCCGGGTTTTCATCCCAGCGTATGGATGAGTGGGCTAATGAAAAGAGATGACATCTTTTTCTTACACACACGCAGTCACCTACACAAAACCATGCTAAAAATATTTTGTAAAGGCAGCAGTCAAGTACACTGAATAGGGAACAGCATAATTAAGACTGTCTATTCATTTTGATACAGTTCTAAGAATTAAAGTTAAGCAATAATAGTATTGTCCTCAGTGTTACATTAACAATTCCTGCTCTATTTGTTCTGAAAGTACATGCCTTGTATTAAAAATATCTGCCTTTTTTTTCCTATCTGAAGTCTTGGGGGAAAAAAACAGGAAACAAAATCCAAGTCTTTATTTGTAAAAGTTTCTGGAGAGTTTTCTCAGGAAAAGCAAAAGCAAAACCACAGAGATTAGGAAATGTCAGTTAGGGCTGCCCAAACATGGAGATATTTTGATTTACTCAAATGTCCATCTCCAAATAAAGTGAATCAAAAATGCACAGCCAGCCCTGGCTTTTGAGTGACTAACTCTGCAACCTCTGGGGCAGTCTTTTAACCAAAGACATCTATGCATTTAAATTCCAGAGGGAGATTCCCCTATTCATTTTTCTAAAAGGAAGATGAACCCTGTGCCAGGGTGGTTCCCCCACCACTGGCATTACCTGAGTCACTGGCAGTGGTTCAGGCTGCCACCCCCATCTAAGAGCAGCCTGAAGGAGAAGACACTTCAGCCATGTTTGGTGAATAAGCTCTTGCATCCTCTCCTTCACATCCATTCCACACTTGAGCTGTTCTGTCCTTTCCCCTCAAAATGTCCCAGTTCCAGGCCTGTCACATAATTTCTGCACTCACTGAAGTCCCAGGATCTCTATCCTGCCAGCCATATCCCTATTTCTCTCCTTCCCACTAATCTCACCGTCAGCCATTTTCAGTTCCCCATTTCCAGACTCTCTGCTATGCATTTCCAGTTTTCCCTTATTTTCTACCCTTTCTATCCCCCATGTCTCACCATCCCTTTCATCCTCCTCTATATCTCTTCCAATTTAGTTCAGGCAGCAACATCCCTCCTGCCTGGGCTCAGCGGGATTCAGGGACCCGGTGAGGCCAAGTCCTGTGGTCTCAGTGCACTGCCATTGGTCCTGAATCTCCCTGCTCTGGATCATGCTCTGTGCAGATGCACCATTTGCAGTGCAAATTGAAAAGCTCAAGTGAGTCACTGCTGAGCATGTGAAAATAAGAACTTTTCCTAAAACTTGACACCAAGGCATATTTTGGTGGCTTCTGGAATTTGAGGGAAGGAGTGAAAACACATGCTGGACATGGGATCTAGCTGTGCCAAGCATACCCTCCCCATTCAAAAGCGGTAATCCTCCCATCCTTGGTACACACAAACAAATAATTAAGAATCTTGGTTGTTTCAGGAATGATTCAACAGTAAGAGTTTTTTACATCTCTGTAGCATATCTTAACCAAGGCTTTTGGACATGGCTTGTAAGCCTCAGACAGCTCCATTCTCCCAAAGGGCAGGAGAAGGAGGATAAACAGATGAAGAATGATGAACAAACCATCTGTGCACCCACAGCAGCCCACCAGCTCCTTGGGTAGCATGCAAGGACCCTTTGGTCAGCTCCCCAAGGATGGGGTCTTTCTAGATTACATTTTAACAGTCCCCACATCTAATAAATGGTGGGAAATAAAAGGTGTGATCCATACTTATGGCCACACAATTAATCATTTTACCCAAGCACAACACAAAAGCACATGCAGCTTAATGCAATGCTGAGACACCCAGCTCCTCCTTCAGAACAGAACAGGCGTTTATTTTCTTGCAGGAATAAACATGAATGCTTGTCTTCCTAACAAAATTCCCTCCCTTAGCTAAGCCAGGATCACTTGCAGGACTTCTCCCCACAAAAACTTGACCCTTCCTTTCTGCATTCATGGATTCTGCTCAAAGAGGCTCTCATACAGGTCCATATGAACTGGCTTCTAGACAATATTTGTTCGGTTCCATGCCTATTTTTCTTACTGAAAGATAGGAAATAATGTTTTTTTTTGGTTTTTTTTAAATCATCCCCTGGACATAAACATCATCACTTCAGCATATTCATCATCACTAAATAATCTATTGGAACTTGCAGACGTGAACCATAATGGCATAAACTCAGTCTGTGTCTGGAAGGGACAGAGTGGGTGTCAGAAAACAGGTGGAAAAAAGATGCTTTTCTACTTTCCAGTGCCTTTATGCTTTTTTCTAGGAGATATCCAGAACTCCATTTCAAATCACATCTGAAAGGTGAAAGTCATACGGATTTGAAAGACAGGAGTCTGAGACTTGAAAGACTGAGTCTTTCTGACTACCTACCTACACTGATTTTACCACTTGGACCTGAAGAGCCTGAACAACATGTTTTGGTTATTATAGAGAACTTCACCAAAACAGGCAAGTGCTGGCATGATTTTAGGGCTGCAGGTAAAGTTCTCAGAGGAAAAGTTGTGCTCCATTTGCCAGCCTGTCTCCCCAGTTTATTTATTTGTGCAGCCATAACTAGGGAAGTTTACATAAAGACTATAAAATGCTGCTAGGAAATGGAGCAACCTAAATTGGCTCTCAGTGAATGCCAAGACAAGGTGGGCGTAAAGGGACTTATGTTGATGTGTGATGAATTTTGGGGGCTGGTGAACCACAGAAGTATGATCCCAACTAAGGATTTTCTGATTTTTTTATAACTGTAAAACTGAATCCCAGAGTCCTACAAGTTGTTTGTACCATTTTTATTCAGAACCTCTATGGAGTATAGAGAAACAATTATTTTTCTAATCACACATCACTTGGCTCATGTTGTGCAGCAACAAATAAGTTTGTGATTCTTCCTGCCATCCCTTAAGTCTGGGTTGACACATTTCATGTCTGAGATCTCTCAAGATAAAATGTATGTCCACATGTCCAGGAAGTTGGCAGCTATCATGCTGGGAACGCCAACCTGCTCCTTCCAGCTGCCCTGAACACAGTTCATGATGACTACACAACAGACAGCTGCAGGCACATCATGCAAGTCCACTGCTCCCCAGAATTACAAGTTTACTGTACCTGCAGTGTACACCCAATGCCCACATAAGCAGTAAATCCACCCATCACAGTGGGAGCGGGACCTATGGCTCCGGCTCACTGCAACAGGGCTGTGGTGGCACAGTAAAGTGCACTGCTTTCCAAAAGCACCAGACTTGTGCACACACCATGGCAAAGAATGTTTCTGGACATGTGGTATCCCAGATAGATCTATTGCCTTTTAACTCCAAACTGGTCATTTAACATCTGGAAACTCCAGACAAACATAGAAAATACTCAAGACTTTCTGGGTAAGGCTTTGGTCAAAAAAAAAAGTGATTATGCCTGTGGAAGTGAACAGAAAACCATGGCTAAATTACAATATGACATCAAGATCCACCGGTATGTTCTGCCTGCATCACAGGCTGATGCACATAAGCCATGGGCAAATGACTGGCTGCATAGTTTATAAATATTTTTTTTAATTCTTGGTGAGTGAAAACGCTGTTTGAATGCATATTGTCAGTGAAGCAGAATGACTTGCACTCAATCTTTTGACTGTCACCTGTGACAGATCTACAGGAAAACATCCTTTTAACTAAACATGTGACTGTTGGGCATATTTGATGACAATATATTTCAAAGTTATCAAAGTCAGCTGTTAGAGAAATTAGATTAGTCATTATTAGTCTTCAGTAGTTCCCATGAGAACCTTGAACAGTTGGTGGGTCCTCTTAAAAGATTACAGTAAGCCTTGTAATGTGTCATGATTAAAGTGGTAAAGATTTGGAATAAAGGGCAGACTGCTGTCTTTATTTCTGAAATTAAATAGTTTCTAATTGAGACTTTTAATTGTACTGAATTTTATCAGTCTATGATACAGAAAACATTGAAAAAGGACTTATATCTTTCCATGAACTGCTGGAAATGGCATTTTAAATTAATTCCTCTGAAATAATCTGGTTCCTAGTGGCCAGTGTCAATGCCAACAGATATTCTTATTTCCACACCATTTCTCCTTGTTCTCCTACTAAGAAATGAGAAACGATACTGATATGTGTTCACAGGACTAATTATTACACTCTGGATCCTGCAGTCTTATCACTGAAGTTGAAATAAAATTGGCAATATAATATCCATGACCTAAAAATAAAGTTGGGGACTTTCAAAGCATAATGAGATGAGGTTTTAGCCATCATGACTGCTGGTTGTGTAATATAATAAGAAAAAATATTCATTGGCTGTTTTATTCCTTCTACAACTGGAAAATTCTATGATGTGTAACACCACGCGTAAAAATTGAAATCCTATGAATTGAAATAATAAAGGATATTGCTTAAGTAATACTTAATCCAAAGAGGTATTGAGATAATCTAGAATATCTGAGAACAATGGTTTCTTCAAAGCATTAGAAAAGATTTCTCTTTGAAAATGCTTGTTTGAAGTCCAGACATAAAACAAAAGACTCTCTGTTTAAAGGATTACAGTTAAGGAGCTCCTTCTTCCTGCCTATATTTGTTGGAAAATGCTGACTGGGGAGACCCCTAAACTTTAATGGAGAGTATTATGACTGTCATTTCAAAGGAGACTGATAACTTCTTTAGATCTTTCTCCAACAGTGAGGTAATAATGCATCCTTGTCCTTTCATTATGATTTCTTAGCCCAAAATTTATCAAAGAGCAAAATTTTATAATGCTCTTTTTTAAAGAGCATTTTGATGTTCTTTACTGTCAATGCTTTCTTTTCAATTTTTTCTCTTTATCCATCCCTGAAGCACGTATTTCACATAACACAAAAGGACTTAAACCCTTAAAAGCAGATAATAGCATGGGGCTTCTGGAAAACAAGGTACCTGAAGACCAAGTTTTCAAACTCCTTACTCGTGTGATTGCCTACATATTGTTTAGGCCATTTTTTCATTATATGTGAAAAATCGTAATATTAACACTACACAGTTCTTTCCATGCTGAGTGGCTTTGGATTATGTGGGGTCCTCATGAAAGCAGTTTTTTTTTTCCTGATGTACCCAGCCAGTGCAGCACCTCCAAAATCATCACAGCAACAACAGCAATAACATGTTCAGTCCCTATAGACAGGGGGTTTTAAGGAGAGAAGGGATGCCTGGAGGCATTTTCCTGGCTGCCAGTGACACACAAGCCATGGAAATGTTGCCCAGGGTTCCCATGGCCAGTCTCTGGCTGAACCAAAATTGTGGTTGGAATCTCACCCAGCCTGCAAAGGGTTGTTGGTTTTCCAGAGGAATTGCAGACTCTCTGTAGTGAATTTGTTTCCAAGCTTTTTCCAGTTGCTTTTCCCAGCTGTCCTCCACAAACCCCACAGAAGCAGCCATGGTGTCCCTGGCTGTACCAGCACCAGTGAGGTGATGAGGACTGGGATCCCAGCTCCAATGCTGTCTAGAATCACTCACACCACTTGGCTTTTAGCAGTGAGTTTTGGCCCTGACCAGCCTTTCCAAATAATGCTGAGGCACTGTCTGGGAGACAGTCAGGCCAGAGAACATTCCCACATGGTGATTATGGACAACGTTTCCCTGTTTTGGGAAGGAAAGAGGGTGGAGTCCAGCCAGATGGATGCAAAGTCAGGCCATGTATTTCTTGCCCTCATGGCCAACAGTCCCTGGGGTTCAGGGATTTCCTGAGTCAGAATTGGAATCTTTTTGGGAGTTTGACTGTTCTCAATTACTTTCTATTCTATGAATTTGTCCAAAGGTGTGTGAAATCCATGGAAAGCTTTAGCATCCTTCACATCCTTTGGCAAGCAGTTCCACAGATCATTTCAGTGTTATTAATACCATACTTAAATGTAAGTGATAATAAATCTATCATGCCTTGGCGAAATCTTCCAGGGGGTAATAGTTTTAATAACTGTTAAAAAGGTTTGCTGGGCTTACTGTCTGAGTATGCCTAGTTTCAAATTTCAGCTATTTGATTCCTGTTAATGCCTTGTCCATTAGCTGGTAAAAAAAGAGATACATTACTAGATACCTTCTCTGAGTAAACTGTGATGAAACCACTCCTTAACCTTCTCCTTTATATAATAAATCAGCTGAGTTCCCGAAATCTCTCCTAAAGAGGCATGCTTTCAAAACTCCAATAATTACACTAAATATGTTGAGGCATGCCTTTCCTTTCAAAAAGAAGCCCCTTTTGGCTGCATAAAACACACCTTGACAGAAATAAATAACATTCACACTCTCGTTAGTTTTTGACATTATGAAAATGTTACAGAGAAACCTTTGGCCTGTCTCCAGGCTAAATAAACAACTTCACCATTAGCATCCCAGAATATCCCCTTATGAGCAAACTTTGCTCCAAAATAAAAGTGGGTTTCAGTCCAAAAATTTTAGTCTGAGTTCAAAGTGTGCTAAGGAGTATAAACAGCTTATTCAGCACTGTATGCTTTGGGAAATTTTTCCATAGAGACAAGCTCTTTCTGAACACAAGAACGGTACTAATTTGTTCATATGCGTATAATTAATTTCATTCCACTGATTTTCTTGGAGATTTATTAGAAGATGAGGAGTGATCTTTATACTTCACACCATAAAATGTGAAACAGCAGATATTCTTACAAGATATATATAGCCAAAGGAAGAAAAAATACATCATTACAGTTCTATTGATTTGGCAGTATAAATACTTAATGTTTCATGTTAGATCTGATTTTCAGCTGTATTTTTTCTCACATCCCCATATTGTTCTCTTCTATAAGACTGATTTTGAAATATGGTCTTCTGGTTGAATTATATGATGAAAACTGAAAAATAGGCATGCAATGAATTTGTTTCATAGTGATTATACAGTGATGATCACTACTGAAAAAATTAACCACTCTTTCAGTCTTGATTTTCAAGTTCATACCACTCCTTAGACTTCCAGGCATACACTGTAGGAAGAAATACATCTTCTCAAATGCTAATTTTTCTTTACACATCCACCTTGCCAAATCTTATGACTCAACTTACTCTGCAGGGATTTAGTTTTCTGTAGTGCTGACACTCAAAGCACTTCCTGCACAGAAATGTAAATAACATTCCCATACACAGTATCTCCAGAATCCTCACTGAGGAAGGGATGAGTATCTTTTGAGCAAAACCTAGTGAGAGGGCTTTCCAAAACAGACAACTTGGAGCAATATTACCACAGAGAATTATTACTCCATAAATAAAAGTATGTTTTCAAACTCTCCAGAGTGTCTCTGCAGATTCAGACAATGTGTAAGTAAAATGTGTGGTATCTGAAGCTCAGAAGGAACTGTTCATAGCAGAAGATCCAAATGCACATGAGAAATCTGTGTAGTATTCTCTGTTGAAAACTGCTGTCTTCAAAGGAAAACAACTCTCACACTTGTGTATTGCACCAGGTTTCCACAAAGCCCTGATGGAAACCAGTGCTTTCACCTTATGAAAAAAATGAGTTTCAATCATTATGGTGGGAACCTGAACCCTGAATATGAGTCTTGTTCTTCAGAGGCACACCAGATTTCACATAAAATACATATCTGAGCAGATAGTCACTTGATTCAGAGGATTGATAACCTAAATTCCTACCACAGTGGATGTACAAATCAGGCAAGAGACTGCCATTTTGCTAATTCTCTCTTCCTTTATTAAAATTTAACTTTAACATATGATTAAAATCTACTTTGACATTTACTGTGAGAGACACAAGACCATGCCAGTTGCACAACAGCTAGAAAAAAAAAAAAAATCAGGTACCTCAGGATTGTCTGAACAACATTATTATGGGAATTTTCTAGGTTCCTAATACTTCAGTAGCACTAATCTTGCTTTGCAACTAACATCCAAACAGATGCTCATGTATTTCAAACCTTCTTTTGAAATTTAATTCATTATCATAAAGTTTTCCCTCACCTTGCAGGCCCTCTCCCCCATGGTGACACAAGTTAATCTAGGGGAAAGGGCTCTAAGCTCTCAAACAAGTCAGGCTGAAGTGTGATTCCACTAACCTCTTCTGTATTTTTTTTCCACACCAACTTTTCTCATCATCAGTTTCAGTTTCCCTTTAAAATAGATATTTTTTTACTTAATTTTGCTTCATATCTCCAGCACTGCAATTTAATATCACCCTCTTTAATGTAAATGAACATTGTTTTACAGAAGAAAAGAAGAAAACAAGAAAGCCTTTCAATCTTTCCTGTGTTTTTCTCTGGAGGGCAAATTTCTTTTAATCACTTTCCTGAGCATAATTTAGCACATGTAGTTATATCTCAAAACAAAAGGAAGTGAATCAATGCACTACTTTGATTTTAGGAAATACTATATATAGTCAATCTAAGGATTTCTTGCTACCCTTTTGATACAGTTGTCATTGCCGAGGACCAAAGTGCTTGCTCAGAAGAGAGTAAATAAAAGGATGTGGCACTTGCTATAGAACAGCCTTTCTGAGATGCAGGATTGGTGTCTGGAGGCACTATGGTTCAGGTCTAACTTGATGGAAAATAACACACACTTAGATTCTGGCACACTGCTGCAGTTTTTCTTTACAGAAAAATAATTTTTTGTTTGCTTTTATTAATACTACAGTCATCCTAGATCACACTCATATCCTAAACACCAGGCCATCCTAAACCTGTGCAACTGCTGCTATGTACAGCAGAAAGGATGTTCCCTGGAAGTCAAGTGATCCTGTCTCCACAGAGTGATCTCTTGAGCAGCAGAGTGACAGCCTGAGGTCACCATACTAATCTTTTAGGGCTTCCTCCCTCTCTGGCCCTGGTTTTACAATACCTTGGTGTCCCCTCAATGTCACACACCTCCACCACACCCTTTGTGGCTGATGAGAAGCTGGTTTGCTGTGCTGTGCCTCACAAGGGTCGCTGTCCAACTGTGCCAGCATTTCTCTGCCACTGGTGACCCGTCATCCTGACTTTACAATCCCACTATTTATTTACAATCTTTATGAATTTATCCACTCTCACTTCCTAAGGTATGGTACAGCACACTCTGATAAAACAAAGGAAAACACTAATCAGAATTAACTGCACTGTTATAATCCAATGAATTCAATAGAATTGCAATGGCTAAGAGGGAACATTAAATTGCAGATTAAGAACTTATGCAGGAAACACAAGATGCTGGAAACTAACATATTTTTTTCAGGAGTTATTCACAACTAAGCAGCTGCAACAGATCCTTCACATACCCTTCACTGTACCTGCAAGCAAGAGCAAAATGAGCTGAATTTTGCCTTCGGCTGAGGATCTCAGGAGGATGAAGGGGTTTAGTATTGGATTGTCCATTTTCTACAACTTGTGTGCCTGGTCATAAGTGGTGGGAGCTGACACTGCCAGTAGTTCTTGTGAAGAGCCAAGCAGCATTAAGCACTTTTGGAGCCCAAATCCACTTTTCCTAGGACAAACGGGCGCCTGGGCTAGGACCCACAATGGGCGGAGGTTCCACAGCACTGAGGTGCGCAGCAGTCAGTTCCCAGGCACTTGCTGTCTCCAACAACAGGGCTGAGGGAGGCATTTGGGCTCCCTAAACAGCTTCCTGAAAACAGGAGCCACAAACCAGCCCAGCAGACAAGGAGCCACGTAAGCCAGTCACAAATAAACCTTCAGGTGGTGTCAAAGCTTACCCCACCCAAGGGTGCTCTACTTGGATGGTGCTCACAGCCCCATGAGGTGGAGAGCTCCATTCCCACCCTCCACTCGAGTGCCTTTTTCCCATAATACACAACCCCAGGATGCAGGAAATGGGAGTTCACATCATTCCCTGGCCTAAGGAAGTGTCTGCACATCAGAGAGCTTGTTTCAGGGTTGTATTTTTTCCTTCAGGGCGAAAAAGGAAGATGCAAAGCATCTGAACTGCAAAACTTGCCCCTGTGAAAAGCTTTTCCAGTTCTGGTTTTGTTGGTTTTTTGGTTTTTTGTTTGTTTTGGTTTGTTTTTTTTTTTTTGACAAAGAAGACAATAAAAGGGAAGAAGAACATCAAGTTTTGGCCAGAATAAAAATCTATTCTGAGTGAAAAAGGAATTTTCTGTTCCTCTATCCCATGAAAGCTATACAGTGGCTCTTGCTATTCTAGGAGTAACTTTATACATCTCTAAAACCCCTCTGCCTCTTAGGTAAAATGCTAGGGGTATTAGAAACAACCAGCAATACCTTAACAACCCTCTGCTAAAAGCAGTGGTGATGAAACAACCACCAAAACCATGGTCTGTGGTGAAAACAGGAGCTACAGAAGAGCCTGACCCAGCAATACCATGTGCTGCAGCCCTGTGCCAAGGAGCACAGCAGAGGGGCTGAGGATTTCCTGCTGGGAAAGATGCTTTAGCAGCCTGTGGTCATCCAGGTGAAGAGTGGTCCTCTCACCAGTTTCCCCAGGTGCTCCTTTCCCTACCTTCTTGGTGCTCACTCCCAGCAAAGTTCTGTGACAAGGAAAAGGACAATAAAGCCGGTTCCAAGTGGCAACCCTCCATGAATGTACCCACAGCCCGGTGTCTCTGCTGCTGGGCATGGTACCAGAGCCTGCAGCTGGGAGCACACGGGCCCACACACAGTCTGAGGCCTTGGCTGCCTGAAGCACAGGAAAAGCTTTGCAGGTGAGCTATCCCTCTTGTCCCACTTTGACTTCTTTCTTTGAATTGTGCTGAAAGTTTTCTTTTCCTGATCTGTAGTTAATCTGCTCACAAAGTCGCAGAGAATATGAAATTAAAAATGTGACAGGCTTTTTTTTTTGTTGTCTGCTTTTTGACAGCTTTTGGAAGCGAAACCCAACTTCTGGCTTTTTTCCAGGAGGATTATGTTGTTTCACTTATGAAGAATGCATTTTTCATAAGCAACTATTTTACATTGCAAACTCTGGGCTCTTATTCCAGACAGATAGACTACTTTTATTAAAGTTTCCTCCAAGATCTCATTTGGCTTTTAAGTCTATGAGTGTTAACCTAGAAATACTGTAGTTAGAGAACTGCACACAAAAATATATTCATCAGGTCTGGGGCTGCTCTCACACTTAAATAACCCTTTAGAAGTTACAAAAAAAACCCCAATACATTCATAAAAGTGAACACATTTGAGTATAACGTACAATTATAGAGAGCCTGTACTTGGTCTCAGAAGGCTATGATTGTGACCTGTGGCTGTGGTTGGGCAGGAAACACTTTTCCTGCCTTGCAAATATTCCTAGGATTTCAGAAATTACTCCCATTTCCATATGTAGAAAAAAGAGAGTTATTTTACAGCTTTCATTGAAGTGAAAGAGCAGAGAGACAGGCAGACAGCCTAGAGGGCTGTGGTTAGGGCTCTCACCAAGGATGAAAGGGATTTAGGATTAGATTAGCTGTGCTTGCTGTGGTTTGTAGAGGGGACAGGGCTGCTGGGCTCTCAGAGGCACCAAGGGCTCATTAAGCTTCTGGCTTTTACAGCTCTTTCAGTAGAAGATTTTCAGTTTTGCACAGATCATTAACTGTTCACCAGATCAGGGACTTGAAGCTAATTAATCTCCATGGGAGACCGATGCCAAAACCATCTGCTTTAGGCACCCAAACAGGTTAGGCATGACAAGCACCAGTGGGATGGGTGACTCAGTTCCCCCATTGCCAGCGCAGCCTCTGGCAGGGCTCCTGGCACAGCTGCAGCTCTGCGCCTGGCTGCGTGCCCACGCCAGGAGCCACCTCTGTCTGCTCTGCCCACCAAGGGCAGTGCTGAAGGGCACTTGGTGAGTGGGGCTGCACCCAGAGCTAGCCCAGGGGATGGGTGCTGGCTGTGTCACACGTCCCTGAAGTGCAAGCAGCAGGTCCTGCTCCACAAGACCTCAGAAACCTGGACATGGCTGAGTCCTTCTGCACAGCATCTTAACCCTGCACCCTCACCCACATCAGCCCTCAGAGGGACAGGATCCAGCCTCCAAGCTAGAAACTGGGCTAAAATAGAGGTGGTTTGTGTCCTTCATAGACAAGCCATGCCGTTGCTGGTGTAGAACTCATGGGAGTGGAAGAAAAGGTGACCCAATTTGGGTTCAAGGTAGTCTCCTGAGGAAGAGGACCCTGTGGCTCACTCTCTACAACCAGCATGACCGACACCCCTTGCCAGTGGCCACAAATAAAATCCTCCTTACTCCTTTCTCACCTGCTCCTTTCACACCTGTATCACGCTCACTGACCTGTATTATGCTCACTGGGCCAAAGGAAGGCTTTGAAGCTTCTCCAGCTCCAGAAACTGCCCTTATTTAAAAGATTTCCTAAGTTTTACATAGATTGCCATTGTCATGGGAAGCCAGGTCAGAAGGGAATCTCACCCAGTCTCCTGCATGTAGTAAGAAATTAATTTTCCAACAAATTCCATAGCATGAACCCAGCACAGAGAAACAAAAAGGCTACATTTCAGCATTTGGGTTTTTTATCCCTCTTTGTTCTTCTCTGCTCATTATTTTCTTTACTGAAAAAAAGCAAAATGAGGTCACAGGAGATATGAATGGAAAACTCCTACTTGAAAGTACCTCAACTTATGTTGTTACTAAGGAGGGGAGGAGAGAAAAAATATGAAAGAAAATATTTTCTACATTTATTTTTTCACTTCCTTTGTCAAAGTTGTTTTAGAGTCAGGAAATTTGCTTGTACACAAGACTCTTACTGGGACCAGTCCTGCTGTGGGAGCTCAGCCCCCATAACATTGCACATTCTGTAACCCAGACATCTGAAAAGGGTGCTCTTTCCTTACTGTGATGGATGGAAACATCTACCATGAGTTCAGCAATTTTTGTTTTTATTGGACCTGATTGCTGTCTTGTCTCTCATTATTCAGCTTAACTAATAAGCTGAATAATGTGTCTTTGTTCCCTTCATAGACAGAGAAAAATAATTATTACCACTAGCTCCTTTTCTCTAAACAGTGATCTAGTAACTGAAAGAAAAGAATATGTCTACAGAAATTAAATTTCATAGCCTATTAAATCCCCTCAAGTCAAGGCTTAAAATATTCTTCATCTTTTCCTCGAGCTGTTCTAAAGTGGGGCTGGTGACAGCCTGGCCAGGGATACACTTGCAAGTGAGTGCTCTTGAGGTGACAATTAATGAGTGAAATTTAACAGTACATTATTTTTGATGTCTCTCACTAAAGAAGTCAGCATTTCATGTTGAGTTTTCCAGAAATATCTTTAGGATGAGTTACAAATATACAGAAAGTAAGACAGCATGTTACAACACAGCCTGTACCGATCATCCCTTGACTCCATTGCAGCAGCCCCAGATGCCTATTGTGAAACAATTTCCAGTTTGTTATTTACCATATTTTCTCTTTAAAGTCACTATTGCCTTATCAAAATTGATGGTCTGTTTAAAGCATAAGCAAATTATATCTCAGAGAACTCAGAGAAGACAGCTAAAAAGGAAGATACCCCAGGTGTACAGGGGGATGAGAGTTCCCCCTCCTGGGGCCAAAATGATCTGTTCATGAGCACAGGTGCTGTTTGGGTACCTCTGGCCTGGCCAGCTGAAGGCTTTGACCTTCACCCATTGCATCTCACATCTGATTAATCTGTTAAATCATCTGATTAATCTAAAATGCACTTATTTAAGGGCTTGACTTTGGTTTTTGAGCTTTCAGAACTAGTTTACATCAGGCTAACATGCTGGAGTGAGTAGACACAATATTAAATTGAAGAATCAGAATTTAACCCAATGATGACAACCCCAAGAAACTCTATATTAATGGGAACTGCTGGGAATGCTGCTTTAGTTGGGTTTAGTTCTGAAATCTTCAAACATAGGTTAGTCTTGGACTTTCACCTTTTTCAGAAAATCCTGGCCAAGACACTTTGTAGAGATGCAGAAAGTTAGAAGGATAGACAACATCCAAAATACTTTCTAAAAATTTTGAATTCTCCCTTTATGCCTCCCCTCCATTTTGCCTGAGCTGCCCAAAGGCAGCAGGGCTCCTGCAAGGAGGATCACGTAGTGCCACACCAGTCACTGCAGAGCAAAATGCAAGTGGGGAAGAATTCATTTCTTTAGGGGATGAAGTGATCCTCACTCTTTAATTCCATTAACTGCTCTGTTTCTCCCAGGCATTCTGCAGGCAGCAAGAGAATAAGATCCATTTCACAGGGCGAAAAGGACATCTTTGAAAGGATACTCCTGAAAATGGGTGGCTTCAGGTACAGCAGCTACAGCAACTGTAAAATTATTCTGCTGCTTAGGTTAGAATTCTAATATTTTATTTTATGCCTTGACACAGAGTTTTCTTAAATGTTTTCAGAGTAGACCTTGTAGCTGGAGTATAATGAGCAAAAAGTAGAATTACTTTTCTTTTTATGCTTTGAGATTTTTTTTTTATCTTTTGCTCTTATTCCTATTGTTGGCTTGAGCATGGTAACTAGATGGAGGACAGACTGCACACACAGGAATATACACACACAGAAACAAGCACTTGCTTTCCTAATATCTGTCATTCATCCAAATCCACTCCGCCTTTCCTTCAAATAGACAACATTATAAGCTTTACCCTTTACCCTTCACTTACCAAGCACATTGTGAATCTGCAGTACTCCCTCAATTTCAGAGCAGCATGGAGCTCAAACAAACAAAAACAAGCAAACAAGCAAACAAACAAACAAAATACTTCCCTGGATTTCCATGCATACTGATTATACAGAGCAGAGAGGAGACTGCAAAGTAGGAAATATGACTCTTGGAGTTCAATATGGATTTTAGTTCTCTTCACCCTCATTTTGTATTCTTGCATGATTTTGAGATTTTTTTTTTGTAATGTAAAGGTGGTAAATTCCGGTTATGTGATTACTTCTTATTTGACAAGTCTTACTTTACACATCTATTCTGTAGAGTTTTACTAAGATGGATATCAGTGACCAGAACAGAGATGGTGTAAATGACCTTAGAAACATGACATGTTTGAGACCTACCACCAAAGTCACCCACATAGATAATATTCAGGTATAGCTTCATGACAGTTTCTACCCACTCTTATGAATTCTAATGTCTGTAAGTGCAGTGAATGCCCTTCCTCACCAGCAGCAGCAGTCCAGGAACTCTCCAGGAACTGCTGCATGGACGTGCAGTGTGAAACCATGCTTCTCTCAGGTGACATCTGTGACAATCTCTTTATCCAGTGGCCCTAAAGGTACATCTAATGCTGAGCATGTCCTCAGGGTGTCCCTGCCAGGACTGGACAGACACTTCCCTACCAGGGCTTCACACTATGAAACCTGCTCCCTTTGGGGGCTGACAAAAAAAAATCTTCTCTGTATCCAACAGCATCACTTCCATACTTGAAACCTCTTCAGCTCTCTGAGCTCCTTTCAAACACAGAGTGAGCACAATCTGTGCAGTGGAATATTCTCAGCTTTGCTAAGACCCTGGAGCATTCATTTGAGAAGATACAAACACCTTATTCACACCATGGTGCTCACCTGAAGATCAGCCAGGCTGTTCAAATGCTGTCCCAGTAAACCAAGCACGTGCTATGCTGGGTGAAACTACCATTGCCCAAATGGCACACTCAACGGCAGTGCAGAGAGTGGTAGGAAATGTGTAATACTATGACAATAATAGTAATAGTAGTAGTAGTAGTAGTAGTAGTAGTAGTAGTAGTAGTAGTAGTAGTAGTAGTAGTAGTAATAATAATAATAATAATAATAATAATAATAATAATAATAATAATAATAATAATAATAATAAAAACATGTAAGAATTGTGCCAGGGAGGGAAGTATTTAACCGAGATCTGAAAAATTATGGCAGATTTCTCTGCATTGTGTTATTCAGTAGTTTATTAAATTACCCAAGAGTAAAGGACTTCTTCTGACTATGGGTGTTTCATCACCCAGAACATGTTCCCATATTCAGCAATAGTTTTTGCTCAACTTCAAGTGAATTCTCTTGCATCACCCTGGCTGTGGACTCAGCTGTAAAATCACTCCCTTCCCTAGTCAATATAAGGCAAAATATTTATTTTAATGGTGCTGGCTAGGCCAATGTCATTCATAATTGAATCTGTGGTGTATTTCTAGGTCTTTTCACTGACCACCCATTCATCACTTAACCACAGGGTTCAAAGAGCTGCTGGAAGGCATAATCTTTTCAAAACCCAGCACAAGTAGAGAGAGTGTCATACCCCAAGGGCCAGTCTGTCAGCTATGCTCTGCCATCACAGCCTGTCAGCTTCAAGCAGGACCCTTCAGCAGAGAGGCCACTCCAGCAAAGATCTCTACAGCCACCGGCACCCTGGGGCATACTTTCAGTGACAATGGAAAATGCAGTGGTTGAGTCAAAGACGGCCCAGCCTAAGCTCATCCCACTGTCCTGGTGTCCCCTTGGAGCTGCTGATAATCCCAGGGGAGTAGAGCTTTTTTGGGTCCTGTGGTCTTCACCAGGATGTGGCTGCACACAATCCATCAGAGATGCACACTGTGCTCATGTTCTCTTTTTTTTTTTTCTGGTGAAGGTGACCAAGGGAGCTGTACCTACTTTCTTGTTCTATTGCACACCTACTTTCTTGTACTATTTCACAGCTCCTGTCCTGCAGACAAGAATTGCTACAGTGCATCAAAGCTCCCCCTTGCACAACAGTGCCGACACAGTGGTGCACAGAGGGATTTTCAATACTTCACACGTCATAAGAGAAGAGATCTGCAAAAGATTTGAAGCTAAGAGGTTTAGACCAATGATGTATCTCAAGTGTGTCTTGCAGCAAGGAGTTCCCATGCACAGCAGTACAAAGAGAAGCCAACCTCCTTCCTAAAATAACTGCCTTGTGCACGGAATGAAAACTAAAGCTCAAAGGGTCTGTGATTTGGAGCAAACACCAAAGACACCAGACTCCAGTCCCTATAAGCTCCAGTCCCAGCAGGCAGTCAGGCTGACACATACCCTGGACAGCTTGGTAATATTTTCTTTTGGAGTCCAACCTTTTCTGTCTTCATATTCTGTAAATTTTTATACTTCCCCTCCCAAGAAGAATGTTTCACTCTGCTGCCTCTTGTGCTTCTATCCTTCCCAGCTTCACTCAATTCAAAACCATTTTTTTCAGCCAGTTCTATACCTCTCTCTTTTGTGACCATGGGTGATCATTTCTAAAGTGCCAAAATTGATCAATATCCACATTGAACAGTCTAATTCATTTATCTCCAATTTTATATGCACTCTTGGTGCATATCTCAAATATCTGCAAAATGATACTCCTATTAACTGGGCAAAAAGCTGATGGTGAAGTTGGATTACCACCACAGTTCAAATGGTGACAAGAAGAGAAATACAAATTTTCCACAACAATAAAAATTTCAAAGTGACCAGACTGCAGTCTTCTTTTTCAGTTTCACATACTGCAAATATTTTGATCAACTTCTTACTCTCTCCTCCAACCACTCCTGCACTTCAGGTCAGCTGATTGTTTCATGGAGCCAAGCTCTTTTGATCCATTAGAAATTCGTCCAGCATCCATTGCTAAAGCCAGTTGGAACCCAACTTGCAAAAGGAGAGCATAAATCAAGTGGTAAATTTGTGATTTTCATGCAAAGCACACAAAGGTCAGGGAGCTACTGGCTCAGTTACCCCGTCCATTCCTCTGACCAGCAAAGTCTGAGGCCTTTCTCTCTGGAGAACTATACTGGAAAATCTTTAGATAATCTTGGTTTCTGAAGAGGATTCTGAGCTGGGCAATATTTATTTTAGTTGAAAAACAAAATATTCTATTGTAGATTCTTAGATGAAAAAATATATATCATAAGAATGAGCAGAAGGATGGGTATGATTTCCACTTTGATGACATATTCTTCAAGAAAAGAAATAATTATACAACTCCTCTAAAATATTATACAAATGGAGAAAATTATTCTATCTAAAAAGCCAGAAATATGTGTCTTGGAACAAATCCAGATGCACCAAATGTCTACTTTTAAACTCAGTGACTAATGGAAAGAAATCTGCAGTGATTAGTTACAGCAGTTTAAAATAAATATAAACTAGGAATGGCTCTGACTGGATCTGGGCAAACTGACCTCCAGAGCTGAGAAGTGACCCTCAGATTGCAGGAGGATGTGGAAGGGGGAGACCTGCTTGGAAGAGCAGAGCCTGAGGAGTGTTCCATAGTGTGATTTCCAGAGAATTCTTAGGGAACCTTGCCCCTGTTCCAAAAAGTGCAAACACCTCTGGTGTCTTCCTGTGTGAAAACTTCCCATGGGAAAATTTGGTGTGATAATCTATGTAGGGGACAGAGGATATGCCAGATAACAACCTCTGTCAGTGTGGAAACAGGCAGTAGTGATGGTGAGGAACAGGCACCCAAACCCTTCACGCAGCGTCCTGACTCCTGCCTTATGTGCGTGGGTTTGCTTGCAAGAGCCACAAAACACTCACTGTTTTAACAAATAATTTCAGAGTGTCTGTGGGGTGTGTGGTCAGCTCACACCTCACTTACAGAGCTCCTCAGCCACTGCTGCACCCACCCGCCCCGATGTCTGAAATGCCCACTGCCCCATTCCCGTGCTGCCCCCAGACCCAATCCTGCTGATATCTGGGCACATTTGCACCCATGGGTGCTACTGCCAAGCACACACCCAAGCTCTGAGACCCACCAAACGAAACCATCTTTTTCCTCTTTGGTAAAGATATTGTGAATACAAGCCCTGAACTGAATGCAACAAATCCTCAGGAATCTGGATTACAGATGACACACAAGAGTCAAGGCTCAGGCCAGGTCTGTTGCTGAACGTTTTGCACAAGCTGTGTTTTATCAGACCAGAATGGCACATGCTAATGAACAGTGGCACAAATGGCATTGAAATACTGCCTGTGCATTGCACAGTAATTGTCAAAGGATGGCAACAAAGCAGAGACTCACAAAAAATTAGATTAAAAACTTTAACTCTTGGTGTATCATGCGTAGTGTTTCCATGGATCTGTAATTGCCCAGGGAAAGAACTTGCAGTGGGAAGCAGAGGCTCTCTCTGAATTTGCAGCAAGCAGCACTGCTCCTCAGGCTGCAAACACAAGCTATTGACAGTTGACATCTTCTGAGTGCACATCATCCCCAACTCTGATTTGTATCTGAAGCTTAAGAAGGATTTATTTTCAGAGCCAGCTCAAGGAGTATTATGTGAAAGGGGAATGAATAAAGCAAGAAAGCCATAAATTTCTCTTCCAGTACAAAAACCTGGACACTGAGTAACCATGCAGAGCTCCATGAGTGAAGCACATCAGTGTGAATGCTGTGACCTATGTTAAAAACCTTCTTTAAATTCTTCATTAGCATTCCTTGCTGGGGAGCAGGTCTTTATATATCATGAAAGAATATCAATTTTTAAGTCATCTACTGTTTCAAATCACTTCCCACTCAGCCCCCAAACAAACAGAGAAGCAAGTTAGCATCTGGGGAGAGAGATGTTCTCTCTTTGACCAGACTCATTCTGCTGGCATAAAAGGGACCAAACTTGGCAAATTGTGTTAACATCTAGTGTGACTACTGGCAACAGAAAGGTCCCGANTTTTTTTTTAAACACAGACAAACTGGCAAAAATGGCTGGATAAAAATCTAGGCTACGTAATGCTGGTTTAAGTATATTTTCTGCATAGGTCTCATCTCAGTGATAAGTTCTTACTTATCAAGTCAAGTCAAGTCACTTTTGTCCCAGATTTCTTCCCCTTGTGCTTCAGTAGTATATTAAAAAGGCATTCTGCTGATAGACCTTTGTAAATTTTAGTGGAAAAAAGTGAAGAGTTGTCACTGATAGTAGGCCTAAAGCCACAGATACTAAAAAACTTATCCAGTCCCTCTGCAAAGTGTTGTCTACTAGTAGAATGGAAACACAGAGGAAAGCAACAAGGATGTTGAACCTACAGAAAGTGTAAATGAGTAATCTTCAAAATTTCATTCCTTCCCTGCAGGACAGAGAAGGTAATAAATAAGGAAAACCCAGCTAAGGAGGTAGAACACTCCTGATGTCCATGCACAGGTGATACAGGAAGGGCAAACTTCAACAGAAAATGCTAAAAAGTCAGCACATTTTCTGCATGTGACCCACTGTTAAACTCATATTTTTCAAGTTAAACAGGAGCACACAGGTTTATTTAGGCAGATAAATAGTTCTTGTAAACAGAAACAATAATGAAGAAGAAAAATTAATTCACCTGGGAGACAACAGAAGTAGGAAAACAAAGAAAGAGCTTATGGTAGAGCCAGGCCTCAGCCCAAAACCTGTTCTGCCTCCAACCCAAATAGTACTGATACACAGCTGACCCCTGTAAAATCCTGGTCAGGTACTTTTCAAGCCCTTGTGCTATTGAAGATAACAATTTACAAGCATTCTGGAAACAAGATGTAGAAAGACAGCAACACTGTAAAATCTGACCGCAAACTATATCAATACACACACAAGCTGGATGCAAGCACTTAGTCTCTTCAGCTCTTCTTTATATTTATTCAAAAATATGATTTTTATATTAGTACTGATTAACTAGAACTCAGCACTCCATGACCTATTATGAGTGTGATGGAGCAAGGCAATGGGAAACAACAGATTAACAACTTAAAGCTAAAAAAACATAAAATCACAAATAGATGCTCTTTCCATTGCCCGTGGCCTCATTCTGCAGCAACATTAATGTATCTCCAGAGAATAAATAGGGCCATATAATGGCAATTATTGTCATGGGCTCATTGCAGACATGACCTCACCCTCAGGACTTGGAATCAGCCCCTGACTGGACTGGAGCTCCAGAGGAATTTTAATGTTGGGGTGTGAGGGTCAGACTGTGGTACCTCTTTTGCATAACAGAAACTCCTCTCAGTGGGGCTGACTGAGGCCGATTGCTATCTGAGCTCCCCTCAGGGTCTCCAAGGAATGGCTTGGGTCAACAGGTAGCTGAACACTCACAACCAGTGCTTTCCTTACTGTAAGTGCCCTGACAGAAATACTAAGAATTTTCTATGGTGCAGCCTCAAATTTGAACACTTAAGGAACCTCTGGTTCGGAGTAACACCTGTTTTCCTCATGGATCTTGAACAGCCTTTGCCTATTCTACCCCAAATAACAGACAAGGCTGTCTTGTGCTCTCAGCTTTTACCCGTCTGTAGCTCTGCGTTACCTGCCAGGGAAACTCACTTTACCTGGGATCTTAGGAAGGCATTCAGCAGCACCCAGGAAACTGGAGGAAAGTGTAACCTGGCAGTGACTATTAAAATACAGATTGCTGACACCTTCACCTGCTGAGAGTCACCAAGCTTGGTGGGAAAACACGTCTGCTGTAATGCACAACCATCCTCAGCTAACAGACTTCTCCCAGTTCCTCTGCAGAAAGTTAATTCCAGCTCCCACTAGGCATCAAATCTAAGTACCCCCAAGACCCTGTTTAAATGGTGAATGAAGCTTTCATTTTGTCAGTCTCTGCCATAACAGTCCATTAATCTCAGTGAATTACCTTGCAGTCCCCATCCATCAAAGTGTCTGTCTACCTGATGAAATGAAGAGTTATTTCTTGGGTCTGTCACTATGTGCCAGCTCAACAGCTAAAGCATTTATTCAATATGATTAATCCATTATATCCTAACTGTGGTATCTGCCATGTCAGCCTGAAGACATGGCTAGAAAAGTTCCCAGGAACATCAGAGACAACAGCAATGGGACTGACAAATCCCACGTATATATGGCATGCCAGGGGCATCCAGGAGAGCATAGATTCCCTCCACTGCCACACTGGTGTTGGAACACTGCTTCATTTGAGGAAACTGAACTTCAACAGGAGGCAGAAAGGGCAGAAACAACTCAAGGGGCAACAAGAAGCATTTCACAAACAGTTCCCAGTTCCTGAGAGAACTGAAAAGATGTCTGGTAAGAAAGTTGCTTGCAGGGTAAAGATAAGGGTGTTCAGATCCCATGGTGAGCATCAGTACCCAGAAGTGCCATTTCTCTCACCTGGTGAAATGTCTGGGATCTCCCAGATCTGTACCATCACTTTGGTGTTTAAGCTTGCTACACCAGAATTCCACCTCAGAGCCTGCAGAGCTGCAGGATCCCCAGCTACGATAGCACTGACCAAATGGAGTAAGTAGGTCATAGCTGACCTGCCACTGCACCTAATCTCCATCCAGCACTGCAGAACATGGCTAGCTGCTGCCTTTATTGCTTTTATTCCTTCACTGCCATCTAGTCCTTGAACCTGGTTCCTCTGACTTGAAAGAATCTGAAACACTTCAATATCTGAAATACTGCTAGCAAGAGCCAGCTGTGGACCAAGCCTGACAGCACTGATAACAGAAGAAAGCACTTAGCACAGAGCATATATACCAGGGTGATTTACACAGAAGAATAGGCACCATTCATTCCTGAATATTTACTGGGCTTGCTTCAATTACAAGGCTTAGTGGCATGAACATCAGATGTATGATGCTAAGTATTTTTCTAAGGTCATGGGCGGTAATTGAAAGATGACTTTGATACTCACATTAAAAACTACTGCTAATAGGGAACAGCTCTGAAATCAGCCCAGCATGATGCCTTTCAGTCTTGGTAATAATGAATATACGAGCAACTCATAACAGTCTCCTCGGTGGAAACAAAACGTAATTTGGCTGGTCATTTGCTTTTGTTCATCTTTTGTCAGGGGAAGGGAGGGGAGACAAGTCCTGTGGCAATGGCATTGAACAGCCCATCTCCGTTTTGAATCTGATGAGATTAAATATATCCTTTCAACAACAAAGGCTGAACTCTGATCAAAGCCCCACTAGCAGCACGCCCTACAGTGGGATACACCAGATCCTAATTCCTGTGAGTGCCCAAGGGGATGTGAGTCTCCCATCAGTCAAGTAAAACAAGGACAGGAGAGAGCACTGTAATTTTCAGTTCAGCCCAACAAACCCTGCAGCCTCTTGGCTTGCAGTAACCTGGAATGCATCCTGCAAACAATTAGCAAGATGGCTTTTCCAAGCCCGTCAACACCACATGGCTCTTCTTTGATATTGTTTTGTTCTTCTTCCCCTCCCTCCCAAGAGCTTTTTCAGGAACCCCACACACACGCTGCTGGGAGTACAATTATAGGACAGTGTGTTCAAGTCAAAATTCATTCAGCATGTTTCTGGGATCCCTTGTTTTTATGCAAGAGCCTCTGTGCCTCTTTTGCCTGCACCCAGTGTAAGTGCATTTGTATGAGATACTTGGACAAGCAATTACCCATCATGTCTGAATAAAGGCTTGTTTTGTCAAGCAAATATATGTGTGCAAAAATGTACAGTCCTGTCCTATAATTGTCTAAAATACATTGTGGCATGACGGAGAGTTACAACATGCACAGGGATAGCTTGTCTCTACATAATTACCTGTGTTCTGCACAGACCCTCCCAGAAGCTCCTCTCCAGCTGTACTGCAGTCATTTATGTAGGACAAACACTGATGTTAATAGACTGAATGAAAAAAAAGTATTTTCTGTACTTACGACTCAGATTGCAGAACTTCTATTAATAGCTTTTTGCAGGATGAAAAGGGGATCTGCACCAGCCATTTACAGACAGGCAGAGTTTAGCAGTGGGCAAGTGTGTCATTTCCACTCTCACCTTGCTTGCTTGTTCTTTGCTCCTCCTCCTGAACTCAGCAGGAGCAAATCTCTCCCAGCCTTCTGTGTTACCCAAAGGATCATGCATGTCAGCAGCCTACCAAGAGTTTCTGCTGAGAAATTACCTCCCAAGTAAGGGCCAGTCACTCACAGATAACGTGTCTGAAAAAGGGAGGTTTATCTATTCTGTCCTCTGTCAATCAGGAGAGAGGGATCCTGCTGCCAAGCTCTTCTGTTCATGGTCACTGCATGGAAAAGGCAGGTACGAACTAGGGATAGACCCCAAAATCATCAAATGTCTCAGCAGTTCCTACTTCCCCAGTGCTGGGGGTGAGGGTACAAGGAACAACAGCACAGTACAAGGACTCTGGGCTGGTGAGGTGGGTTGGCCACTTACTGCCCCAGAAGGAAACATGGCTTCAAATCTATCAGAAATATGGCTGGGCTGTCAATGGTCTATGTCTTGTTGATCAAGGTTTCATCTCCTCTCTTTCTCTCTTCCAAGATAGAAGCAGGGCTCTAGGAGTCTGCACAAGTTACCTTAAGTTTGTGGATTTAGGAAATTGATAACTATTAATCTAAATGTTTCCAAGTCAAAATTCTCTGTCACACTTTTAAATATTTCAGGAAGACAGAATCACCCACTCTAAGTCTGTAGTTTTATTCTGCATCTGCAGTCTAGAAATAAATTGAGAAGTTCCTTTTCTATTTTTAGGAGTGCAATTATTTTAAGAAACTTAAAGTTGTTGGAGAGGTGCATTTACATGCATATTGTACAATCACATCTGAAAGAGAAAACATTAAAACAAAAATACTATCTCCAATCTGTCCATTAGCACTGAAATATTACCAACCAAGCAATCAATACTATTGAATCAATCATAGAATCAAAGAATAATTTTGATTGGAAAAGACCTCTAAGATCATCTAGTCCAACAGTTAATTCAGCAGTGGCAAGTTCACCACTAAACCATGTCTCCAAGTGCCACATCTACACATCCTTTAAATACTTCTAGTGATGGTGACTCAACAGCTTCACTGGGCATAAGGAGAGTAACAATGTACCCCTCAGATTTCCTCACCTCATCTCCCTCAGCTGCTCCTAATCAGACTTGTTCTTCAGGCCCTTCACCAGCTTCCTTGCCCTTTTTTAGGAATGCAAATCACTTAAATAATTTGTATTTAAGCAATTGGACTTAGCTGCTCTGTAAATTTCCACTGGAAATCCATAATATATAAAAATCTATGTGCTTTATCAAACAGAATTGTAGTTACCTGCAGAGCTACACTGCACTGCAGGGAAGGGTATGCACAGGCATGGATATGGTCTTTTATTTTCTGTGATCCTGTGTTTATCTGTATTCCCTTTGTACCTGACAGCTGCCTGATAAATTGCATGGCTACTGCAAAAAGAGATAAACCCTGCTGCAGCAGTTTGCTGATAACATCAGTGTTCAATTTAAGGCAAATGCTAAATCACGGAAATCAACAGTTCATGCAGAGATCAGAGATTACTAGGTTCCAGAAGCTAACAAGCAGTGTGACTTTGCTCAGGAATACAGGAAATCATATTTCAACTTTCCATACAAGCATAATGGTGAAAAGATGCAGATTTGGTAAAACGCGTCTGGGAATTTGGGGGCAGAAAGAAAACTTCTTTTGACTTTTAAAAATTGGGTTTAGTAGTAGCACTAGCAGGAGTTATAATAATATTTCACATATTTTCTTTTCAAATAGCTCTTTCCAGTAGGTCTTTTAAAGGTTGGGTTTTTTTTGTTGGTTTTTTTTGTATTCAATAAACACAATCTCAAATTGGGGGCCCACAACAAATGGACATTTGTTATCTCTGACTGTGTAATAGTCATTCTCAGGTTCATATTTCCTGTGTGAGATTCATGATTATGAGCTAAAAAATTACTTTATGTGCATGATTTGTAATCATTGGTTAAAAGCAAACAATTCCACAGTTAACTCATTCTGCCAAATACTCTCATAGAGGAAATGTAAGTGGCTGTAATTCACTCAAGGCAAATCCAAGACTGTATCCAAGAAGAATCCTTGCTGCATTTCTTCTACACTAACAGCCCCATTTGGGTATATATTTTCATTTTTCAATACAAAAATTCCCAGTAATACCACGAAGGGATGAGATCAGTTACTTTTTAACTAGGCAAAGCTTAGATAACAGCCTAATTGCTCACATTTTCTTACAGTTTTTTGTCTGTTAGTTGTTGACAGCATAAACTGTAGTCCCAGACAGAATTCTTGACTCTACCTGATCTCAAACAAATTTCATCCTATTTCAAGAAAAAGTAGGATTTGAGCTTCATTGATTCACTTGGATTCCTACTGTCTAATTGTCTTGAAAAATGAAAGTTTCATATCACGACTCCTAGCACAAATCAATAAGGAAAATGTTTTAATGAATGTTAGTCCTAGAGAATTACATGTCATCTGAAATGTCTTTTTCATTTCAGCAGAAAGTTCTTGTATTTTTTCTCATACTCTTTGACTTTACAGAGATCTTGGGTGTTTCCCAATATTTCTACTCATTAATGTTTTCACTTCTAAAAGAAGTGCTGCTTTTTGTTTTTTCTACCCAACTCTTCGCACTATCATCAGTCTAAGTCCTTGGCATTACAAGCTCTAGCTGCATCTGATAGCTATATTAATGCAAAGAGGGGCATAATTCTGAAGAGTTCATACTCACATAAAAGCAATTTTCTTAAGAAAAAGAGAGTCATGGAAAGATTCATATCAAGATATTCCCAAACTTGGTTTCTTAAGATGTAACTGTCAGGAATGAGTATCACACTGATCAAAGGATGCATCCCACCTCAGCTGGGGACCATTTTCAACCAGCCCAAACACCAAAACATCTGATCCTGCTGTTCCCTATGGCTTAGATATCCTTAATGGCCTGGAATTAAGTGATCAGAAACTCTAGGCACTGACTTAAAGGCCATCTCCACTTTGCCCAAACCAGGCAGTGGCTGCAGTAGAAAAAGCTCTTCATCACCCTGCATTCTGCCTAATCATTGCCTAGCAATTGATTTCACTTCAGTTCTGAATAACTTCTGTATCCCAGTGTGTGTTCCTCAAGAAGAGAAGCAGCTTGGGAGGGTTTGCTGTCTTCCCATTCTGTGCCCTACCCCTGTGTACTCACAGGGAATGGGAGGAGTAACAACTTTAGGGCAAATTCTTCTTCAGGCTGACTATTGAAGGGACAAAGAGAGAAGTAAAAGAATCATTTACCCAGCACAAAGAGTGCACCTACAACTACTTTTGAACTGTTCTTAATCCTTAAAATCCTATGGGACCAGGATCCTGACTGGACTAAAAAGCTACGGCTCCTGCACAGGGATTTAGGCACTAGGACAGGCACTTGGCTGTCAGGTGGCAGTAAAATCAGGAGCACCATGATCTCCCTAGGAGCTGCATTTCTTCAGTTAGTGATGCATCCTCACCTAGTGCTCTCCAAGCACTGGGTAGCACAATGCCTACGTACATGGGTAAGTTGCAAATCCGTACAGACCATTCCAGAGCACAGTGTCATTAATGAACTGTGTTTTCAACAGAGGTCTCAATATTGCTCAAAACTCATAGTTTGCTAAGTGAAACCAGAGGGCTGTTCTTTTCCTCCAGCAAGCATTCCCTTTGCAAAATCCAGAACTATTCCATTTAAGCGTTCACAGTTTGCTGAGGGAAAGAATTCTTCTTCTTCTTTTTTTTTTTTTTTCTTTCTTAGTATGTGGCAACCAAAACCAAATAAAATTTTTCCTGAGAGCTGGACAATGTACAACATCTCTCCGAAGTAAGAAATAGCCGCCGCTTGGTGTCTGACTAAAACCAGCTCAGAAAAATGTGTCAAGTTTTCTAAAGCAATCACTGAAATATGCTCATGAACTCAGGCCTGGAGGCTACAGATAGACCTCAGTTTGGGCAGTGACTTAGGACTTCTGTCAAATGCTGGTTGAGAAATGGGGCTGAAAGAAGAAAAGAAGGACAAATCCTGAAGGGTGGATGGATGGATGGATGGATGGATGGATGGATGGATGGATGGATGGATGGATGGATGGATGGATGGAGAGCACTCCTTTTTTCCTTTCATCAGGATCTCTGTACGTCAGACTCCCTGTCAGTTTATATGAATGCAGTCTTCTCTGGGGATGTGGAGTTTCACTGCCACTGCTGCTGCTGCCATGGTTTTCTTTTTATAAATTTGGGCTGAAAAGTAAGAAACCAGATTGTTACTATCAAGATCTTTGGAATCCAGTACCAGGTTTTAGCCCTGGATTGAAATGCATCTGATAATTTCCAGGTCTTTGGTAGCATAGGAGAAAAAATCAGCTTTTTATGTGAGCAGTGACTGGGGGAGCCTGACAAGCCAGTGCCCTACCAGAAGTATTTCCTTATCTTCATCTGTCCAACAGGAGAGCTGCAGCAGTTTTCTACAGGCTCAAATGTGTTTCTTCCTCAGTGCCCATCAGAAATCCTCATTTTACTTTTTCAGAGAAAAGATTTTTTTCATATATTGAGCAGTTTGTTAGTCAATATCATCCAATTATGATGAGGATATGAAGACAGCAAGACTTTTTGCACTTTAACCACACAGTTGACTTCTGCCAGACCATTGGCAATAGCAGCCAATTATGCCATACTCATGATGGCATATATAATTCCCTTCCTCCTAGAAAACAGCCATGTGGTTAGATGCCAGCTCTTTGCCTGGGCATGCACAGTGGAGAGCTTAGCCTCTGTTTAAAGGTTGTGATAGGCAGGGGATAAGGTCCTGTTGATTATAGCCTTGATTATACCCTCTGCCCTGGTTCTGAAGATAAGATTTGATGTGGACTCGCTGAGTGATTTGGGTGAGCCTCAGAGTTAGTAATATGCTGGCTAATGATTTCTGCCTTGCAGACATTTCATCCAGTCACAGAGCAAGTGAGTGGGAGAAGCTATAGTAAGAGATCAAACTCTTCTGTTCCAAAACCTATTCTCTACTCTTCTTTTATGCCTATATATCAATGTTACAGCTCTTGCCTCTCACTGGATCCTTCCATAGTGACTCATTAAACCTTGGAGCCTCAAAAAAAAAGAGACTCAAATCCCATCCCAGCTAGGCAATTTCATCACATCAGATAAAATTTGACCCACTATTCCAATACTTCTGACTATTCCACAAAGTCTGTCGTTTATTTCTCTTCCATCCTAGAAGCAGAGTCTGAACAACTGATTAAATCTCTGTAATTTACATAACCAGGACCTTTATGCAAAATTTTATCCATCTATTTGTACCACTCAGTTTCAGCCTGAAAAACTGCATGAGAACTCCCAAACTCAGCAGGTGTCAGCAGCTGCAATCCAGGCTGGCTCTTGAACAATTCTTGAAGAGATTATGGCACAAAGTGGGTGAATAGTGTGAACTCTAGTGTTCTGTGCTGTTTTATCCACCTCTTTAAAGCCTTCTTCTACTACACAACAAGGGCAATTTTTCAAGTAGGTTATTATATTATATTATTATACTATAATATTATTATATTGCCTGTTTCACTGTTATTGCTATGAAGGTGCCACCCACCAAAGAAGTGGCTGCTCCAGCCTTTGAGTCAATCATAAAATCACAGAATGGCTTGGGTTGGAAGGGATCTGAAAGAACATCTAATTCCAAATCCCTACTGTGGGCAGGGATGCCTCCCACTAGACCAGGTTGCTCAAAGCCACATACAGTCTGGCCTTGAACAATTCCAGGGATAGCTCATCTTGCAGCAAATGACAAAGCCACTGTTAGAACAACCCTTGATGATCTCCTCACAGAAGGAGGGTATTTGGTGCAGGTTCTCCACTAAGGAGAATCGGTGAGAAGAGGAAGCTCTGACTCCCAGTAACACAGCTCAATGTAGCTGACTCCAGGCCAAAGCACAGGGTACCCAGGCACAGCCTGTGTTCTGCACAGCATTGGAGCCATTGCCTCTGGATAGGGCTGAGCAGCAGGAGAGAGGGTGATGGTAGTGACTTACATAGACCAAGTCCTAGCAGGAAATGATCCAGTGACAGCAGAAACAGCAGAAGTGTCCTTCCTCCTGCCCAGCCCCAATGGGGTGCTTTTGGATGGCAGCTCACCCAAACTCAGTTTCTCCTGCCCTGACCTCACAGCCCCTCTGTTACTCAATACAGAAGTTGGCTGCAGGTTTTGCTTCTCTACCCTGCCCCAGTGCTCTTACTCACACAGCTCCCAGGCAAGGTTTTAACTCTCTGCTTTGCCATCTTCTAAAGCACACAAACTGTGGGACAGGGAGTGCCTGCAGGATAAGAGAGATGGCTGCAGATCTCATCATCTTCTTCGCTTGTCATAAACTTAGCAAGAGATCCTGGATCCATGTAATGTCCTTATTGCTGTGTCCTCTTAAGTATGGGTAACTCAGCATTCATGGGAGAACAGGGAAATAACACTTTTGCAGAAGGTCATTTATTTTATCTTGCTTCAGATGCTTGAGGATTTGGCTTGTTTTTCCTGTCCTCTTTATGAGATGAAGATTGCAAAACCCTGGTAATGTGAAATTTACTAATGAAAGTGCCACTGGCACACAATTTACCCAGACCTCTGCTGCTTCAGAATTTGGAGATTAACTCTGAATAACCAGCACATGTCCTTCTCAAATACAGTTGTATCCTCATTAATGAGGATGGAAATCATACTCCAAATAAAACATTGACAACTCTATTTTTTTAAGATACCTTTTAGTATTTGAATATTGCCATTTGTTTTTTGAGGCGTATGAGTTTGCTCATGGCATTTATGAAGATGATGTATAAAGATTTCAAAAGAAGACACAAAAATATTAAGCTGAGAAAGAGAGAGCAAGTCTTCTACTAAAGGAAATTAATGAGAATTAAGCTCTTTGATCACCCTTAAGTTATCCTCTTACAATATCTGGAAAAGCACGTTTTGGTTTTATCCTCAGAACAACCAAACTATGGCTCCCAACTTATTGCTTGTCTACAGAAATTTGGACTTTAGGCAAAACATTGGTCATGTGAGACTGATAATAGAAACTAGTGATAAAAATGGAACTCGAACTGCTGCCTTATCCCACAGTATAGAACTATGTTTAAACTGACCTCATCTTCAAAATCAGCTTATCTGTAAGCCTCTGAACCTCACAGTCAGGTTCAGGTGGGGCAAGCAGTGGGGCTGTTCACTTTATTAGTACATTCTGCCTTTTCTGAGCGTGTGACAGCACATAAATGGGAACATTTCCTCAGCAGCTTTCAAACACTTTGAGTGCTGACTGGTTGCCATGGCAAGTCAGCACGTTTAGGTAGCAGGCAGGAAACAGGGACCTGCTTGTCCAACAGCAGCAGCTGGGGAGGCCCTGTGCATCAAGCAGCGGGGGGATTTTGTAACTTCCGACCTCAGATATGGTCAAGCTGGCTGGGACTTTGCATCCAGCTGCTTCCTTTTAGTACCTTCATTTCAGATGGAAGAATCAAAGGTAAATGATTCACTGTTTCCAGACCAGGAGATCAGAACGGAGGTCTGAACATTATGAGATGCTGGCTTTAGTGATAAAATGCCACATCTTGCTTCCCTGTTTCCCTTGCACCCATCCCATATACCACAGCCTCCTTGGCTGTGCCACTGAAACTGAGGCTGCACTGTAGCAAAATCACTGGGATAATCAAGGTTCAACTCCTTTGGAAGGCTGTTTGAATATGGGAGGGATAACTGATATTGGCATTTAAAAACCTAGCTGTAACAGGGAGCGCAAAACAGGATATCAAACTCCAAATGCAATCCCACAAGTGCTGAATAGAGAACAGGTTCACATGGTAATTCAGGTTGGAAAGGACTTGGGGAGCACATCTAGTCCAGCCACCTGCTCAAGGCTGAGTCAGTAACCACCTCTCCGGACTTTCTAGCACAGCCCAGGATGCAGCCAGCTGCCTTCACTGTGAGGGTACACTGCTGACTCATGTCCATCTCACCCCCCCTCAGATGTCTCTGAGCTAGGCAGCCTTTGAAGATCATGACAGAAATAGGTGTCTGACCCATTTCAGACATCTGCTTCAGCAGGAGATGAATCACACTCTAGCAATGCCTGCTTCTCTCCACTGACTACAAAGAGAGACCAGTGTGATTAGCTCTGATATAAACATTCATACTGGTGGTATTTGCTTTCAGCCAGATTAATCCTGTCTCATAAATTTTGCTGCATCCCCAGATTTTGCTACAAGATGTCACACATTTGTGTGTGCGTGTGTGTGTGTGTGCATGTGTGTGTGCGTGTGTGTCACATGCACTTGGCAGAGCTCCTTTGACTGTGACGAGAGTACAGTTAAGAAGGATATATATTCACAACAATGCACCAAACTGGAGGCACCTGAAACAACTGATTCACATTTCAATGGCGTATATTCTAGCAAATATCAACCCCAGTGGTTTCTGAATGTTAGCTTGCTTTAAACATATGCCAGAGATTTTATTTTTAATACTAAGTAACATGAAGATATCTTTCTCTTTCTTATTCGATTTTAATAATATCAATTTGATTTTCTAAGGCAAAATAGAAAATTTACTTTGAAACGGTCAAGAGCATCACATTCTGCATGCAACTCACACTGAGATCACCCTTAATTCTGTTTTTTCTCTATAAGAGGTTCAAAAAGGAGCATGAAGTCACCAAATCTGACTGACTGTAGCTCCCGGTGGAAAGGTCAGGTAAAGTTCAACTCCTTTATAACAGAGGAGCAATTCAGGAGGTCTTTAATTGTTTGTCCTGTAGACTAACATGGTCCTCATCTTTCAGGGAACATAATGGTTAAAAATTACATTAAACCTTCATTTTTTGAGCAACTGCTCTCCTTTTGACCTCTCTGTAACCCCTGAATAATATGGCATGCTATCCAGTCTGAATCACAGAGGAGTGTTGCACTTTTTAAATGCATGTTAAATAATCTGCCACTTTCTTCTGACTGAAGACAGACACTGCAGAAAAATCCAGGCAGATAAGGGAGAAAGCATCACATCCCATTCCCAGAAACCAGCCTGGACAAGCAAAGTACGTATTCTTCTAATAAGTATGTTTTGAAATGTTGAGAAATCATTGATCTTAATCTTAAAAGCTGCCTTTAGCCTTCTTTCATGTACTTTGTAGCAGCTTCCTCAGAAGTCCACCACAAGCCTTCCCAGTTACAACCTCACATTATCTCCAAGCAACTGACCATGTGCATACAAAACAGAGAAGGGGTTGTTCATGCTGGTCAAAGCAGACAGGAAAAAACAGAGAGAGGACAGGACTCCCCCAAAGTCACTTTGAATAATGAGATTGATCAGCCTCTGCAATTCTGACTCCATGAAAATTGTGGATATCCAGCTGCTTGACTCCAACTGAGCTTAGATTACTGTGTTAGCAGAGGATGGCCTAAACATTTAATCCAATGCAAGGGGTTTTTCAAATCACTTGTCTGGGTCTTAGCATAGCATTGCCAAGCATTCCTTCAATGATGAAATTTTCTACGGAAATATCTCTCATACAGGTATCCGGAGAAATTCTAGGGGATCCTTGGAGTAAATGCTTTCATAATGGAGAAAGAAGCATAACCAAAGACTAGTCTGGCCCATCATGCTAGGAGGTGTCTGAAATAGAAACTGGTGTCCTCCAGTTGGTTCCATTCTTTATTTATGCCTTTCTGCCTTCTAACGTTCCTCAAGTTCAGAAGTTGGCAGACAGCTCCTCTCTTAACTTCCTGTTTCTAGTTTCAGTTAATTTCCTGTTTCTGTTAGTTTAAATTTTGGCATTGCATGTAACACTAACCACACTGGAATTTATACCAGGCCTGGGAGGACAAAGATCCTTGTTCCTGGAGAGAGATGCCTGAGCTCAGAAACACTGTGAGATGTGTCCCAACAGCAGTGCAAACCCTGCTCTGTCAGGGACAGGAAACAGGCATTACAGATAAACAACTATGGGGAGGTTTAGATTGGATATTAGGAAAAATTTCTTCATGGGTAGGGTAGTCAGGCATTGGAACATGCTCTGCCCAGGCAAGTGGTAAAATTGCTGTGCCTACAAGTATTCAAGAAGTGTGTGGATATGGTGCTTAGGGACATGGTTTAGGTCCAACGTTTAGGACCTGGCACCATCAGGTTAATGAGTTTAAATTCTTTTTATATTTATTTATAAGACAGCTAAAAGTGAATTCATGTTCAGAATGCATATGACAGAATTACTAACAATAACCTTGGATTTATTAGTAGTAGTTCTAGCTGAGGTATGTATCCACCAGTTTCATAGATGTGTATAACACACCCAGATCTCCAGAGAGTATTTCAAAGAATGCACAGACCTCAGACATGCCTTACCTAAGCTATACACGGACCATATACTCCAGAAACATCATCAACACTTTGGATGGTGCTTTTTATCTGACTGCTGAGATAATACCAAAATTATAACAGAAAAAAACCTATTTTGAAGCAACAATGCTGTCACTGAGACCCTCAACATACCCCAGACTTCATTGTTTTAAATAAGCATCTCATATTTTGGGCAGAATGAGTAAGATGCAGCAGACGTTCAGCACAAAAGAATCATTTTCTACTCAGGAAGTTGGAGATTTAATAACAAATGTGGCCTGAGGATTCAAGTTTATAGTCTGATCTTATGGGAGCTTCTTGGCACTCAGTGCCTTTGAAACAAGCCTGCAGAATCTGTGAGAGGTATTAAATGAGTTTCTCAGGGCTGGGCAAAGGCCAAGGCTGTGAGTGAAGCACTCCTGCCCAGGAGATGGAACAGACACCCGCACAGAAAGCAGCAAGCTTGTTCTGAGCAACCCAGCCTCCACCCACCACAGAACAACTCATGCAGTGCCTCCTTTGGTGCTTCTTGCCATTGTCTGTGACCCACAGCTTCTCTCTCGCAGTTCACTTGGACAGTCACTACCCACAGCTTCTCTCTCGCAGTTCACTTGGACAGTCACTACCTCTGAACTCAATCCATTTCCAGGGTTATCACATCCACCCCAAATACTGCTTGCAATAGTAACTTAAAAAAAATAAATAAAATCACAGAATTACAGAACTGAAGGGACCTTAAAGACCATCTCATTTCAAGCCCCCTGCCGTGGGCAGGGACACCTTCCACTAGACCAGGATGCTCAAAGTCCCATCCAACCTGAACGCTTCCAGGCATAGGACACCCAGAGCTTCTCTGGGCAACATGCTGCAGTGTCTGAGCAGCCTCACAAAAAAGATGTCCCAGTACATCAAGTTTTTCTTAGTTCATTGTCTCCTTTTATGCCTTTTCATGAAAGTTGTAGGAAACATCACATCTGCACAGCAGGCAGGGGGTATATGAAAGTTTAACAGTAATGCAAAGATCAAATAAGCATCTTATCACAAAAAACCCATGGCAGTTTATGGTTAATCTCAATCTGCACTCTGGTAGGAGTACGAGTGCTAAATGTCAGTGTAAAGTCTCCATGGAAAGCCAGTTCTTAAAAAAAGACTTGCAAATATCACATTTGTTTCCTCAGATCATCCCATTTCTCCAGCCATTTGTGAACAGGGTCTGTGCACCCCTCTGTGATGTGTTTCACATGTGGCTGCAAGCCGGGTATCACTCCAGGGCCACTGCAGCAGGAATGGCAGCAGCATTACATCACCCGATGCTCCACTATCTGGGGTGACCTCACAGCCCTCAGAAAACACCTGCTGTCAGCACTTGCTATCTTCCCTAAGGGCTGATAAGGTGTTGAATTTAAAATCTGCATGTTACCTCACTTGCCCTCAGCTCCAGCTACTGGCTGAACGTACTCTAGAAATACTTGAGCAGTCGATTGCAGCTATAAAAGTCATGTGCCACGCATAGGCATTTTGGTAAAACATTATTTTGATAGAAGATATTTCTATCAAATCTGTCTTTCATGTCATCCATTGAAGTGAATAAAATCACTTGTGAGGTCTCCCAAGTACCTGGGGATCTGCAGTTTTTTGAAATTTCATGTATCACTGCTGAAAGCTATATGAAAAGAAAAAAATACCTTAATACAGGGAATGTAACAAAGGATACACGGCAGGCACACTGAGACGGAGCACAGCATCCCCAGGGCAGAGCAAATACAAACCCAGAGCCTGTCTGGACAGCCCAGGAAGCACCCCTATGGGTAGACAGGTTTGTCAAAAGGCAATTTGCTCTTCTCTAGCACAGCCCAACCCAGTGAGAAATGAAACTGGGAGCTGCTGGGTGCTGGGGATGGATGCGAGGTCTGAATGGAAAATGGGGCATGGGGAGGAGGGGAGCTGATTCGTATTTCAATGGCAGATGCTCTAGCAAGCATCAACCCTAGAGGTTTCTGAATGTTAGTTTGCTTTAAGCATATTTCAGAGACTTTATTTTTAATATTCTAGGTAACATGAAGAACTTTTCATTTTTTCCCTTTATTTTGGTAATAGCAAATTGATTTTCTAAAGGGATATATAAAAGTCCACTTTGAAGCAGTCAAGAGGACCAAATTCCCTGCACTGAGATCATCCTTAATTCTGGTTTTGGTAACCAAAACCTAAGGGGCTATGAACATCCATGTCAGTGTGGGAACATCCCTGAGGGTCCCATGCTGTAGGGACTGCAGCTATAGGTGACCCACACCCACACACCCTGGAGGAACTGTGGTCATGAGGAAAACAGCAGTGCAGGGACAGCCTGAGGGACTGCAGACAGAGGTGACCCTCACCTCATAGTGGGGACACTAAAAAAACCCTTTCAAGACAAGCTAGAATCAATGAGCAGAAGAGAAAAACCTAGAGAAAAAATTGGTGGCAGAGAAAAATGAACAAGTGAAAAGTATCAGCAAGATACAGTTCCAAGCACAGCCTCAAGAGAAATTATGATGCCACCAGAGAAATCAGAACTGCATAACTGTGACATGGGGTGAAAGTCAGGGAAGTTGAGGCTAGGAAAGGGGACATAATAACAGATTCAGGGACAGGAGGAGAACAGAAGGTGTTTGTTTGTTTGTGGGATTTTTTTTCCCTTGGTCAGTATTAATAAGGCATCAAAAATTTGTGCTGTTTGTAATTAAAATATGTAAAAATTCCCAGCATTGAGTCTGGGAATTGTTTGGCCTGCAGCTTCCCTCTCTATAGGAATTAATGTGTTTGAGGTTTTAATCAAGGAGGTTCTCTGGTAAATCAGGTGTGTCTCCTCAAAGAAGCAGGCATAGAGTGCTGCCAGACATACCTGATGCCAGAGACTGCATACAGACACCTGTATTTATTCCTGTTTGGAGGATGAGTGGAGCAGTGTCTTTTACTGAAGTTTTTTCAGAGGCCATGGGACTCTTCATGCAGTTTGCTTTTGCTTTATACAGTGCTCGTGCCATGTGCTCTTGAAGGAGACCAGGCACTGAGAGACAGAATCAGCCAATTCCCAGCATTTCCTCTGTGCACTGGGTACATTTGCTCTGCATGTATCCCTTAAGCCACTTCAGGTCAGGCTTGGACCAGCAATGTTGCTGAGTGAGATGAGGAGAAAATTCCCTGTGCCCAGGGTGGGAAGATCTGGGTAACAGGCTTCTCTGCTACAGTTCCTCCTTAGTGCAGCCTGCCTGATGGATGCCTGATTTCCAGGTTTTTTAAGATGTACAGACTTTCATTTACATCCACAAACACACGGAAATTTCTCAGCAAAGTGGGATTTGTGCCCATGTATCTGCATTCCAATTTGGATGGGAGTAACTAGCAGCTCTATTTTTTTTTTTTTTTTCTGTTTAGAAAGATCAGGTTATAGCCTTCATTAATTCATTTCTTATTTAAGTTATTGCCTGTGACAGACCATACACACTCTACTTGTGGCCCAGCATCTCATTCTCTTCCCATGCTACACAATGTGTCTGACTCCATAGAATCATAAACCTAGGAAAAGTTCTTTAACATCATCAAGTTTAATCATTAACTCTATACGGCCAAGCCCACCATTAAACCATGTCCCCAGGTGCCACATCTACATGTCTTTTAAATACCTCCAGGGATGATGACTCAGACACTTCCCTGGGCAGCCTCTTGGAATGCCTGATCCCTGTTTCAGTGAAGAAGTTGTTTCTAATAGCCAATCTGAACCTCCTCTGGTGCAATTTGAGGCTGTTTCCTCTTGTCTCATCACTTGTTACTTGGGAGAAGAAACTGACTCCCACCGGTCTACAACTTCCTTTCAGGTAGAAACCTGAAACGTCCTTTCAGAGTGAGAAANGACACTTCCCTGGGCAGCCTCTTGGAATGCCTGATCCCTGTTTCAGTGAAGAAGTTGTTTCTAATAGCCAATCTGAACCTCCTCTGGTGCAATTTGAGGCTGTTTCCTCTTGTCTCATCACTTGTTACTTGGGAGAAGAAACTGACTCCCACCGGTCTACAACTTCCTTTCAGGTAGAAACCTGAAACGTCCTTTCAGAGTGAGAAAATCTCCCCTCAGTCTCCATTTCTTTATCAAGGCTGTCTGCAAGCAGAGTTCCTGACTGTTCTGAGCTAGAAACCACTCTTTCAGCAAGCCCTCCTCATAATAAACTGCATGCCAAGATGTTTGTGGGCGACAAGCATGAAGATGAGTGTAAGTCAAGGCAAATGTTTTTAAAAATTCACACATGTGTTTATTTTCATTTTTTCCCAATATTTGTCCAGCTGTCTAATCTTCCTGAGAACTGCATAAATCAGGTTAACTCTTGCCCAGTGAAAAATTTAATGCCAAATTCTTCCAGGCAGAACTAGAGGTGGGGTTTTTAGTCATGTCACCCCATCCTTCCCCCACACACCTCCCAGCAAAACAGTCCAAAAAAATAATGTCTCTAATTTTCACCTTAAACGGTATACTATGGTTAAAGGAATACATTTCTTCCAAAATATAAAAATAATTTTTATCTAAGAAAATGTTCCTCCTTCAAGCCTGACTCTGAGTCATGGTGTCACTCAGATGATGAGATTTATCCATGGTTTCAATTATCACAGTCTGCAGCACAAGTCATTTTACCTTTGGTATGCTGCTCCCATCTCTTTTCAAGACCAAAATTTTCAGTGTGTGCTGCTATAGAAGCTCTGGACAAAACCCCCTCTCTTTCCCTGCATGCAAATCTCAAAATAAAGCTATCCACCTACCACTGGTATCTCAGAAATACACCCCCACATTTTCCCTAGCTCTTCTCCCACACTGTGCTACCTTACCAGACTCAGAAACTTGGCTTCCAGCCTCAAATTACTTAAAAATATAATTGGCAATAGAAATGTGCAGAAGCTCCACTCCTAACCTCACACCTTACAAGTACAAACCGGTGGCCTAAGACAAACTGTGACACCCTGTTAAGGTGTGAAAGAGTCCATGTCCTAGGTCATTATGACACTGTTATGGGGCCAACAATAGGCCATGAGGGTGTTTAAGGGCCTCAACCAGTGCAGAAGAATCACACAGTAACAGAATGTCCTGCGCTGGAGGGGATCCACCAGGATCAAATCCAACTCCCAGCCTGGCATAGGACCATCCCCAGGAATCACACCCTGTGCCTGACAGTGCTGTACAAATGCTTCTTGATCTCTGGCAGGCTTGGTGCCATAGGCTGCAATGAGGTCTCCCCTCAGTCTCCTCCTCTTTAGGCTGAATAGACCAAGTGCCCTCAGCTGTTCCTCCATACAACTTCCCCTCAAGGCCCTTCACTGTGTTCATAGCCCTCCTCTGGGTGCTTTCTAATAGCTCTGTATCTTTATCTTTCATGACAATTTTCACAAAGGGAAGGCTGGAGATGTTTCTTGTCATGCCCTTCCTCTCTTCCTTCTCCACATCCACACAACAGATCAATTTTTGCCATGCCCAGAGGATCCAGTGCTCCAGGACTGGCAGGACTCTCAAACCCTCCATGGGCAGAGCTGTAGAGAAGGAGACCTTGAGTGCATGGAGAGAAAGGCCTCCCTGCACCCAGGACAGCATTTGCTCCATGAATTGGCCTGCACATCCACCAGTGGTGTGTGTCACACTGGACAAGACCATCCCACCCAGTGGTGGTTTAGTGGATGCTTCCAGCCACAGGTCTGGTCATGCTTTCACTACCTTTTGTGTCTGTGGGACCTCCCCAGTCAGTCTGCTGCAATGCTGAGTGGGACCTAACATGATCAGGTGTAATTTTGTCCCTTGTCAGGGGCAGAACAGCTAGAATTTCAAGTCCAGCATCATTTAATTGGAAATGGAAATTTGTTGGAAATTTGTAACATCTTCAATAACACTACAAAAACAAGGTGCATACTGATCTCCTCTGCTGAAAGAAAGCAAGAATAAGTCAACTCAAAACCCCCCTATGGTTAAGTTGAAAAAAAAAAAGAATCTAGATTATTTCAGGTTCAAGATGGCAATGACTCCAAGTTGCACATTGATGGGGTCAGATTTGGCCCTAAGAAGCTTCTTAAGCAGAAGAATAATATAATCCTGGGAGAATAAATCTCTGCCATACAGAGGGATAGTAGAGCCTGCATCCTTAGGGACGAAATGTAAATCAGACTAGCAGTGGCTTTGTCTGATGCTGGCAGTAATCCTGACTTCAGCTTGAGAATGTACTAGAGTCCTTCAGAGGCCCTTGACAACCAGCATTCCAATGATTCTGGAAAATTGCAACCAGAACTGAGAGCTGTAAACAACTGCTTTATCCTTTGAATAATACTTTTCACTCCCATCTCCCTGGAATTTTATCTCTTGCCTACATTTTCCCATGCCATATCGAAATACTCAGGTTTTCTTTCCAAAAATTAGAAATTGTGGCACTTATAAGCAATCTGTTCCTTGAAGGCTCTTTTCTGTTGGCCTGAAGTTCCTCTTCCTGTATAGTAGTAAAATAGGGAGGAAGAAAAAGGGGATAAGACCTCAGATAGGGTAAAAATGTGGTCAAATTTGGTTTCAGATGCTGAAAATGGATCTGACCTTTTTGAGTGTAAGACCTGCATTGCTACACGTTGTTGCACACCTATATCACTAACCCAGAGCTCATAAATACCGTTAGATAGAATAATTTCTGATTATATGCTGAATTTAATGCCAGAAGGGACTAGCTGAAGATTTGTTTTTGCCTCTGGAACATCTAAAACTTTCACACTTAAGCATTCATACAGGACCTATAAGCTTGTGCTTGACAACATATATCTTCCAGAAAGACTTTATTCTTGAAGAAATCAGCATTCTAGTCCATATTAGATAAAGAAGTGGGATGGCATCACACCTTGTACCAGTCATTAGGAGGTGAACAGAACTGTGGAAAGCATAGGAAGATACAGATTTGTGTTGCACAACTAATAGAAGGAGAACTGCTAATGCTCATCCAAACATGTTTCAGTATTACCCTGACCATGCTGATCTTCCCTCAAAAGATCCATGAAACATTTCACAGCTCTGCTCCCCTCAGTCGGATTTGCCATCCCCCAAATGCTTACGGTACTGAATTCACATAAAGAGACTGAGGTGTTGTAGGAAGAACGACACCACCATGTTGGATTTGTTCCTTGTTAGTCAGCAGTTTTCAGCATGTCCTGTTATGAGCTTTCACTTTTGACTGGAAAGGTCAGTCATTTCTGAGCAGTGTTGACAGGACTGGATTGCAGCAAGGCATGCTCACTAGATTTGCACAGCTATTCTAAAGATTAAATGTGCTTTAGACAGCTGGCAGGTGCTTCAAGCTGATGCTTTTCCCAGGGAACAAGACCAGCACAGTCCAGGCACCTTCCCCATGATATGAGAAGGAAGATGTTCTTTGAGATCTGATAGCCCTTTCCACAGGGAAAAAATTATAGAGGCTGCTCATGAAGATTGATCCTGCTGTCCAGAAGCCATGGGTTCATCTTCTCCTCATCCTGGCAAATACTTCTGGGACCTTACTAGAAACCTTACAAAACAACCACTTGCTCCTCTGCCTGGATATCAGCTCTCAGAAGAGTAGAGTGAGGGTTGGCAAGAACAGCTTTTCTTCACTTGATGCTGTTTTATTGCAATTTAGTAAAATGATCCATCCAAAGAGACATAAATGCTACATTTGGAAGGACATTAATCTGGTGGAGCAAGTCCAGAGGAGGGCCAGCAAGATGATTAGAAGCATGGAGCACCGCTCCTACAATGAAAAGCTGTAAGAATTGGGTTCATTCAGACTGGAAAAGAGATGGTTTAGGATGGCCTAATTACAACCTTCCAGTACCCAAAGAGAGCCTACAAGAAAGATAGGGGGTAGCTTTTTGCAAGAGCATGTAGAGACAGGACAAGGGGGAATGGATTTTAAACAAAAAACAGTAGGTTTAGATTAGATATTAGGAGAAAGTTGCTTTCCTGTGAGGGTGGTGGGGCCATAGCACAGATTCCCCAGAGAAGCTGTGAATGCCCCATCCCTGGAAGTGTTCAAGGACAGGTTGGATAGAGCTGTGAGAAACCTGGTCTTGTGGAAGGTGTCCCTGCTCACGGCAGAGGAGCTGGAACTGGATGATCTTTATCATCCCATCCAACCCAAACCATTCTATGATTCTGTGATTTCATCTCCAGATAAAGGAGAGAGAAAAAGCAAAGGAAGATGAGCCACCTGCTGAAGGACTTGAAAGTCCATGAGTTGGATGTCCATGCCAAGTTGGATGGACAAGGTGACTTTCAGCTTTCATCCACCCTGTGGCATGGATTTAAAAAGTCCTGTTAGAGCTCTTTTAAGCTGATCTGAGAGGTTTCATGCCATGATGTGGTAAATATGAGGTTCTCCTACAGCTTGGAAAACTTGGCTGTGATTTCTTACAAAAGATGTGACTTATCTCACAAAATCCTCCCCTGCCCCCTAGAAATGTCATTGCACCAGAAAACACAGCTTGCTTCTAGAAGAATGACATGACTGAAGAACTAACGCGGGCCAGAAATATCCTTGGGCTGGCACACATGGAACACAATGCCAAATGGGGACAGGATGATGATGGACGAGATCAACGGTGTCATCGTGACCTGGCACCGTTCTCATATGCTTGTGGTTCGCTAAAAGGCACTACAGAGGGGGTGGAACAAAAGCATAACACTTTCCTGGTGATTTAATCTCACTATTGAATGAACAAGGGCATCTTTCAGATGCTCAGGCTTTTAACTATTTGCAAAAATATTAGAAGAGCATTTTGACAATTGTGAGAAGTAGACTGGATTCAAAGGATAGTAAGAACAAGCAGGGAGTACCTCAGGAATGCAAAGAAGAGGGACCACATTAACAAAAAAGGGAAAAAAGTGAAAGAAATAATGTGGAACAACATCTACAGATCATATAGGCAAAGTCTGAAGGTAAAAATAGTACGTAATCACATTTTAACCAGGATGCCATGGGTCATTGTGTGGACAAGGCAAGGTGGCTAAATGGGGATACACACTGAGGTCTGAAAAGGAGATTGTCTGAGGGGAAAGAAGTCAAGGAACCTGGTACACTTGAACTAGGGACTAAATTAATTCTATCCCAAATATTACAGATACCACATACGCAGGAAACTGGGTCTGGCAAGGAAGTATGTCCTAACAATTCTGTCAAGGAAGGATGGCTTCCTGAGTGGTGTCCAGAGTTTGGTTTTCTGAGCCTAGGAAATCAGAGGCTAAAAAGGTGTGTTAATTGCTTTCTATAAATACAGCAAGGAGGAAAGGGAAAGCAAACAGAGGAGAGGAAAAGATCCATTTAACCTAAAGCACAGTGTTGGCAGGAGAACAAATAGGTACACACTGTCCACAAATATTCTTAGGCTGAAAATTAGAAGGCTCCTTGCCTCTAAAGGGATCAGAATCTCTTCCAAAAGCAAAACATATTTCTTTGAAAACAGGCTTTCAGGGTGAAGTCTTTCAAAAGCTTATAAAAGAGATTTCTGTGATAGCAGGGGAGTTGGCTAACAAGCTGAAAGATCTCTTGTTTCTAAAAACAGCTGTCTAGATCTAGAATAGTTATAAGGACATGGTCTAAAAATGTTTATTTTGCATGCTTAACTGGAAATCATTCAGCCCACAATCATGCAAAACCCCACTGGTGCCTCCATTGACTTCACTGCAGTCAAGTCCTGTTTATGAACCTTCAACTCACCTGTTGCTACTTCAGCTCCCTGAGAGCAAAAGGAATAGGGGAGAAGAGCGCCCTTTAAAATAGTGACAAAAACATTTCTTCCTCCAAATCATAAGAAACAAGATAGAAAGAAATGTGAACTTCATAAGCTCTACAGTGGAGTTACAAAGCTGTTCTGAGAGTGCCACTGGTACCTCAGATTTCATAAAAATAATATTTTTTTTCAATGAGGGTGTTTAAACACGGATACGTGTTGCCCAAAGAGCTAGTGGATGGCCCATCCCTGAGAATATTCAAGGTCAGGTTGGATGGGGCTCTGAGGAACTTACTCTTTAAAGGTCCCTGTCAACCCAAATCATTCTATTATTGTATGATTCTATGACCTTGGTTCTCTCTAAACCTGTGCCTGTGCAGTTACTCCAGTGCAGTTGTGATGCTCCAGGTTTATGCTGCAGCTTATTCTGCAGGAGCCTCACTCGGTGCAGAATATGAGTGGAACTGGGCAGTCCCACCTGCCAGGCAGGTGCCCCTGACTGCTCTCTGAATATTGTTGCTGCAACGAGGTTCACAGAACAAAAGCAGGGAGGGACACATGACACATGCTAATCTTTGAAGCTGCAAATGACTTTCAAAAAACCAGTAGTGGTTAATTTGACAAGTGACAGAGAAGACATTTTCCCTCTCTTTCCCATGGAGCCCAAACTCTTTCCCACGGCAGCAGCTTGGAGATGCATATAGTTGAGCATTTGATACATGCACTATTTTGAGCTGCAAGAGTTGTTAAAAACTTTTTTTAAAAACAATCCATTAAGTTTCCTTCCTGTTCCTTTCCAGCCATTTTCACTGCCTCATTTGCTGGGACTCGTTATGATGGGTCATTTCATGTGCCTCATTGTATTGAGATATTTTAGTACATTGTTCAAGATGCATCACTTTGCACTTGAAATAAGTGCTGTAGTCTACTCCTCTGTTGGTTTTCTTTTTTTTAACTCTGGCAGGTAACTGACAAGGGACAAGCTGACCTGCATTTTCTCAGAGAATTCATGCTTGTTAGATTTGTATAGGACGAGACATGGTGTTGTGTGGTTTGTACATCCAGAAATGGACTGAATATTCCATTTATCATTAGAAATTCAGAAATACTTTTTATTTACAGGGGTATTTCCCTGAATTCTAAAAAACGTTGAAGCAGCGCCAGCATCAGGATCTACTGTGGGCAGCAGAAAGGAGGTCCAAAGGAGGCCATAAAGATGGTAAAGGGTCTAGAGGGGAAGCCATAGGAGGAGGATGCAAGGTCACTTGGCTTGTTCAGCCTGGGGGAGACTGAGGGGAGACCTCACTGCTGTCTAGAGCTCCCTTACAATGGGAGGCAGAGGGGCAGGCATTGACCTCTTCCCTCTGTGGCCAGTGACATGACCCTGTGTCAGGGAAGATTAGATTTTATAAAAAGGTTTTTCACCCAGAGGGTGGTTGGGCACTGGAACAGGCTCCTCAGGGAAGTGGTTACAGCACTTAGCCTGACAGAGCTTAGATCCTATCCAAGAAGAAAACATTCCAGAATGTAAATTATTCCTGATCAGTTCAGTACGTCCTGCATGCAGTCCTTACCTCAGTCCACGCTTCTTTCCATGTCTACACAAGTTGTACTGAACTCTCCAAGCCTGCACATTGCTGAAGCCAAGGAACAAAAAGTCCTGGATTTTCTGTGATTCCAGTCAGTTCATCCTGTGATTGGCTCAGCTGGTCAGAGAAGGATGTAAATAACACCAAGGTTGTGGTTTCAATCCCTATACAAGCCATTTGCTTAAGATCTGGACTTGATGATCCTTTTTGGGTCTCTTCTAACTCAAAATATTCTTTGTGAATGACCCACTCTCTACCCCAGGTCTGAGTAGTTCTGAAATAAATGGAGGAGCAAGAGCAGGATGATCCTGGAGCTGCAAAGGGGGCACAGGCTGAAAGGAAGGATAACCAAGAGTTTCCAGTCCCAGACACTTCTCTATAGGAACCCCTTCTCTATGGGTTTCTGTTTTGGACTTGCTCTGGTGTGGGTGAGGATTGGGGATAGAGCAAAGACAGAGCTCCATGCTGGTGGGCTGTCAAGGGGCTTGCCAGGATCTGAAGTCAATTCATAGAGTCTCTTTTTTACTGCTTTTGAAGATGGATGCCACATCTGTCCTTTCCCAAACTGCAAAGGTTGTGCATGCACTTCAGGAGCTCTATAAAATAAAGCTTAATAGTTTAGAAATCCATCTTGTTGGCCCTTAGGTACCCCCAGAGTGTATTTCATCAAACCATTCCTTATTTGAATCCATCTAACCTGACTGGATTTAGAGCCTCAGATATGATGTCTTAGATGCCTTTCAAAAGCAGAAAGGTTTCAGTTCCTAGACAGGGCACCACTGACTTCAGGCTAGTTATCCCATAAATCTGTATTTCTTATTACCCTCAAAGTGAGATAGAGAACTATTTCAAAGTCAAATCAGCATTTGAAACAGCCTGAAGATCCTGAGCAGAAAAGATGAATTATCACCCTGGGTGAGAATTCTCACTTTTGGAATTTTTAACAGACTTTACTTAATCAGATGTTCGAAATGTGTCCTATCCTTCACTGGAAACTACTGTTTCTTTTCCTGTAATTTCCTGGTTTATTGTTACTGTCAATTTGCCTTTAGTACACCAGCCCAAAGACTATTGTGGGAAGCATACACAAGATTCTTCCCCACTCAAATTGAGTACTTTGGGTTTCATTTAGAAATGCTGTGCAAGAGATTTCTGCCATTTCAGGTAGAATCATAAATATCTCTAGGTTCAGAGTCAGTGAGAATTTGTTGCACCACTTAATTCACTGCTAGAAGGTGCTCAGAACAGAGCAGATGAGCCTGGTATAAAAGCTAGAATACAACAGAATCAGCAGTGTAACTCCTACCATAAGAAATTGCAACTTGTCTCTGAGTAAACATTCACAGAGAAGTTACTTCTCAGCTTTGAACTATTAAGTCAGTCTGCCTGCTTTCATGGGATAGAAATTAATAAAAACAAAAAAGTAATCCCCTGATATTTTGTAACACGTTTTCCATAAATACAGGAAAAAATTATAACTTGTGTGCAATAATGTTGAAGACCCCTGACTGTAGCTCAGCATCTCACTCCATTACACAAGGCATGAACAAAACAAAACCGCTGTCTTTCAGTAGCTCACCATTCACTCCAGGACATCAGCTTACACCTCTCCTGTTTTCCTCTGCCTCCCCTCAGGAAATCTCACTGTGGTGATGTCCCAGGGAAGGAGCCATGGACCAGACTCAGCTGCAATATGGGATGAAAGAGGAACTTGACTAAGGTACTGGCCAGAGGATGCACAGCCACGTCCCTGAGGGTCTCCTTGCTCTGAGACCAGAGTAGAACCCAGGTTTCATAAGATGGCCTGGGCTCCTAGATTTCATTTTTGGCCTACTATTTTACTTTCAGAGGCCTTTTCAATACCCAATTTGCCAAGTTACCGAGTTGCTGGATTTCTGGGTCCCCTGATAGGGAAACCCCCAACAGTTCTGTGCTGAGATTAAATGAGGCAAACGAGACTTCCAGTACTTGGTCTTCAGATTTGTTGTTTATTGTTTCTTATCTACAGTTCAGTGAGCTCCTCAATACACCAGCCTAGCACACTAGGAATAAAAGCACCAGAAGTCACCAGACCTCTAGCTTCAAGGTCTTTTATAGATGTTTTATCCAATTAACTACCAGAACCTACTTTATTTCTACTTTACCACCAATAACTAATTATTTGTCATCCACACAGCACCTGCATTGGGGACTTTTCTATCCAATCACTTTGTGCTACCAACACTGCAGAAAATGGAGTAGATGAAGGAGAAGGAGAAGCTGAATCAACGCTCCAAATCCTCCATCTTGTCTTCTATCTACCACCATACTAAAAACCCAAAACTCTAAGTTTTTCACCCTGTGACAAATTACACTTCTATCTATTTCACACAACCCTGGAACCCAATTCATCCCAAAGTCTTGGAAGCCTTCTCCATGGTCAAAGGTTAAAAGCAGAGCTCTCCTGAGGATCAGGACCCCTCAGGACAGGCAGAGGAATATTTTCTGTGCCCTGGGTTCCAACACCAATTTATTCAGCTAGGGGTGATAATTACAGTTAACACCCTACTCAAAAATCTAAAGTCACTAAATCAAGGCAAAGGGATGAGCCCTAACCTTTGGGACAGAGAGGCATTTCTCTAGACCACGGGTATTGGTGACATTGAGCACTGCAGGATCTAAATCACTCTTACAAATTTGCTTTTCAACAAGAACTGAGTTGCAAATCAGCAGAACTTCAAGTACTGCTTGGAGCAGCTGAGCAGTGACAAGTGCTTGAGGTATAAGGGTACATTTAAAAATTTTAACTACATGGCAGTGCCAGAACATGGTAGCCAGAGTGATTCTTGCACAAGTGCTCATGCACCAAGCCATGCCACAGCACCCCCAGAGGGAAACAGTCCCAGAAAGCCCCTCAGAGGCTCCAGGAGAGCTACACACCACCTGTCCCTAGAGGAACACAGTGACGCTGGACAACCACAAACGACACTCCAGGCTCAGTCCTCTGCTCTGCCCACCCTACCCCACTATCCAGGAATTTCTCCACCCTGAGCATGTTCAGTCACTCAGCATTCAAGCTCAGTTTGCCTTTATCACCAGTGTTTCACCTGAGCCAAAGAACAGAATTTAGAAGCATTTTTTTTTCTCAGCCTCCATCCATCAACACAACAGCAGGACCAACATACGGTAAATACTTTTTCATCATCCACCAGCCTGATTCATAAATGGTTTCCAAACATTTACAAGCAAAGGACACAAATACCCTTTCTGAGCATTTGCAAGGTAACAGAGTTCTATGAACTTGTGAGTTTGTAGAATGGTTTGGTTTGGACTGGAAGGCACCTAAAGATCACCCAGTTCCAGCTCCCCGGTCATGGGCAGGGGCACCTTCCACTAGACCAGGTTGCTCAAGGCCCCATCCAATCTGGTCTTGAGCATTTCCAGGGATATGGAAAGGACAGGACAATTCAAGTAATTTAAAACAAAAAAATTATCTCATTTTGGGGGAAATCTCATCCTTTTCTCTGGTCCTTCCATGAACCTGCTAAGTTTTGGCATTTGACAACTGGCTTGGCTGAGGACAAAAAGCACCAGCAGGTTTGTCCAGAGGGTGCCACAGACACAGTGAGAGGTATTTCAAATTCACAGGAAGAAACCTCTACATGACAAATTTTGTTCCATTAACTAGTGCTATCATTTCTGTGAGTGCCACTAATGCTGACAGCTGAACAGGAAAACCTGGAAGTCCTCATTGACAATGCAAATGTCTACAAAAATCTTTAGGTTTCACTTATAGGGCAGCGTATGTCGTGTAGCTGTCCCCAAAGCTGCTATACCCTGCCGGAGACTTCCCTGTCCCAGGTTCTCAAGCAGTGTACAAAAAGTCCTTTTTTCATCAGCTGTCTGAGACGAAGAAACACTCTGGAGTCCTTAGTTCATGTTCTCAAGGCAGTTTATTAGTTCCTTATCAAAAGTAGATTTCTCTGCCCTGCCGAGGTCGACACAGCAAAACTTTCAGAGACACACTGTGCCCTGCACACTCTCTGCCCTGCAAGGGAGATCGAGACACACTGTGTCCTGCAAGGAAGATCAAGGCACACTGTGTCCTGCACAGTCTGCACACTGTCCGCCCACCCCAGGTCAGCTCTATTCTTTTATACTATCAACTACGTGTCCAATGTTTACCATTAATTTCCAACCCGTGACCCTTACATTACATTGTCCAGCTCTCTGACAAACCAATCCAAAAGTGCCAACATCACCAAAAAGATGGAGGTTAGGAAGAAGAAATAACATGCCACGTGTAAGAATTCTCCATCTTGACTCCCAGACCCCCCTGTCCAGAATCTCAAACCCCCCTGGACATGGGTCCAAATCTTTTCCTTTTCATCTATAATTACTGCTATTCTACTCTTTAAACTCTGGTGACTTGCAAGTCTTCTTATAAGTTAGTAATTTGTCTCATGGATTAAAATCAAAGCCACAGGCATTCCCAGTATCAATCCAGGTTCTCCAACACCTCTGGCAAGGCTGAAAAGCCTCCTGACCAGGGTTTGGATCATCCTGAGATGCCACAGGAACCCCCTGGGTTCCAACAATACCCAACTGAGAAGACATTTGAAATGTGTACTGCTTTAGATCCAGTATGACTCCAGTGCTACTGTTCATTTCTAGGAACTGTCTATAAAATGAACAAGATGGAATACTTTAAAAATTTGCTAGCTACAAGAATACCCCAATAAATAAATTTAGAGATTAAAAAGCTTGAAAGAAAATCATAAATAAACCCAACTCTGCGGGATTTAATTGATTACATACACATGAGAAATACTAAACTTGAGAAGAATGAATCAGAAGCACAGACACAAACAAAGAACATGTAGGTTGGCAGCTCTGCATCAAAAAAGGGCCTTGACTTACAATGGATCAAAAAACAAAGATGCACCAACAATATGAGACTCTGTGAGACAGGAGATAATTACTCTGTTCTGGCCCACTCTGGAGAGTCCTCAACTAGACCACTGTAGCTCAATTAGAGAGAATAAACTGGGAAGATTAAAGCACAGCAGCCAGAATGATGAAAGGACTCAAAACTGCGACTTACAGGCAAAGGCTGAAAAATGGGGATTCTTTTCTCTAACAAGGGGGAAGTTTGAGGGGTTAAAACTTGCAGCTTTCCTTTGTGTAAAAAGCACAATAGTGAGCTATTGTCCAGTGAAGTATGAGAAAGATAAAATCAGCTTTGCAACAAGAGAAATGTGGGTGGATTATTGCGTACCTGTACAAAAAAAAGACCCTTTACATAAATGGGAGATTTCAGACAGACTAGATATGCTTAATCCCATGCCACTATTAATCACGCTTAATGCCATTCCCAGGGAGTTATCCTGCTCGGACTATGCCTGTCTAGATCCATATCTGAGCCCAGCATCCTCAGCAGATGGAGTCAGTGCTGGACAGCTAAGAAGGAACCAGAGTGAAAATCTGCCATGACCTGCACTGGATGTGAATGTGATCTTCTGCTCTGCTAAAAGCAAAGCTCATGTGTGGCCTTACCTAAATCCTATATCTGACAGCAGGGGAAAGGGGGCACGTGCCATGTGGGAGCTGTCTTGGTGACTCACAGAAAGGTTTCTTACCTGTGCTTTAAGGGAGGGAGACATTTTGTTGTGGTATAGGTGAGTTTAAAAAAGGGAAGGTTGTTTAAACCAAGGACAGTGCTGCACCATGTAGGCAAATCTCTGTTTTATAACACAAGCAACCATTTGGAGCAAGGTCGTGACTGTTCTTAGCAACACTGGTACTTTTCTGCAGCAAAAATCTACTTCCAGCAGTATCCTCCTGTCCAGTCATAGGCAAAGCATAACACAGAGCAGTACTTAGTGAATTTCTCTTCTAATAACTCCCAACAGCTTGAAATCTGTCAGGATAGCGGCTTACTACAGTCCTACTGCTGCTGAAGGAAATTAAAAGGCTTGACTGAAATCCACCCTAACAGGCAGCAGACAGAACTTCTATCTCCTTGCTGGAGGTGCATCCAGCTGTGCTGCTCCTTTGTGCGAGCTGTCTTTGTCCTGCGTGGCACATCCCATGTAACAGCAAAAGACTCAGACCAAAACCTTTCAACCAACTCGGTGACCAGCTTCTGCAGAGGAGCTATTTCTGGCAGAGTAGCCTTGATCTCCATGAGCTGTTGGCATGAGAGAAGTTTGACTGTGTGAAAAAGGATAAAGGATCAAGCCCTGAAATATTTTGTCTGAAACAACTTGAGAATGTTCCTCCATGCTGTGAGCAACCCTGCACTCAGTCATCTGAAGTAGCTGCTCTGGCAGGATTTAAGTCCCCATAATTAGGTCTTTCACATATAAAAACCCAAAGCACAGACTCAGTTTTAAATAGTCCTGGCCTGTGTTCACCCTTCCGCCTCAGTTCTGAGCAGCTCTGCCTTGTGTCTGTGGAGGCTGTGTCATTATCCACCCACAGCAGCAGCAGGAAATTTTCCTGGGCCCGAACCTAACTTTTGTTTTAGTTCAGTTTCTGACACCTTGCTCCCACTCCCATCCTCAGGAACAGCTCCTGGAGAGGGTGAGTCACTTCACAGCCTTAGGAAGACAGAAATGAGGAGCTTGTTCTGGCTCCAGCCCTTTCCTAAAGCAGTCTGCACAGTCCAGGGACATGCACAGGACATGCCCCTGGAGGATTGCAGCCAGCATAGAGACCTTTCCCTGTCACTGACTGGGGGTCCCAAAGATCTTACAGATCTTACAATTATTCCCCCTTGCCCCGGCAACATAAACACAGCCCACATTCCCTCTTCACAGCTAAGGTGTGACTGCAAACAAGGAGCCGTAAGCCTGCAGGGATGGGCAGCAGGTAAAGCAGCAGCTGCTGCCTGTGGGAGCTGCTGGTGCCTTCTCCTGTACTTTCCACAGGCTTCCTTCCTTCTCCCTTAGCTGAGCTTGCTCAAGGGGTTCCATCCTCTGTCTCTGTTCTAGAGGTCTACTGACTGCCGTGCTCTGCATTAATTTCCTGGCATCATCTCAGCCACAGGGAAGTCCCAAGACAAAAGTACCTGGGAAGATGGTGATGGTGCTGTTGATCACCTTTATGCCCCTGACAAGGTGGAGAGGTCTCTGGGTGGCAACTGCCATCTGGGAATGTGCTCTGGATAGAGGAGGCAGAGAGCTGGCAGCTGACAGATAGCTCCAAAAGCAGAAGTAAGTTGATTTTAGAGACTTTTTAAAGATTGGAAAGAGTTAGTGATAATGTCTAAACACAGTCTACCATTCAAAGGAGAGCTCATGTTTAAAGTAGGAGATTTGGTCAACTTCAGTGGCAAATAATCACAATTTTCATCCCTGATGCAAAGGGGATGTGTCTGTGTGAGTTTCAGAGTGCTTCAAAGAGAGGTGAGAATTTAGATGTCCTAAACACACATGAAATTGATTATTATTCACAGATTATGCACAGAGCAGGCTAACCTCACTTACTGAGCAGGCTTACTTGCAGGCTTACTGTGCCTGCAAGAGTATTCGTCTAGTCATGGATAATTGTCAGAATATTTAGAATTACAGTTTGGAAAAGCATAAGAGACCTGGAGATCCATCTGAACTCTCTGAACTGTCTCTTTGCAAATGCAGGCTGGCAGTCTCACATAACTGGGTTTTCTTGTTGAGTCCCCTGGCATTGCTGTGTGTGTTCCTGGCTAGACTTGCCACAAGCGAAACCTCTCCTGTGTGAACAGGGCGGCTCTTCGTGCAGACTTAGCCAGGAAAGCAAACAGAACTGAAAGGCAAATGTTATCTGACCACTTCTAAACTTCAAAAGCATTTAAGGTCAAACTGTAATGTTGGTATAGAGATATATGTTTAAAAATAGCAGCACTTGGAAGGGCTGAGCGAAAAAGCTTCCTGTGGTTTTTCTTTTTTTCAGACTGGATTTCCTGTGAAGTACACCCAGAATGAGGAGAAGGGCACAATTGTGTGCATCAGGAGGAAGAAAGTCAAAGGTGATCCCTGATGAGGACTGAACAGGTAGGAATTGTGGGTATGACTGAACTCTAGGGCTCCTTTCCCAACACCAGCCTGGCAGCAAAGGTGCTCCAAGCAGTCCTGGCACAGATGATGTCTGTCATGCAGCTCTCTGACACACAGGCATTTCCTCACAGGCACTTCCACAACATCTGTGCAACATGGACCTGCCCAGTATTTAATGTTATACATAACCGAGTAGGAGAGACTGAAAAAAGCACAGTGAAATTAGGCACATGTGTTCAAATTGCTATGTCAAACTACAGCCTGATGTAGATATTGAAGTTAATTATAGAAGTGTCATTTTTTTTAATCCACCTACTTGCTTTTTTATCTGCGCAAACTCAAAATTCAGGCATTCTTTGCCCAATGAAGCATTATGCAACTTGTTAATTAAGGCAGGTAGAGATTTTGCAATCCTAAATTCTGTCTGAGAGGCTCTCCTATGGTACAGGGCTCCCCTGGGCTCCTAAGGGCAAGAAACTGGCTTTTGCCATGTCAGAAGCAAACATTTCCCTTCTTCCATGGGGAAGATCTCTTTTACACCATTCCCATGGCAACAGGGGACTGATCACACACACACAGCCATCTGACCCACAGAAGCAGGAAAGCTAGTTTTGTCTGAACTCAAACTTTTCCGTATGAGTGCAAAGTCTCTAAGAGGTGTGTTTTGCCAATATTTGAGATCGGAAATTTCTGTTTGCAGAAAGATTGTGCAGTTTTTTTGAGTCTGTGGTGAGAGAAAGGCAACTGATCTCAGGCATGAGAATACGTGCAACTACTTCTCATAGAATCATGGAATCACAGAATTATAAAATTGTAGAATCACCAAATTGTTTGGATTGGAAGGAACCTTAAAGAGCATCCTATTCCAACCCCCCCACCATGGGCAGGGACACTTTCCAATAGATCATATTGCTCCGGGCTCCATCCAACCTGGCCTTGAACACTTCCAAGGATGGAGCATCCACAACCTCTCTAGGCAACCTTTTCCTCTCACAGGCACATCCACTCAAGAGCCTCTGAGAGCTCAGCTGGGGTGTCAGTGGCACTAACTCAGTGGCAACAGCCCAGTCTCCAAAGCAGGCAGCACAGATGACCTGCAGTGGGCTGTAACCTGCTTTGGGAAGGCAGGTGCCCTCCCTCATTGCTGTACCAAGCAGTCGCCACTCTCAGGCCAAGCTCTTGGCAAAGCCTTCTTCCCGTGTTAGCTGTGCTCCCAGACAGAGCTCACAAGCACAAACAGCAGCATAAATCCAGCGGCTCCCAGGGTGGGTAAGGTGTCTGCTGGTCTGCTCAAGTGGCAACCGAGAGCAGAGCAGTGATCTGCCTGGGAAAAGGCTGCTTCAGACAGGCAGTGGAGGGTCAGTGAGCTCGGGCAGCCAGCACTTCTCCAGAGTCTGCAGGGAACCTAGAGATGGGGACAATCTGATGTAATTGTGACCACGGGACTGCTACCTTTCCCTGGAAAGACAGGCCTATCTGCATGCCAGGCCCACCACAGCAGCAGGCAAACTCATCCCTTACAGCTTAGCATTTGACTCAAGGGCTCCGTGGCCATCCAAAGATGAGAGATTGCATAAATCAGCCCTGAATGCATAAATCCAGATGTTGCATTGAAAATAAAGCAACAATCTACCCCCTTCTCTGGGAAGATGTGAGCTTTGCCACGGCTGACAGCACTGTCTTGTCAGAAGGCACCTTCCTCTCATTTTTAACTGAGAGACTCAGCTCTGTCCCAAATGAGTGCTCCTCCTTGAAGGCTTACAGAGAACTGAGCTGGGAAACCTGTATGGTTTCACCTCCAGCCCGGAAATGCCAGAAGTGAGACTGCACCAGGTCTGACAGCTCAGCAGGGAGCAAGAGCACTGAAAATCAGTTCTGTGGCTTTTCAGAAGCAGGCATGAAGGACATGACATGTTTTAGGGTTGCTGTCAGAGGGAGAAAGGATGCCTTCATGTCAGCTTAATGCTGGAGAAGCCTGACCAAGTTTTACCATTGCTCTCAGCACCACACAAAGTCAGAGCTGCTCTGCCCAGGTGAGGGGTGGTTATTCATTCACCAAACTTCAAATGCTGCAGGAAAGTCATTTAGCACCTGAGCACATGCACATAAATCATCAGCCATGTTAAAGAGTATGGAGAGATTTAAAAAGCACCTTGCCTCCTCCTTGGTGCACAGCAAAGGCAGCACCAGCCTTTGATAAGAGAAGCATAGAAAGCAACAGCTGGTACCTATATAGAGTTAATTCTTGGCTACCAGCTTCTGCCCCAGGACTACACCTTACAACACAGCTTTCTCCTTCAGCCTGTGGAAGCAGAGTGAAAAGAAAACCAAAGCATTATCCAGTTTTAATGATCTACTGCTTCAAGCAATACTTGTGGAAAGCCTCAGACTAAAGGTAAAGATCACAGAAAATGCAAGGTGCACCTTCAGGACAAGGTCCCCAGTGCATGTGTCTTAATGTCTTAATGACAGGCTGCTCTTGGCTTATTGGGCATTTAATTGCAAGGTTACTCCTGCTGTGTCTTCTGCACTGTAGAAAATAAGGCTGGTCTGCAGAAATGGAGGTCACAGATGGGTAGCAGATATCTCTGACACTTAAAGCCTTGGTAGATATGAGTGGGGAATGGCAGAATTAGGGGGATCTACAGCATTACAACACTTTCCCTCATCCCACCCAGAACTTATCAGCTAGAGTAGTCTTACAGCTCCCTTTGCCTGCAGGGAAAATTAGCTGTGCTAAAAGGTATATTTTTTACAAGAGCCAACTGCTTTGGTGTTGTTTCCACATTGGACAGCCTTGAAACAAAGGGCAAAGCCAGTCCCAAGAGAAAATTGTTCTGTCTCTGTGCACAATCCCAAAGATCCACTGCTGAAAGCAGGGAATCCCCAAAAAAGCATTCTGCAAGTTTGAAATAAGTTGTTCAGGAGAGAGAAAAACAGTAATTTCCATGCATCAGTTTCTCCTTATTACGTGAGCAAAAGGTGACAAATAAATCTCCATAATGGCACAACAACCTCCATGGCACCCCCTCTTTGACTAGAAAATAATCCCTATGGGCTCTGCTTTACCAGTGGCTGAGAAGAAACTAATAGAGGCACAGAAAGATGTGCCTGCCACCCAGCTGGATTATGGCTGACCAGGGCTATTGCAGAAGAGATGAGGGGTTTATGGATCAAATCAAATCCTGCTTCTTCTTACTCAGGGCAACAAACCATCCTTATTTTGAGTGATGGAGAGGAAAGCCTCCAGATGTCCAACTCTTTGGCTTCTTGGGAAAATTTTGCCTGTAGGAGCTTATTTTGCCACACAATTAAACGTATGCCCTTCTTAGTTTAGGTGTCATTCCCTCTACAAATTTCAGAGGACTAAAGAGAAGGGAAGATGAAAATAGAATTAATCCCTTAGGCCAGGGAGTAATTAGGTAATTTTCAACCATGGTTATATGACAGCAACTTTCTTGGCACTCACTTGGATGTGAGGAAGGTCTTCTAGACAAAAAGCAAGAAGTGCTCTGATATTTTTAGTGTTAGGTTAATGGTTGAACTCAATGATCTTAGATACCTTTTCCAACCAAAATAATTCCAACCCAAATAATTCCATGATTCTATGATTCTTTGGCATCTCCTACTGCACCCCAGAAAACCCCAGCTCTTCCAGCTGTTAAACTGGCACTCGTCCCCACACAAAGAGAATATAAAACAGAGCAGCAAAGCAGACTCTTTCTGAGGGTAAACAGGGCTTTCCGCACTATTCTTTTTCCCTCTGTTATCACAGAATCATAGAATACAATGAGTGGGAAGGGACCCACAAGAATCACGAGTCCAACTCTGAAATGAAGGGCCATAGAGAGATCAAACCCACAAGCTTGGTGTTATCAGCACCATGCTCTGACCAGCTGAGCCCATCTCAGTCATGATAAAACCAACCCAGCATCTCATCTCCACGGCTTGTGTGTTTGACATTAAGCATATATCTGCATATATCTAGCATCTATCTCAGCTGAAGAGTTTTTCTTCCTGTCAGGCTGACTATGTATGTTAGCAAAAGAAAGCTTAACCGGGCCTTTACAGATCTTCATTTTTCTCTTACACTTGCAATATCATAAGTTTCATCACTAAACCAAAACCCAAGGCATTTCTTGTGGCACCCAAGCTGCAAATTGGAATGTCAAGTAAAATGAAGACTTATAGGGTTGTAATTCCCAGGACAAAAGAGGGGCTGCTTCCATAAAGCACTTCTGTCAGCTCCACGGAAATCCTTCCAGCAGGCTTAGCCTATGAAGGAGGAATTTACAAGCTAGCAATGATTAAAAGCCAGAATCATGAAAATGGCAAGCAGGCCTTGCTTAAAGGGCTGATTTGATCCAACTCAATAATAGCATAGCTAATGGAAAGGCAGTATGTATTCAATACATAATTTCTTCCTCTCTCGAAAATGCAGGGATAAACTCCACCACAATCCTGGATATTCATTATGATCACAAGTTGCAGATCTGTCACTTCACATCAGCAACCTCTCGGACTCCCTTCCAAATAACATTTGGGGCCTGGCACAGACCTGGTTAAGAGTACAAAAATGGGGAGAAATACAAAACAAATGTCCAGATTCTGCCTTCCTTATATTCAGGTCTGGTTTCAGCAATGAATAAAGGAGCAGAATCTGGCCTCGGGTGTCTCAAAGGTACCACCAGCCAAGGCAGAAGAACCTGAACTAACTCTACCCCACTGCCTGTTTCCTTTGCATGTGACTCTGGTCACGCAGTGTTCCCCAAATAGAAGTTCACACCTTTTCACCTTCAGAGTTGGCCTATTTCTGCTCTCTGGTATTCAAAAATAAGTTTCTCTCCATCTCAGGAAGGAGCCATGCTATAAATATCTGCATGCAAGTTTCCTGAGTCCTAATGTTTCTCACAGAAGGGTGCAGCTCCTTGTCCAGAAGTGACAAGCCTGGCTGGGTTCTGCAATGCCTTTACTAATGTCCTTGTGCTGCTGTGGCTGCAGGACAGGAATGGAGACATGGGCAGGAGCAGTAGCATTGCTGTAGCCACGGTGGTCTAGACAGCAGCAAGACAAAAGTTAGGAAAATCTCTTCAAACTTAATCAGCACTGGTGAGGCCACACCAAGAGCCTTGGGTTCAGTTCTGGGCCCCTCATGACAAGAAAGACATTGAGTTGTTGGAGCACATCCAGAGGAGGAACACAGAGCTGGGGAAGGGTCTGGAGAACAAGTCTGATGAGGGAGCTGGGTGGAGGTTCAGCATGAAGAAAAAGAGGCTCAGGGGGAACCTTATCACTCTCTAGAACTCCCTGGAAGGAGGTTCTAGCAAAGTGGGTCTCTGTTTCTTCTCGCAAGGAACAAGTGACAGGACAAGAGGAAATGGCCTCAAGTTGCACCAGGAGAGGTTTAAATTGTACATTAGGAAAATTTTCTTCCCTGAATAGGTGGTCAAACATTGGAACAAGCTGCCCAGAAAAGTGGTGGAGTCATCATCCCTGAAAGTGTTCAAAAGACATAAGGATGTCCATGAGGTTAGAGCCATGGTTTAATGGTGGACCTGGAAGTGTTAGGTTAATGGTTGGACTACATAAACTGAAGGGTACTTTGCAAGCTTAATGATTCTATGCACTTTAATAAATCTGCTCATACAGGAGGAGGGCTTTGCTGTGAAAACTGTGTTACCTCAGTGTTTTTAACTGTGCCTTATACTGGGCCCTTCAAAAAATAAAAATAAGACATTAGTTTTCTTAAGAACCAGTTGAACTGATGGAAACATTCAGAATCTGTCACAGGAGGTGTGGGTCAGAGAGGACACACACCCTAGAGCTTCACAAGACAAACAGCCTGTTTTATTGTTCAGATCCTCCTTAAACAGGAGATCCAAAACTCCCTTGTCTACACAGCTGATCGGTTTGACCTTAACATCACCCAGCTCCCTGACCAGCGATGTCTGCTGCCCAGGGTGGGACATCATTGGGTGAAGTAAGTCTATGTTTGGGTTTGAATGGATCCTGTCCTTGTTCACCCAGGGGGCTGGTTTATGGAACTGGGCTGGGTTTCCTATTTATAGCCAAATCAATCCCAGTACCAGCCAGCTTGTAGTGCAACAAGTGTCATGTAAGGGGAGAGGGGGCCTGAAGGGATAATGTGTCTTGCCCAGGAAATCAGCAACAAGCCCAGGAGCACAGCAGAGGGCTCCTGACACTATGCAGCAGTGCAATAGTACACTTTTCCTGATTGAAATGAGCTTATTAAAATAATTAATCAACATAAACGCTGTAGAAGCAGTGATACAGGCACATATGTAATTGTAGCTAGTCCCATTGGGGAGAGAGACCAGCTAACTGCTGCATGGCACCTCCACACTCTGACACACTGATAGTGCTATTTCAGGGGATTTCTAATCACCACCTTGCTTCAAACACTTTTCACATGAAACTAATCCCAGAAGTAGCCATGAGCCAGGCCTGCCAAGAGGGATGCAGATCAGAGCAGATGTTCAGGGTGGCTAAGGCTATTAGACACAACCAAGCCAATAATGAGAAACTTTTATAAGGACCATTAGCTCTACATTCCTGAGATGTGGAAAAGATTGAGGGGGCATTTCACACCCCACTTATTTCTCCTGAGAAAAATGTTTTCACCAGCAACCTCTTTCAGAAGCATCAACCCTGCCACCAGCATCTCAGCATGTGCTGCAGTGCCAGAGCCTGTGACTCAGTGACAGCCCCAGAGACTTTGAAATCAGCTGCTGGATTAAACGGACTGTGTAGAAACACCAGGTTTGGGTAATCTCAAGAAATACAAGCTCTGTGACTGAAAAAAAAGATGTTCTCAGACTGTTAAATATTTAGCTGCCAGCTGGAGTTACTAAAGAGAGAGGTGGCTCTGCTGGTAAGGAACACTGAGGGCAGGATTTAAAGAGCGTGTAAGGAAAAGCCATTTGGACAAAAATACATCTAAGTGTAAGATGGACAGTCAAAAGTTTAAGACCTTTCAAGCTGTTCATTTGGTGAACATGGTGCTATCTCCTTTGCCTTATGTTTTCTGGGTCCTGTAAATAGCAGGCAGTTGGCTTTCAAAAGGAGAAGAAATACTGAAAGAGGAAAAAAAAATATCTTGTGAGTCAGCTATAAAGGAACATGAGGAGAGGGAGAAGAGTCAGGTGTCCCTGGGACCTCCTTGGCCTCATTTACTTCTTATCTACAATGGTGAAAATGTAAGCAAGGAGAGCTAAGAGTTTCCTCAGCTGTCCAGAAATGACATGGGTGAAGGGCAAGCATGGTGCAGTGAATGTCTATGGCTAGATAAGAGCTGTGCAGAGAGTCTGATAAAGGTGACATTTCTTATCCAGTTATCAAGCAGTCTGGGAGTTTGACAGCCATGCCATGTGTTCGATATGAAAGGAGGGGACTCCCCACACCCCCTCCACACTGGCTGCTCATTTCTAGCTGATACTCTGTCCAGCCTGGGAGAAATACTGCTGCCTTTGAAGGGGCAAAATATTTTTCTCTGTTGAAAAAGAGAAACATATAGCTGAAAACAAATAACTATAAAAAGCTTGTACAAACTTCCTCCAGAGCTGATTAAACTGTTGAGCAATCTTCAAAAGCAAGTGATGCCCTACACACATTTAATTCATAAGCTCACCCCTTTGTTAGGCCAGTGACTACAGCCTGAGCAGGGAGAGGACACACCTCGGCCTTGACAGAACAGTTCTGTAGGAGTAATTTGTTGATCTTAAAGCATGAAGCTGAGTTACTGAGGGTGTAGGAGGAATAAATGTTCTGCAGGAGCAACCCAGCTCCGTCAGTTCTAATCAGTAATATTCAGTTGCAGGCTCTCACCCCTGTTTTTCCTTCCTCACTGAAAACAGAAAAAAACAAAGCTGTTTTCGATGACTGACAGCTGTGGAAAATAAAGTCAATTGTTGTGGCTACAAAAACGGCCGAGCATGAGAATTGTCAGTGACTCAGCTCCCTGTCACCTTCCCCACTGCAGGTTTGGTGTCGCTGCTGGCAGAGATCAACGAGGGGCGGGCGGTGGAGGGGGCTCAGGATTGTGGTGCACCCTGAGATGGACACGGAGCTGCTCACAGGAGCCCTGGGGTTGTGTTCCTCAGTGCTGTGTCCTGCCCCACACGTGTCCCTGCGTGCCAGGGGGACAACCTGCAGCTCCCTCAGCTGTTCCCAAAACCACGACTGAACAGAGGGTTGTGGGGGAATGGAGTGTGCTATATTTGTGCCTGCACTGTTCCCCTTGACAAAAGATTCATCAAGTACAGGCAGCAGGGTTCCACGTGAAGCGAAAAGAAAGGCTGGGGGTAATACTCAAAATTAATAGTTCTTGCTCATGCACACATGGGGAAATGTTGCGCATGTGCTGCTGCATCACAGGAACCATAAATCTCCCCTAGCAATGCTCAAGAGAAAAACAGCGACTGAACCTCTCCATAGGAGAAGTTCAGAGGAAAATTTTCCATCTGTAAAGGTGGGAGCATTCACCAGACTCCAGTTCTTCCAAGAACAATTAGGAAAGGACCAAAACTCTGGTGCTTGCCAGGACAGAGGGCATTTACCTTCTTTCTAAAAATGTCAGACTCATAAACGAAGAGTGGAATGAGGAACAACAGTCATGGGCAGACAGGAATGACTGGGAAGTGCACAAGCAAGATGTGAATCCGAGCAAAAACACAACCTTCTCAGCACAGAGACTTAAATGCTTCCCATTTAGGAACTGATTTGTCCAACACTTCCTCAAAATTTGTACAGACAAGCAAGACCTGTATTCAATAATGTAGCAATATGGTTTTCCTATATCAGGAAAAAGGTCCATTAATCTTGGCATATTAATAAATGAGCATCTATTAGCAACAAATAGGCTGGAGATCAGATTTCAAGTGCAAGGATGTGATGCTCAGTGCAGCTTTCTGATGCTAGAAGTAGTGGTCAGGAGAAGAAAAAAAACGAAATCAGATAGACTTCCAGAAAGATTTTGATAATAAGGGACAATCACAGGGAATTAGCATGCCCTGGGTGCAGAGAGCACACAGGCACCTCTGCTTGGGTCCAGGAGGGGTCTGCAGCAAGGAGCAGGGCTCTCAGTGCAGCTGCAAATGCCCATGCAAAGGGACAATGCCTGGGAAAGCAGGGTCTACGTGGCTGGGGAGGAGCTGCCAGGCTGATGTGCCCACTGGCTTGGTGGGCGAGCTGGGGAGAGTCCTGATCTCCGTGTCTGCTGCATGGCTGATATCCCATCTGATCCTGTCCTGCCAAAGGGGGCAGCACTGCAGCAGGAGCCACAGCTGGAGCACACACATCTCCGTCCTGGCACGCGTGGCAACTGGGATGCTGCCGGCACTGCACTTCCACACAAGGAAAACAGAATTACGTGGCAAAGCAGAAATCGAGTGAAGTTCCACTGGGTGTTTGGCTGCCATCTGGGAGACAAAAGCATTGTGAGCACACCTCATTTTTGAGCTGCACAAAGCTGCACAGAAATAGGTGCAAGAGCACAAGCCATGGGAGTCTCAAACCCTAAAGGTCAGTGAGGACTCTCCCAGTGCAGGGCATGGCCACAGTACAGGAAAAGCCCTGCCCCATGTACGTGAGGACAAGATACTCTGGTCCTTTTCAGACCTGTGAAACTCACTCATCATCCTTCAATTTAAATAATGACCTCAGAGTTCAGCAGGATGGAAAGAGGTCAGTTTTGATCATGCAGCCTTGGTGACTACCCGTGTAAGCTGCAGCGTAGTGGGTAGGACAGTCACTGAGACATCCAAGCTGTCCCTCAAAGAAGGGAGACCACTAAACATAGGTCTGCTCAGGAAATAACATGGGAAACGTGAGTTTGACCTCCTCCCAACTTCGTGAGTGACAGCTAAGCTTTGATGTACAGAACTAGTGTAATTTATGTTGGAAGGACCTCGAGAGGTCCCCTGGTTAGTGCTGGGCTAACAATGACATTAGTCCAGGTAAATCACTGGCATGAAGTTCTTTTGAATTCACAGGCAGCTTCTGTTTGATCAAACCTGTGCTTGGTGACAAATAACACACCCAGCAAAGAAAATGGTGACAAACAACAGTCAAACAAACAACAATCCTGGTTCTCACCATGGGCTGAGCTTTGCCATTCAGCGCTCTGCTGCCCTCGGACATAGCCCCACCTTTGGGTGAAAGAGCTTTGGCTCACAGGGAAAAGAAGGGGTTAACAAACCCCTCAGCAAATGAAGCACCATTAGAGAAAGCCGGACTGCTACTTTCTAGGATCTACAACCTTTAGCCAAAAGACTCAGCTTGCTGGGAATCGGTCCCAGAGCGCCACGGTAGCCCAGACAGTGTGACTGAGTGCTGGCACAGTGCCTGTCACACTGTGAGAGAACTTCCAATCCTGGTTTTTGGATTTGGGGTTTTTTGGTTGATTGTTTTGTTGGGTGTTTTTTTGTGCTTGAGGACTGTTAGTTATTTTTATAGCACTATTTTCAAGCACAACAGGAACTGTCTAATCTGAATTTTTTTTGTTAAAAAAGGCTGAAGAGCTTCATGAGACAGACAAAGAAATTCTGCAGAACAATTATCAAAGCCCTAAATTCTGGAAAATTTAAATCCTGTCAGTATTATGGATGACATCCCATGATCATAGCTATGTGCATATGGTTTTGCAGACCTACCTTTTGTCCACTAAAATATCCCTCATCTATGCTATCCACAGTGTTGCTGAGACACCTTGATTACCCTGTCTGCAACAGTTCCTTCACCCAGAAAAACTCAAAGGAATACACTGTCCAACAATTGTTCCTGGACAGGGAAGCAGTCTACACTCAACCATTCCTTGAAATTGCGTCAGTGTGAGGGCAGTCGGTTTGAGAAGCTGGTGACTGAAGGCTGGATATGGCCCCAGGTCCCTCACAGAGCACACAGTGATGCCCAGTGCCACCCAGCAGTGATGCCAAGAGGTGAATCACTGCCAGCCCACCGGCCTCCCCCGTTCATTTCATCCGATAATGTAATAAGTTTTGGCATGTGAGCACCGTCTGGGTTGCTTTTCTTCCTTTGTCAACTTTTAAGCATGGCCACTGGATTGGCTTGCAAAATTAACATGGCAGAATGCATATTTTTCTGGGGTTTGTAATGTTTTTTTAAAATCATTCATGCACAGACTTAACAGTCTGTTAGAGGAAGGGCTGAAAGTTCTGAGACCAGTGTGTGACTGCTTTATGAAACAGTCATTTGGGAATGCCTTATAAACAATTGCTTTTAATTTTAAACATCTGTATTTATAACAATAAGAGCAGCTGATGTGGCCCTCCATCAGTCCCAGGCTCTGGCTTTAGTTGAGTAAGGACTGGCTGAAGCTTGAAAGTGATCTCCTCTGGCCCTGCTGCTTCACATGCTGTAATTCTAGCCCTCTGCGGCTGGTCCTGGCTGATTTTCCCCTGAAACTTGATCTTTCAACTTGATCAAAGGAGCAAAAGGAGAAACAAGAAACTTTTGCAGTGAAATTTCAGCCACGGCAGCTTGAACTGCATCTCCATTTCAGTCACCACTCCCGGCCACCGGCTGCTGCCTGCAGAGTGTGCTGGAGTGTGCTGGTGTTTCCAGCCTCCTGTCCTCATCCTGCCGGCAGTTTGCCACAGCACAGTCCTGTCTGGAGAAAAGTAACCTGCAAAAGGGAAACCTTGCCCCTAGTCACATGAGGAGTTTTATCAATGCAACAAAAATTATGCTGATATGGAATGACTGCTGATAAACCGAACTTCTGAGACAAACCAGTATAATCCCAAAATGTAACAAAGGGTTCAGGAGATTAACGCCACCAGCAGAGTGAATCAATACATTAATTACAATTTGTCTGTTAATGGAATTAGGGACTGTCTCCCTGCCAGGTGACTGTGCACCAGCCCCCCAGCCCTTAGTGATAGTGTGTCCCCTGGCAAGAGGGGCTGGCACCAAATACACCCACCCTCAGCTACCCGAGGGCAGCTACCCTGGCCCCTCCACAGCATGTGCACCCAGCTCCGGGGCACAGCACAGACTCTTTTAAATTACTTTTGTCATTAGTTTCTTGTGATCAGATGGAAGAAATATATCTGGCTTATTCCTTTGCCTAGTTTGTGAGATGTAAAATTACAAAAGCTTATGTTACAAATGAATGCTTAGGCTAAGGAGAGTAAAAAGTGGCTGGACCCAATGTCTTAGAGTACATATTACAGCTGCTATAGTAATGTCAGTTTAAGAGTGCAAGTGAAACATCCTACCATCCTTACTTAGCTGCTTCCCCGGAATGATGGAGAATTAAAAGCATTTTTAAATGAAAAATGTGCAGAGGAATGTTTTTTTATTAATCCCAGAGGTGCCGCTGGAAAAGACAGAGAATCCCTCAGGCATCAAAGCCCTTTTCCAGTCTGAAATCTTCCCAGATGAATATAGGCTGAGAACAGTTGCTCTGATTTTAACACGATGGTGTTAAATCTGAGCCCACCCAAGAGGAGAGGCCACCGGTGTGTGGGAGCCAGAGCTGTTAGCAAAGAGCTCAGGCATTAGGCACACCTTCCCTAAATTCCTGGCTGCAAGGTAATTACTGCAATTTGCTTTCCTTGTCACCACTTTGCTGGTATATGTGTCTGTGTTTCTTCTTGGAGCCTCTCATTTCAGTTAATCATTGGGAGCGTTTTGAGTGAAATGCAACAATCACTGCCAATGAATGAAGAGTGTTCTGTCACCATTAAGAAGGAATGAACTCCCCAGCTGAAGGGGGCCTTGTTTGGGAGCACTTCCATAAAGAGCAAACATGGGAGCGACACCCATCTTCCTGCCCATCGTCTCACTATGGGAAGGCGTGTTGGTACACACTGTCTTGACAAGAGCTCTCTCCCATCCACTTATCTGATGCTTCTAGAGGCCAACATTTTACTGTCCCTCCAAGATGACTGTCAGAGAAAAGACATTAATTGTGGGTACTTTTAGAAAGCAGTATTTAAAAACTTGGAGTTTATTTCAGGCACTCACGGTTGGTTGGTTTAAACCCCCCAAATATATCTTTTTCTTTCTGATGTTCTTACACTTGCACACCAGGCAGTGATTTTACTCAAAATTTTCCAAGCATTTGAAAATGCTGATAATTTGTCAAAAATACAAAGTGCCCAATTACTCTTGTAAGAACCTTGAATGCAAAAGCTGGATTTTCATCTTTTTATACTTTTACACAGTAGTGTGACTACATCTAGCTTTGCACACACCCTGGTCTAAAACTCACTCTGTTTTCACGGAATGAGAGAGTTGCCTGTCAGCAGGAAGGATCAGGCTGCTGCCATCAGACCCCGGAGAATCCCGCAAAGTGGGACCGGATCCTGCAGTCCCGACTTTTGCTGCTGCACTCAGAGGGAAGAGCCCCACAGAGCAAGGGCTGTACGATCAAACTTCGTCGTATAAAACCCCACTGCACAAAAGCTTAGGAGCAGAGAAAAGCAGAGAATATGTGCTTTTCAGGGCATATCCTTCCTCCCACCTCCCCATGCCCTGGGGACTCTCCATGGCCTGGGGGCTCCCCACTGCCACCACCCTCCCCTCCCTGCAGCCGGGAGGGAAAGGGACATTCGCATGCAAATGAGGGTGATTTCCCACCAGGAAACCCACTTTGTTTCCAAATTCGTATCTCAAGCCCTGCCACTGCAAGCTTTGAATGCAGAAGAGGATGAATGACCTAAAAGAAACGGAACTAAGTGTTTAGCATAAAATCCCACCCACTGGTCCCCTTTACTGGAAAGCAGGATTTAGCAACAGCGACAAAGCCCACACAGACTGGCAAGTGAGGAGGGAAATGTACACACAGAGTTAGTTCGTGCTGTAGGCACCGGTCTAGTGTTCTTACTGTGCAGCTACAGTTCTGTGTAAGGTATCCGTGCCTCCGGCTTTAACCCCCCTCTAATAACACCACCTTTTAGCACCAGTTTGATAATCATGGAATGGATGCAGATATGCCTGTAGCTGTTATTACACCAAATGTATAAACTTCTGAGCTATGGATGGATAATACACTGCTGACACATACACCTCTCACAGGTGACTTTCAAAGCCTCTCACTTCACAGTCCCCAGACAGAACTGGAGAGAGGTCTGTCCTGTGCAGGGTGTGCGTGGACACAAAACTGAATTTACCTGTCTGCTACTTTTGACAAGCTGTGGTTTACCACTGCCACTGGGAGCAAGCCTGAAGAAAACTTGCTCTCAACAAAAACCTTGACAAATTAACAAGAATAGGGAGGAAGAGGGAAGAGCAACTCATTCCATTCCTCAGTAGCATTGAAGAAAATGTCCATCCATTACATCAGGCACATACAAACACAGAATAATGGAAACATAGGGTGGCTTGTGTTGGAAAGGACCTTAAACATCATCTAGCTCTGCAGCCGAGGAATAAAATCTGTGAGTGAATTACTGTTAGTGACACTGACTTGAGTAAAACACTTGTGGAGTCCCTCAGGGTAACTTCTTTTAATTCTCTTACTGCGGGAGTTTGTGTCAATTCTTTACTAGATGCCTTGAGAGGCTACCTAGAACAGAGGCTAGACATAGACTAGACTATAGATAAAGGAATGAAGTAGGTATTTATTAAAAAGGCCTTCAAAGGATACACCTTGGGCAGTACAAAAGCCCGTCTGAGGCTACACCCAAGATTGATCCAAGATGGACTCCGAGTCACAAGTTTTCACACTTTTATAAGTTTTGGTCCACGTACATATTGGGGTCAATTGTACAATTACAGCTTCAGGGTATGAAGTCTCATCCTCCCAGATTGCTCTTCTCAATTCATTTGTTGTTTACACTTTTTGGGCCTGAAGTTGACACAGTGTCCTTGTATATACTAATGCAGTACAGACTCTGGAAAATATGACAGCTAAAACTTAAGGCATCATACTGAGTTGCTAAAAAAGATTTGTAACCTGTCCAACATAGTGTAAGGCAAATTGAGCAAAACTAATTAATTGTTGCAAACCCAGAAAGCCATTAAGAGGACAGTGCTTTAAAGTCTGGAATTGCACTAGTGCAACCCCCCTGGAGTGTGTGGAGTTACATGAGGGTTAAAAAAACTAGCAAACATAAAGAACCTAATTCCAATGCATAACAAGTGCTTCAACAAACATTCTGCCAAAAGTACCAAAGCAGATTTAATTACTTCTTTCTCCCACCAGAGATGACTTAATTCTGTGTTTGACATACCCTATGGAGTGTGCTTTCCATACAGAGATTCTCTATTTGATCATGCAAGGGCTACTTACAGCTGCTGTGGGTAAAAAGTGAAAAGAAGAGGAAAAGGTGGTTCTTTTCTGGGTGGCTTCATTTTCAGTCTGCCCTGACAAGACACCCTCACACTGCCAGAGGGTTCAGCCTGGGAACCTTGTGGGAGTGCAGAAGTGATCTCCTCACTTGAATGGAGAATGATGGAGATGACGAGTGGGCCTTTCAGCAAGGCCCCTCTATGTTTCCAGAGTTTGCTGCTAAGGATGCGACAGCACCATCACAGGGCTCTGGCTCACACGAGAAGAAACACCTTTAGCAGAAGCTGAACTCATCTTGTACAGAAAAAGGGAAGGTACAACCTTCCTCAATGAGGACGTCTGTGTAGTGTGTGGACACAGCTGGGAAAAGCCTCTGTGCCCAGCAGTGTGCACAGGGACTGTGAGTTGGTGGTTGACCTTCCTTTGATGCTCTGACTTGCTCAGTGTCACTGCTTCTCCTGCCAAAAGGTTACAGCAGACAGACAGACTGGGATCAGATGAACATGAACTAGGGGACCAGATGAAGATAAGCAAGGGGAGGTTCAGATGAAACCAATCCTCTGTCTGAATACAGGGTGTAGGTTGTCAGGCACCTGCCCTGAGCTCAGGTGCCTGCCTGGCACCAAGGTGCAAGATCCTCCGGGTACACTTGGGCAGATGCAACTGTGGGATGGAGCTGATCAGTGTGACACTGTCACACTGTGGGGTGTCTGATGGAGCTGGTCAGTGTGACACTCTCACACTGTGGGGCGTCACCCTGGCCCTGTCCAAGTGTCTGAGTCACGAAGGGTGGGATGTGCCACACCTAATATTTCCGCTCCACCAAAGCCAGCCCGGCAATGTGACACAAAGTAAAGGAGTTATATTAGAGCTCTGATCCCACCATCTGACCCCAATGGGTGGACTTCCACAGTAATCTCACCCTGATGGCTTACTCAGCTTCACAAGTAGCAGAGAAAGTTCATGCTCGGTTAAAACCGAAATGTGCTTTCTTACAGCTTTTCCCCCTTGGGCCAGAGGCTGTATCCCTGACTTGGGCTAGGATCCAATTGGAAATAATGAATGTAATTACCTTGTAAGCACCTCAGTGGAAAATATTGGTATAGTTAATTATAGAGGGATGCAATACTAACCCATTTCCCAGTGTTTAAAATACAAATATTAATGCTTTCTCCTTTGGGGTTTTGAGAAGATTAGTTATTGCTGCAGTCTAACTGAACTGATAAGGTTTTCAGCTACTGCAATCATTTTAATGAGAAGGTTTCCAGTGCAGGTTTAACATCACTGGCTGGCATCAAGCATAAGAGTGTTACTCTGCACAGAGCTGGAGGTTTGAGCGCCCCTGCAAGAATGAGGGCACCTTTGGCCATGGCCCTGTAAGCATCCAAAGCTGAGATATCGTTCAAACGATGTTTGATTTTAGTGTTCTCAAATTGAAGATAAGAAACTCACATTGATTATCCAGAGAATTGAAATTTGAATATCAGGAGAATTGAGGACACCCAAAACCTAGGACTTATGTATGTTTCAGGAAATCCTGATTAAATTTTCTATGTGAAAATGCCTCTGTCTTTCATTAAGGGTGACAGGAAACAGTGTAATAAACTAATAGCATGGACTGAGCATGTACTCTAGTATTTTCACATTATGGCTGATTGACTTACCAGGTGTTAAACAAGGAACCTGTTATTTCTATGTCAATCTGCATGAAAAGCCCCATCACTTTCATACTTCTGTGAGCAAATGAGCAAAAGTCACTATATGTGTTTTGCTTGCCTTGGAATTTGTTAACATCTCTGAAATATCTGTACCCTAGCAGATATTCATAGGTCAAACCCAGAAAAAGCTCGTCTCTCTTCTCACATCTCTGCAAAAGGAGTGAAGAAGATTTATGAAAATAGAAACCTGCCCTGAGATTTCACTTGAAGGTATCTTAGGAAGTTTTTCCAGGAAAAAAAGAAATAGGAGACATCAGCACTTTGGGCATAGGCTGTATTGCTCAGGGCAACCTCTTCCTGCCAGGAGCCACCATCACAGGCACCTGCCCAGGCATGAAGAGGGAAGGGACAGGCACAATGCCCTGCTGGGGATCCCTGACCTGGAGAGGCCCAGACTCCTTACATTGCAACGGGAATTAACAATGCCAGCAACTGGGAAATCATTCAGGCAGCTCGAGACTCCTGCTCACTTCAACGAGAGCAGTGTTTGCCCCCACACCCCAGGGCAGCAAGCAAGGCCACACACTTTAGGCAAAGGGGAGATCACTAATAAAAACTGCTTTTATCTAAATACTTCCTTGAAAAATAACCCTTAGAGCCTGTGCTCTTAAGTTTCCAGTTGAGTGCCTGTTCTGATGCTTGGGCTTGGGAGCCCAAGGAAAAGCCACAGAGGCTTCCCATGCTGAACAGCAACAAGGATGGATTAGTCACCACCCTGACTTTTGAGTACACTTCCACATGCCACGCACAGAAAAACTAAGGAAGCAGCTCCCCCAAAGGGAAATAAAACCACCATGCTCTAAAAGCTGCCAGACAGGTATTTCACCCAGTAGAAAAAAAGCCAAATAAAAGCATGTGCAGGCAAGGGGCAAACTGGTCTAATTCAATACCATCCAGGTGTACTGCTGCAATGTGAAGACAATCTCCATGAATCACAACACTGCTCTCACAAAGTGTCAGCATAGAATCTTTTAATACTTTACATAAAAAACTGCATACACTATAGTTTTATGTAAACATCATATACATCTCAGTTTTTGCCATGTCAGTTTATTAAAAACAGTCTCAGTACCACTGTTGAGGGAAGAGGGAGAAAAGTAAACAAACATAAATGAATACATTTGTTCTCTGAACCAGAGAAACAGAAAATTATTTTCACCCAGGTTGGTCACCTTGTGAAAATAAGTTTTAAATAAACCTTGATTCTTTAAACTGCCCTTTAGTACTAAAGTCTGATGTATTCACTGCATAAGTAACAGTGCTCTCACCCATTTATTTTTTTCCAAGGCAAAAATATACAGTGGTTTTATTTTGTCCTGTGTTGAAATAAGTTTTAAACAAAACCCAGATGAGGTTACTGAGTAAGAATGTTCCCAATGCTACAGTGTTGTATGCAGATGATGAGTGCATTGAGTGTTTAATTTAAACATAAAAACAAAAAATCCACCAAGTTGTGCAAAGTAACTTATTTTGAAAATAAAATTTTAAATAAATCCAAATCAACACACTTGCAGGAGACAACATTAAAGTAAGGAGCAGGCACCAAGATCAAGATATGGCAATATCATCCCCTTGCTCATCCTGCCTCATCTGTCAGGAGGTGGATATCCAGCAAGCAGGACAGTTCAGCTTTACTTTCTGGCCTGGTGGCTTCTGCAGCTGGGTCAGTTCATGGCTCCTCTTATCAGCAGGCATCAGTCACTCAGGGCAAGTTCCTTTGCACAACACAAGTCCCACCTGGGCACCCCCTCCCCACCTCACTTTAAATAAGCACCCCCTGCACTACCCCAGCTTGCACAAGACAGAAAAGGTAACATATATACAGGCTTCGCTTGGGATGACCCTCCCCTTCCCTCCCAGTCTCGGTCTTCAGGGCACTAATTTCCACAGCAGGTCAGGCTCAGGCTGAAACACATGAGGGAGAAGCGAGGATGCTGCAGGCAGCCCGGGAGAGGCAGCCCCTTTCCCCAGCTCGCCTGGGTGGAGGCACATGCAGGCAGGAGGCAGCAGTCCCTTCGAGCATCTCAGCTCCACCGCCCTCCTCTTGCAAAAGAGAGGAGGCTGCCTGGGAGCAGAGAGAGGCAGGTGTTGGCAAAGGGGCAGAACCGGGTGCAACGTTTGCTCAGTCCAGTCTCAGCAGCTTTTTGTTGTCGAGTCCGCAACTAACTCGCGGGGGCCGGTGGCAGGAGAAGGCTTCTCCCCACTTTATTCTCAAGACTCAGGGCATGCAACCCCCCCTCCCTCTGTCCCCACGGCTGAGCAAGCACAACCCTTTCCGGCCAAGGCTCAAGGAGTGTGCTCCCTCCCTTAGCCCCCACCCCATCCACGGCCAGTCCCCGGCGGAGGGGACAGGTAGATGCCGTGTGCGCATATAACCCAGCTCCCCTCCACCTGCCAACAGGTGACCCAGGCGCTGTCCCCAGCGCCGCGCTCCAGACACGCCCTATAGGACTTTGCAGCAGTTGATGCAGCCGTTCTGGGTGCCGTAGCGCTTCTGCAGGGCTGCCCGGGTAGCAGTCTCGAAGACCTCCCGGACCCCCTCCTTGGTCTTGGCCGAGCACTCCAGGTAGTCGTAGGCCTGGATGCGAATGGCCATGGCCCGGCCGTCCTCGGTGCGCACCGGCTCCTGCTTCATGCGGGCCAGCTCGTTCCGCACGTGCTCGTCGTTCCGCAGGTCCTTCTTGTTGGCCACCAGGATGATGGGGACGTTGGGGCAGAAGTGCTTGACTTCGGGCACCCACTTCTCCGGGATGTTCTCCAGCGAGTCCGGGCTGTCCACAGAGAAGCACATGAGGATGACATCGGTGTCCGGGTAGGAAAGGGGACGCAGGCGGTCATAGTCCTCCTGGCCAGCCGTGTCCCACAGGGCCAGCTCCACCTGCTTGCCGTCCACCTCGATGTCCGCCACGTAGTTCTCGAAGACGGTGGGCACGTAGACCTCGGGGAACTCGTCCTTGCTGAAGACGATGAGGAGGCAAGTCTTGCCACAGGCACCGTCCCCCACCACCACCAGCTTCTTGCGGATGGCGGCCATGGCCAGGCTCGCCAAGCTGGCCTTGCCGTGCAGCAGGACGATGGCAGCGCCCTCCTCCCCGCGGCCGCCGCCTCCCGCTCCCTCTCGCTTCTCACAGGGCACCGTGGCGAGCCGGCCCGCGCAGGCAGGCGGGCGCGCCCTGCTGTCTTTGCGCACCGGCACCGCGCCTCCTTATTCTGCTCGGGGGAGCGCTACGGCCGCAGGGCAGCGCTGCCGGCCCCGGAGCTCTGCGGTAGAAGCTGTGCCGCCGGTTCTCGCCCTCACTGCAGACACCTACAAACAACCGGCTCGGCACAGCCACTGCCGCAAGCTGTGGCCCGGCGCCGCTATTTAAAGGCGCTCGCGACTTTCTTAANGTCCCTATTCCTGTCCCTGTTCCCGTCCCCGTCACTTCTCCGAATCCCCCCGACCCCGGGGATCCCGGCTTGGCGCCACGACAGGGCAGGGCCGGTCCGGTCCCCGCCGCAGTCTCGCCGCTTGGGATGGCCGATGTGAAGAGTCTGGGCGAGCAACCGGGAGGAACGAGGGGCGCCGCTGCGTCCCAGATGCTGTTCTAAAGCTCGGGCAAAGTGAACAGAGGGTATTGCAGGCGCTTTAATAAAATAAAAGCGTCCGCTGGGTGCTGCTGGAAAAGCGTTCGACTCCCATCCTTAAAAAATTCATTATGTTCGACTCTCGCCAGCTCTTGGCCAAAGGGGAGCGGAAGAATGGTAAATCGCGAGAAGCAGCAGGCTCGAACTGAACGGGCCTTTGAGTCTCAATTTACCGGGATATCGAAGTCACGGCAATGAAAAAAATGAACGTGGAAAATAAAGGGGCGTAGAGCGCTGTAGTGCGGGGTTGCCGGGAGGGCAGGGTGAGAGTGCCTCCACAGGAGCAGCTCGCCGGGCCGGACCGGGCCGGGCTGGGCTGGAACCGGGCCGGGCGCGCTGGGGTGGCCGCAGTGCCCGGGGGCACTCGGTCCCTCAGCGCTATCGCTGCTCAGCCGGGTGGTGTCCCAAGTTTCTTCCCTGCGAGCTTTTCCACACAGACGATGTCCTGTGGCTGCTGCCTCTCGGGGCTGGATCCGAAGTGTCCCGTTTTCCTAGCTAGCACTGGCGTTAGTGAACAGAACAAAAATGAGTGGTTTGTACAATACTGTTATTAAAAATTGTATTTTAGATACCCAGTTAGAGAGCAAATGCATCACTGAGTACACCAAATTGCCTGACAAGTTACTTGCAGCAGACTGTTACAGAGCAGTGTGTGTCAATAGGGCAAAAGGTTCACTTAATCCTAGACATTGAAATAAAATCCATTTTCTACGAAATTTTTGTAGTATCCTTTTCTCCCAGTCAAAAGGGCATATCCCTAGCTGCTGACGGATGAATTTGTGCCTTGATCTTACAGGGGTTTGTACAGCATATTTTATGTAAACGTAATAAATTCAAACTGATTTTTTAAAGAATCTAGCAATAAAGTGTAGACATAGACACAGATGTTCTTCAGTACCTGCGGTCTTTGACTGGGCCAAATATCTGGCTTGCATCGTCCCTTTAAATTTGTTATCACTGCTCACAGGCTTAAATTCTTCACAAAACTGTGTGGAAACCATCCCCATGCTGTCGTGTCCTCCTGGCGATGGTGCACCGGCAGCCTGTAGCTATTTCCTCCGCAGATCCAGGCAGGTTAAGGCCGCTCGTGGAGGGAAACAGAGCGCGTTTCCCTGTGTGTGTTTTCCCTGTTCAATGCCAATCCCCCCAGCTCGACCTCGGAGAGGCGCACAGGGTGCATTTCCTGGGTGTTTTCCCTTTCCAATGCCAACCCCCCCAACTCCCCGCTCGGAGAGGCAGACAGGGTGCATTTCCTGGGTATTTCCTGAGTGTTTTCCCTTTCCAGTGCCAATCCCCCCAGCTCCCCGCTCGGATAGGCGGACAGGGTGCGTTTCCTGGGTGTTTCCTGGATGTTTTTCCGTTTCCAATGCCAATCCCCAACTCTCGCTCCCCGCGGCCCTGCGCCGTGCCGCGTTGACGGCGGGGCCCCAGCGCCCTCTCGCGGCGGCTCTGCGCCCTGCACCGCCCCGCGCCGGCTCCTTGCCGTTCCGCAGCTGGAAAAACCCACAGCTGGAAAAGCCCACAGCTGGAAAATGCCACCTCTGCGGCGGCAGCAGGAGAGGCTGCGAGTGCTGCATCCGGCGTGAGAGGTGCTGCTCAAATATACTTCTGATTTCACTTGTATTTGACTTTTGAATCATGCCTGGGTGTTTGGTTTTGTCTTTTCAGCAGCAAAATGTTTCATTAAATAGGAAAAGGAATAATGCGAATGAGCAGTTATGTTGATCGACTCGTCTGTGATGTGCCACAGAAGGCAGGTAAATAAGGCGCTTATTCATTTCAAAGCACAGGGCTCTGTTGTTGCTCAGAGTGCTGCTGGCAATTACCCGTGCGCCTCGAGTGTCCCACATACATACTGCTTAACTTTTTAAAGGCTTCAAAGCAGGGTGGCCTCATCCAAACTGTCTGCTGGTTCCAGCTTCCAAATTGTGCAAAGGAATTATTCCACAAATGTCCAGCTAACCCAAGTTAAATCCATAGCATGAGTTTTTCTTGTAACTGAGCAGTATACACATATTTGCAGCACCCAGTTATGGTCTGAGCCATAACTGCTTCATTTTCAAGTGAAGTCTCACATCTCTAGTCCTCCACACAGCTGCACCTGAAGGCAAAGCACCTGATGTTTCATCTCTCACCTTGCCAGACAGACTTCAGCAAAGGCTATGTAACTCCTTGACCAAGAGTTTCAAATGCTTTCTAAGTTGTTTGGTTGAGGGTTTTTTCCAGAAGCTTTATGTCATGAGACTCAGCCCTGTGACCAGCTGAGGATGAGATCACACTCATTTCGCTGTTCTGGGGTACACTCAAGCAACAGCCTCTATTGGGAGCATCTAAGTCACTGTGGTTATTACATATCTGTACTTAGAGAATGTACCCAACTGACATATTTTAGGGCTGAATTTTAACTTATATTGTAGCTTTTATATTTTCTGCATTAATCTGCATTATATGATAAACTATAGTTCTTCAGGCAAGCTGAATCTTCACTTATAGTTATCCCAAAATGTGCACTCTCTAAGCACAGCATTAGTTTTTCCTCATCACATACATCTGTATGAGTGATGAGGAAAGCATGAAGTAGGAGAAAGAAGACACCACTTCTTTGCTTTATTGCTTGTGCTGATGGTTTTGAGTTTTAATCTGATTAAAACTGANTTTTTTTTTTTTGTTGAGAAGACTATTCCTGTCAATTACTGGAGATTGTTTCCAGATTATATTCCCCCCCTGCTCTTCTTGCTAAGCAGTTTTTCTAAAGGGCATGTCTGTAACTGAGATAATTTGTGTTCAAGTGTAAATCTGTACCAAAACCATGAAAGCTCAGTGGGGAAGGCAATCTTTCTTCTTTTTTTCAATAAGTAGGCAAGTAAGTACATTGCCTGCTGTGTCACAGCATGCTGAGGGAGCCATGTGTCCTCTAATGGCACACAGAGTCCTGCATGCTGGCTTGTAACGCTGGCATCAGGCATCCTGCAGTCCTCAGGCAGGCAGAGCTTCTCAGCAAAGTGAGGAAGGCAAGAGGCAGTGAAATATGAGCAGTTCACAGGCTAGTGTGGAAAAGCTCTGAGTAGATGTGAGAGAATGGGCAGAATCTGTCTCTCCAAGCTGAGTTTCTAGCACATTTAGGAACCAGACCACTTGCTGTGTGCCCCTACAGGTGCACTGCTTGCCAGTGTACCTGGAGAAAAGCAGCTCTCAGAGCCCCTTGGGATCAGTGCCCTCAGAAGACAAGCCTGACTGATCTACTTAGAAACTGGAATGCCAAGCACAGCTGGAGAAGGTGAAATGACCTGTGTATTTTCATACAGAGGTTTATGCTAAGTACAGTGCACATGAAAGCACACGATCCCAGAAAATAAATGCTTTCATGACTAAAGAGCTATATGGGATCCACTGACATTGCTCTTCCAGAGAATAAGAGAGGTCAGTCAGAAGCTGTTGATTTTCATTTTTTTCCAGTTCTTATAGCAAGACTATAAAATTCATACTTTAATAGAACTCAGGAAATATGGGTTGGCAGAGTAAAATTATACCACTTCAGTAAATTAAAGTGGCCTTTTGTCTCTAGCTGAGTTCAAATTAAATAAAACCAAACTCTTCATCCTTAGGCTAGAATTTTTACACTTACAACGCCTAATCTCAGTTGAAGAACCCTTCTGTAGCTGTATGAAATGAATGAGCTGACCACATAACTATTACAGATACTAATCATGTTACATATCTACATCACCTATAATGCCTTTGGAAACAATTCTCTCTGCAGAGAGACCCAGCTTATCACCCTCTGGTTCCCTTTGTTCCCACTTTTTACTGACTGCAGACACCTTGCAGTCTTTGTCTACCAGGAAAACTGAGACAGAGTAAAAACTGTTCTGTCGCTATAGGACACGAAAGAACAAAGACACACACAGCAGCTCAGGTGATCAGAAGAGAGGAGAGAGGTTTTTTCTCTGACTCCAGTATTTATAGTTTTCCAAACGTGACAGTGGATTGGACGGTGGCAGTGCCACCTCTCCAAAGACACTGGACAGACAAACAGTCCATCAATTTTTCTCCTCCTCTATGAAGGAATGCAAAAACAGTGAGCTGTTTACAGAAAGTGTGTGAGATAGTTCTTCACAAATATGTAAATATCAGAAGGCTTAGAAAGTCTTACAAAAATCAGGGCGACACTGCTCGTCCAATGCCAACAAGATAGCAGGGAATTCAGTCCCTCTATCTGGAGTTCAAGACATCCTTAACAGTGGGAAGTGCTTTAGACTCTCCCGGGGATGTACCTCATTCCAGTACTTTGAGTATGGGCAGACACTGGAAAAGACTGCACACAGAGGCTGTGGAGTCTTCATCCCTGAGCATATTCAAAACCCAACTGGACACAGTCCTGAGCAACCTGCTGTAGTTGATCCTGCTCTGAGGAGGGCAGGGTGGAGTAGATAACCCTTCCTCACCTCATCCATTCTTTGATTCTGCAATTCATTTATTTGTGATGCCTCAGCAGATTTGAAAAGCAATGTCTGGAGGGTCTCTCTGGCAGGTCTACTTCTGTTTCACACTCCAGCGCTGTCAGCCCACGTTCCACCAGGAGGTTTGGCACACTCAGTTCTGAAGGAGGAGGAGGAGGAGTCTTTTGCAATAGGAACAAGGAAACTTCGGAAGTAAACATGTTGTGATTTGTTAATGTTTTCTGTAATTTCCACTTTTTTGCCAGTAGATTTCTTTAAAAAACAATGATGTCATATGGTTCTCCGTGTTGATTGATTTGATTAAGATACATTAACCTAATCCTTTAATCACTGTGGTCTTCATGGTGGTCTTTGAAGTGTAGTGGTCAGTTCTCTCTGCAGAGGAACCTGTGGCCTGAGGACACTGAGGCAGCAACAATATTAGAAGAAACTGACCTAAGAGAAGGAGGTTGATGATGGAAATTACTGTCCTGTAAGTCTAACAAACTTTTATCTCATACAACTTAACCATGACTCTATGAAGACTGAGAACACTTTCTTAATTCCCACGTGATAACTGATCTATGAGCAAAAGCAGCATGGGTGCACACAAAAGAGATATTGCCATCGTAGAATTCCACTAACAGATCATGGCAGGAAAAATGTCAATAAAACCAATTTGGAAAGTTGTTTGCTACAGTGTTTTACATTCCATCTCACTCACAAAATTAAGTCCTTCAATCAAAAAAAATTAAATCTATTTTGGTCTGAACACTGACCATAAACTATATCTGAGATGATAAAACAGTAATATAGGGTACTGCAGGAGTCTTGGTTACATCCAGGTTTGGCTTATACCTTAATTTTTTAATTTATAATATTAGGCAAGAACAAGGTGGTCACAATTTCAGAAGATTCTGATATCAGAGAAATTAAAAGAGGAAAAAAAAGATGGGAAGAAGGGTAAGACAGGAGTATGGAGAGAATAAAGAAGATAAGGGAAATTCAAAACTAATGGAATTTCTCTCCTCTCCTTATTCTACCCTTCAAAAAAGCTTTAAAAAATCCACATCCTGGGAAATATATCATTTTGTACTTCATCTTTATTTTTGAGGAATGGCTGCTTTTAGGAGAAAGTTAGCTGTAGCTGGAGATCACCTCTGTGGTAAAATATGCTTCATCTTTGCTCTGTGCCATGAACACCTTCCCAAGTCCTGTGAGCCAATGCTGACACTACTTACACAAAGATAGATGGGGAGGAGATGGAACTCATTCTCTTGGATGTGTCAGGGAAGGATGAGGTTGGTTACTGAGGTCCCTACTCAGTGTTTCTCAAGGATGTAGACATCTATAGATGTTATTTTAATGTGCTTCTTCATGAACAGGACTGGCTTACAGCAAAACATCCTTGATTTTTGGGTTCCAGAAACTGAAGTGTTCTGCCTCACAGTACATATTATTCCAGTGGCTGCCAAGATAGAACTAAGGTATTAAGAAGAAACTACTCCAGGCAATGAGACAATTAACACTACAGAAAAAAGGTTTAGGCTGCCAGCATTGGGGCATATGCTTACCTGGGCTGTTCTGCCAAGAAAAAAGAAGGGGATGATAGATGCCTGGAGATCATTAACCAAGTGCATTACATGAGGAAAGGAGGGGAATAAAACACTACAGGCACTGCCAAATTTTGTGAGAAGTGAACGTTATTTTGTGGTTGGATTTCATCATTTGGAAAGGCAAGAAGATATCTTTGTTGCTGTTGTGTTTGTGCTTTAAAGGCTGCTTATATGATATAGGAGGGAAACATCCCTTATCTACAAAGCATCACACTTGAAAGCTGGATTTATTTCTCTCTCCATCTCCAATACAGGTTGAAGAGAATGATTCTAGGTTTGAGATGTGGAACCAGTCTTGACAAATGAGAATGACCAAGCTACCATTCTCCACAGAGGTTTTTTGGTCAAGGGAGTTACATAGAGCCTAGGACAGAAACATAAACCAGCACTAGGACAAGCATAAGACCATGTGTTTTAGGGAATCTATTCCCAGGTTCCTGGTGGCAAGACTCAGTGGCAAACAGCTGTGCTGACAAAGTTTCCTTCCATACACTTCCTTGAAGGGTGTCCTTAGGGAAGGGTGTCACCACACAAGTATCCAATAGTCTGCTGGGCTAACAGCAGTGGGTTTCTGACTGGCAGAACAGGTCTGACTTTCTCTAGGATTCATCTGTAGAGCTGGCCCAGGCTTGGTTCCATTTATGCATCAGGAATGCAATGTACAGCATAGAGTAAAATGGAGGCAGTGCTATGTCCACCTCCTCTTCAGTCACAGGTGAATAAACTGGAGTAAAGCAGCCTGGATCTGGGGTACCTTAAAAGTAGAGAAGAAGACTAGAAGACTTCAATTTCTACACCTCTTTGTTCTTATAATCTGAATGTATGTTTAATTTTTCTGTCTTTCCGTAGCACTTGCAGGCAGAGGACATAAAGAAGAGGGAATGCCAGCAACATGCTGTCAGCTTTGCAAATCATTAACAATCTGGACACTGTCAACATAAGAAGAACATCTCAGAGAGGCACAGAGATGGACCAAAATGGAAAGATTTTGGGTGCAACTCCCCATTCCTCGCTTCTGAGAAGCACTGAGTCCTGGCAGCCCACAGAACTGAGCTGTGCACTGAGATTAAAGGCAGAAGGCTGGAAGCAGGCAAGTACTGTGACTGCAGGGTTTGAAGGCACATGCTGAAACACAGAAATGGACAGAGAAATATTCTAAGGTAAATCTCTTCTGATCCTGAAGTAAAGGTACAGTGCTAATTGAGTGTAACTGTCATGAACTAGGAGAACATGGAAGTCTGTCACTTTGTTTTGCTGACTTCCTCGATGCTGCTGTCATCACTCTGGCAGCCTGGTTAAAGTTTCCCAAGAGGAAACAAAATGAGAACAAAGACAGATTTCTAAACTGATTATGCACCTGGAGCTGTACACTTTGCAAATGAGTTTTTCCAGGTGAGAGACCTAGCAAAATACACACTTAAGATTTTTTTCTTACCTGCTCTTCCCACCATTATATGTCTATTGATGGTATCATGGGTAAAAATGTTGGGGCTGGCCAAGCATCCAGTATTGGATGGATTGCTGCTTTCCTTCTACATCACTTTTTGGTAGCAGTTTGAAGTCCACAATCACACTGTGCATAACAACAAATGCTTCAAGGATGACATTTCCAAAAGTACCTTTCTTCCAAGAATCTCTGAGTACTTTTCATAATGAATTACCAGCCCATCTCTTGGTGATAAGTAGGTGTTATTTCCATCTTCAAACTGAGAAACTGTTGCCTGAAGTAACTGTGAATCATCTACTTCTTGGAGCTTTCTTTTTCTTGTTTTCCATGCCCTTTCCCTTTTGTCTCCTGGGCCTTTCTTAATCTCCATTTCCTCTCCTCTCTGTTTGTAATGATCCCCTCGATGCAACCTGATGTTGTACCCAAACTTTAAAACTCTTCCTCCGTGCAGCTTGGGCGTGCGTGTGTGCTGTGCATAGGTGCTCTCCTGATTCAGGTAGTAGCATCAATAGAGCCTTTCAAAGAGCTGTATTTATGTAGATACGTTTAAATTGTTATTTCCATCCTATATGTGCATGCGTGGGTGGGGAGGATTAGTCTGCAGATAAGTTGAAGAGCACAAGTGTCTCAGGTGCCTCTGATGTGGAGGACTGAACTAGAGAGAGGCAGTTTTGCAAAGATTCTAAGTACTGACTGCTCCCCCTACTCGGAAAGTTCAGACCTCTTGGGTGAATCAGAGCTCACACTACCTGATGCTTAGTAGGATGCTGGACAGCATACTGGCTGGTATCTGTTTTCAGTCTAAATAAACGAGTGCTTTCCTCCAGAAGGGTGTTTTGTTCAAAATAAGAGTAACTGGTTTCACTCACAGTATTCACTGTACATATCTCTGAATTAAACTATTGTTACACTGACTTTAGTTTCTGTTTTTTAACATTAACCTTTTTATTGGGTTTTTTTTTTTGGGAAATAGAAAGCTGGCAATCTGTTTCCACTGTGTACTCCTCTGCAACTGGAAAAGAGAAACTCGGGAGGTTTTTCATAATCTTTTCTTAACCTGTATAAATTCACTTTTTCTTTGCCACTTCTATCAAAAAATCAACAATTTCCCTATGTATCTGTCTCAGAGCATTTTTTCAAAAGATATTTACTGTGTGGTTAAGAAATTGATTTGGCTGGAGACCATATTTTAGGGCATCTGTCTCCCAAGAGAAATGCAGGCTGGATAGTTTCCTGTTCTGTATTTTAGCATTGCTCTGTGATCCAGAAAGAATAAAGGGGATATATCCCAGCAGTCAGTGTATTATCCTAAGGCATCTGTATCTGGGGTCGCTTCTCTATTCCACCTCAGGCTGTGTCTCTGTGCTGTACAGAAGAGGCTGTGCACGTCTGCACTGCAAGTGGCTGGAAAGAAGCAGTAGCCCATGGCAGCACGGAGCTCGAGGGGTGCTAGTTCACCTTTCCCATGTAGGAATGTGTCCCCAGGATCCTCTGCAGCCTCCAGTGCAGGCACACCTGCCAGGTGGTGTTGGGCTCCCACCACAGGCCTGCTGGCATGGGCATTGTACTCAGTGGTGTGAAGAGCTCAGACACCAGCTGTGGAAGAACTTGGACATTAGCTGTAGAAGAACTCAGATATTAGCCATGGAAGAGCTAGAAAGTCTGCAGGAGACTGATATTTGGAAAGTGATACATGCCCGTGTCTTAAGCTTGGAACAAAAATTAATAGTGATGAATCCACACAGAAGCAAACTGCCAGTGTTCAATACCCAGGCTAAGCTTGAGCCAAAGTGCTCTCCTCTAATGTAAGTCATGCTGCCAGTGTTGGAGGGGAAAGGAGAAGAAAGAGAAGAAACTGTTTTATTAACCTTTTTGTTTTTTTACTTTTGTGTATTTAAATATTAAACATGAGTATTTATTAAGGAAAAATAAAAAGCAAAGGAAAAAAGTACCATGGAACAGAAGATGGAAATTAAATGAAGTTCATATATCATTCAACAGGGCCATTTCTAAGATGAAATATACTATTTTCTCCCCATCACCACAGTTGTCCAATTGAAACAGCAGGGGAATTCATACTATATTGCATGAAAATTATGTTATACAGAACAATTTGGGATTACAGTGAAGCAAATATGCAAATAAATTATATTGATGCATTCAGTAGAAATAAGAAATCTGGGGTCAATAAATAAATAAAGTACATAACAATAAGAAAATAGTATGTGAGAGCAATTTTTCATTTTCATTGCTAAGACAGATTATGCATTCCATGAAATAGTGCTGTAGTAGCCTGCCTGCTTAAGAATGCCATCAAGGCAAGGTTTGTAGACAGGCTTACTCTGTTGGGAAAAAAACAGACAAGCTCTTGGACACTCGTGTCTTCAAAGAGCTCCCCCAGCTCCCACTGGATAAAGGACCTGATTTCCCCTCACAGAGCTCTACAGACCATGGTAAGCCACAAAGGCATGACAAGAATGAATGTGTTTTGTACAAAGATGTAGGAAGAACCTGTAGACTTTAGAGACATCTACAAAGTGATATATTAGCAGTGCTTTAGCAAAAACCTCCCAGCACAGCACCCTGTACAGGTCCTTGGAAGGAGGAGCAGTTTGGAACGTAAAAAAGCCCCATGTGTTCTTTCCTTTTCACTGCCTGTTCTGCAGATGCAGTGAAGAGAGGGTAATATGTCTTGCTTAGCAAGACCATTCTCCATTTTGTATTAGTTTCTTAAGTAAATAGGTCTTCCTAGTGGACAATCTATCAGTCTACTTACTAATTCATCTGTTTACTCAAAATTATCTTCAGAGAGGAAGTATGTTCTATTTTATGCAAATAGATTCTCTTAGGCTTTTGTCTCAGTTTTCTTCATTATGTCTTGCCACGTAATCAAATTCATTTTGTGAAATGTACTGCATCTGTTTTAAATAATTCATCATCTTGTACCTCTGCAGTCACTCAGACAATGTCAGAGTGATACAAGAGCCTGTAATTTGTTATTATATTTTGATGGAGATACAGGGCTGGATCATGGTATTTCCTACACAGCAGCTCAGAGTAGCATATGAAAAGGAAGAAAGACTGTAAGTTTTTGGCAAAACTAAATTGTGTGTTCCTAAGGCCTTGAAAGCTTCATCTCTGCTAGTGGACTCGTCCATCACTGAAACTACCTCTGCACCGTTGATGCGTTCACATTTCACCATGCTCATGCTTTATGCCAGCTACCTCCTGTGTCAGGGTGACATGGCTTTTGGAGGGGACTTGTCTCAGCACATCCCTCAGGCTGTGCCTGTTGAGGGGACAGATTGGTAGACAAACATTCAGTTCCTGAATCACGCCCATGACTGGTTTCTGAGCAGTTTGATGTCATTGGGAGCAACTTTGCCAGCTCAGGTGTGGCTGAACTGAGCAGTATTGCAAGGTGGATCTGCCTGGGTGGTGGGAATGGGGGATTTAGCTGCCTGTCATCATTGAGCCTTGATTGAGAGGGAGTTTGTAAGCTTTAAAGACATTAAAAGGAGCATTTTCTCTCTTTCAGCCCTTTTGTTCAGGCAGTAGGATAGTCTTGGCCGAGACTATCCTTGGCTTCCACATGACTGCAGGCCCAAGTGAACAGGTCACTATCACAGGCTGACAAATCCAGTGGCCCAGTGGAGGCAAGGCTGCTGCAGGTCCCTGGCCCCAGGGCCAGCTGGCAGTGGGGCTCAGTGTGGGTTCCCAATAGGCAGATGAGCACAAACACACTCAACACATATCTGGGTACACATGTGGTCAGTTCCACAGAAACGCTCAACACACACACAGGCACAATCAGCTTCAAGGGCCTCACCCTGCTCTGCTCTCTGGCAGATCATGATGAAAGCTCATTAATAGAATACATACATGCATACATACATACATATATATATATATATATGTGTGTGTGTGTGTGTTTATATATACACTTTTTAAAATATGTATTATATATATATATACATGTACAGATATATATATATATATATGTATTTCTATGGACATCTATACAATGTGGATCCCTGCAGCCACTATTCTGAGACACACAAGTCTACACAGTAGCTGGTCCCTGGATCCTCTTGTCTCCAGTTGGCTCTTGCACAGACACACACAATCAGGTCTCTTAGCTGATTTCCAGGCTCCACAATACCCCCAGTAGCTGACCAGGATCCCCTGATCCCTCCAGTAGCCAATACACAAATCTCTTATGCCTCCACCATCCAGACCAGGCTTGTGGTGGCTTTGATATCTGTCTCCTAAAGCCTTTTATCCCACTCACCTGTTACTCCAGCTTGACATTCACCAGTGATTTACCTAGACCCCCAACACATGTGTGCACACAGAGCAGAGAGTCTCTCCCCCATGAAAAGCCTCTGAAGTTCAGAGAGAAGACAAGCCCTTCTGACCAGGTGCAGGGCACGGCCAGCTACACAAAGCAACCAGCCAACCCTTGACATGCCACTAGCACCTTTAATCTCCTTATCATTGTGCTTTCCACCCTTATTCCTTTCCAAACCACCAAGATCCCTCCCTTTTCCCCTGCATAGTTTCTTCTCTAAAGATCCCATAGCAAGTCTTATGCAATTCCAAGATGCTCCTCCTCTGTGTCCCATACTGCATCCTGTATCCCTTACCCCTCTGTCCACCCAGCCTTTCCCTTTAGCTCAGGTGTGCCCCAGGCTGAGACTCTCCAGGACAGCCTTGAGAGAGGCTGCACCAGGGCTCATGTCCCCTACTGGGGGTGTCTGGGGTTCCCCAGCACCTCTGACCCACATGTTCCTGTGGCCAGGCTTCAGTCACACTCCCCAGCCACCATGGGAAGACACTTTTGGGTGTGTCACAGGCTCTGCCCATCATGGACAGCTGCCTGTCAACATTTACCCTGGAGGGAAGTGAAATGTAGCTGTGCTTAAAGCTTTTGGCAGGTTAAAGCCTAAATAAATATTTATCAATGGCCAAAGGTAGAAGGGAGAGATAATAAAAATACATCTTTTGGAAGGCTCCCTGTCCACTAGTTTTCTGCAGGCAAGTAAATTTAAATTGATGTTGCACTTAAGCATTGCTTTGCTTTTAAAAACAGTGCATGGGCCCAGGTACATTTTTAGTGACCTGCTGTAAACCTGGTCCATGCTGCATCGGTAGTAAATTGCCAACAGATTATGATGCTCTGAAAATATGAGGGAGGCAGCTCAGACTTTTTCTTCTTTTCATCCCAGTCTCATTGGAAAGAGCACACTGGCTTCTTTCCCAACAACTGGAGATCAAGACCCACAGGACTTGGTCAGCCTCTGCCACGGTTCTCAGAGCATCAGCATGGTCCCCCTCACTAAACCAACACTTCAGCCTCACACAGGGACTACAGAGGAAAGGGAGAGAGGTTGGGAATGAGCAGGATCCAACATCACAAAAACAAATTTGTTATTTTCTTCCACTATAACCCAAGCAGCTGGATTCCCATTATAATTAGACAGATATGGAAAAGCCTCATGGTAACACCAATCAGTCTTTTTTGACACACTTCTTTGATGGTTGCCATATGGATCAAGAGATGAGATTGCAAACTCAGCACTGCCTTTGTGTTTTGTGTTCATGCAGTGCCAATCATGAGGGGTTGTACCAACCCAGAGGAGAGGGAGGTGCTCCTGATGGTGACAGTATTTCCTGATGTCCCTTGCTTATGTCTGGCCACAACCCAGTTGCTATAAGACCATGGCAAATCATCACATCTGATAAACTCTGTTAACCAGAAATCTCCCCAGACTCTCTGTCTGTGAGGAAAAGACATTAATACATTTCCATTACCACAGTGGCTTCCCTATGTGGTCATCTACCAAGACCCCTGGGGAAAGAAAGAGCCCCGGGACAATCTTTACTCACTTTGACTCATTGGGAAGCCATCCACTCCGTGCAGGATCTGGTCTTGGCACTTAGTCTGCTGCCCTATCTCAGCTACAAATTAGTGTTAAACATAAATGTTATTTATCTCTAATTAATTATTAAGGCAATGTGTAACAGCACTCAGGAAAGATCATATTGGTGTGTGTCTGGATGAAACCCAGCCCTCCCTAAATCACGCTGAAAGCTGACTTCCCTCCTGCTGTAAGCAGATTACTTCAGTCTTAGTGTTGGTACATAAGGAGAAGATTTGTCACCCTTCTGGAAAATCAATAGGCTCTTGGCAAACTGGCTTCAGTGCTGTTAACCATCCTGATGGCACCATCTGCCCATCTACCAAACTGCAGCAGGAGAACCACCCTGCCTGAGGGCAGCCATGGACCCTCTCAGGGGCTGCAGAGCCCTGGCACAGCTGGGTTTGCACCTCTCACTGCATTTCAAACAAGCCCAGCTGAAGGTATAGGAGGATCTTGGAGTGCAGAGTTCATGGAGGACTCTCATGTCTCTTCAGTATTTCTATTCCATGTCTGGGGGCAATGCCTCTGCCTGCCAAAACCGGCTGAATGTTCACAGGAAAAAGAGAGGATCAAAAATGCTGAAAATTCCAGATGCCTGAGGCATCACTGCTGGTGTGTGCAGCTCCTCAGCGCCTCATCAACATGGAGAGGATGGAGAAACCCTGACAGAGCTCGCTGGCTGTGGACTGTCACTGTCACCATATGAGGCTCTGGTGTGAGTGCCCCACATGCCCTGTGAGGAAAGGTCTCCTCCTTGTCATCCTCCTAACCCAGCTCAGTGCTGCTCCAGTGGACAGGAGCAACAAGCTGTGGGAGAACCTTCTGTGCAGGGCCAGGACAGGCTGGGGAGGCTGTAGCTGAACTCCAGGAAAGCATGAAGCTGATGACAATCTGTAGCATGAGCAAAGGAGCTCTGGCCAGACTCACGGGGGCATTGCTGCAGCAGAAGTCCTAGCAGCTGCCTCGGGAGATGTGCTCCAAGTGCAGCTGCTGCCCAGCTGCTGGGATGGGGAAAGGACGGGGCAGGACCCTGGCACCACAGCTGTGGCTTCCCATCCAGTGTGCCCAGTCTCTGCATTCCCCCAGTGCCAGCATTGTGTGGGACCTGTGGGTCCAGCAGGCCAGGGAAGCGGGCAGGGCAAGCAAACAGGGGCAGACAGCAGTGCCCAACTTCCTCCGGCTCCACATTAATCAGTGCTTTTCTGAATCACAGATGTGGCTTGGCTGTGGGATACCAACTATGAGATTCAGAAATTAATTCAGCTTGGGAGCTTTGGATGACTCAGACTGCTATGAAAAGACCCCAGGGCAGAAATAAGATGTAGGGAAAATTCACCCTGGGGGTATCTCTCAATGGACTTTAACTGAGGATAAATTTAATTTTCAGAACTGAAGCATATTTTATTTACTTTTTTTTAAACTAGCATTCTAAACTGAAATATTCAAATAGATAATCAAGAGGCTCTTAATGGGTTGCTTTTATTGAGAGTTTGTTTTAAATTCCTCAAGCTCGGAATCCCAGACATATTTCCTTCCCCTAATTCTCTGTTGAATTTCTCTACTGCGTTCATTATGGAAATCAGAATTCACCAAATAAACAGACAAGATGACATAGCACTGATGTTAGGCTGCCCACAACCTAACCCGTGATCCTGCTGGAAGTTGTCTGTAAGTCTGAATGAAAAAGCAGTGTGCACTAGTCATATGTGCTTTTAGAGTTTGTAAAGACGAAGCTCTTTCTCATGTATCACTGGCTCCCCAAAGATGGGTCTAAGTTATAACAGCCCTTAGAGTTCACTTAACTCTGCTGCCAAATGTCTGCCTGTGAGAAAAAATACATACATTTTTGTAGCTGGAAAAATATTGAGGCAAAGGATTTGAAACACTGAGCCATATGGACTCCTGCCTTAGCTCTCTCAGTGCAGCAATGCTTCATTGCAATCAATAAATGTTTCATCATCATTTCTGGTGCAGGGAGGCTTTAAGGAGCCCAGGCTCCATTCTTGGCTCCACTGTCTGCTCTCTGTGAGCTTTAAGCTTCATTTCATGGCAATACAGCAGGACTCAGTGCCCTGTTTTCTTCATGAAATGCAGGCTGTGTGCTGTGAACTCTCAAGGAGGAACCAGAATCAGAATCAGAATCAGAGCAGTTTGGATTGGAAGGAACCTATAAAAGCCGTCTAGTCCAACCCGCCTGCTGTGAGCAGGGACACCTTCAGCTAAATCAGGTTGCTTGGAGCAACTGCTGCTGCTCAGCTTGACCTTCAATGTTTCTAGGGATAGGGCTCTCACCACCTCTCTGGGCAACTGTGCCAGTTGTACACCTTATTGTAAAAACTTTCATCCTTGTAGCTGAATTGGTCCTCTTCCAATGGTTTTAAAACCATTGTCTCTTATCCCATTGCAACAAGCCTCTACTAAATAGTTTGTCCTTATCTTCCACTACCTTACCTTACAGAGGTTGCTGTAAGGTCTCCCTGGAATCTTCTCTTCTCCAGGCTGAACAACCACAACTCTCTCAGCTTGGGAAAGGTGAACCCTCTGATTATTTTCTGAGGCCTTTTCTGGCCTCACTCTAACAGGTTGATGGCCTTCCTGTGCTGGTGACCCCAGAGCTGGATGCAGGAGTGTGGGTGAGGTCTCACCAGAGCAGAGCAAAGGGGCAGAATCCCCTCCCTGGGCCTGCTGTCCACTCAGCTTTGGGTGCATCCCAGGATGTGGCTGGCTTTCTGAAGTGGTGTGGAGTGTTCAGGACAGCTCAGGGCGATCCACTGCCTGGGTGTAGTAGATGGACAGGCAGCAGACCATGGCAATGGAAAGGAGAAGGCAAAATTTTGCCCATGCTTTCACTCCTGGGAAAGCAATGCTGATGGCTGGCAGCTGGAGGGAAGCCAGGTGGTTGTAATTATATGAAAGAAACCCCAAGAGGAAAATCTGGTGAAAGATCTGGAGAAATTCCTTCCAAAAGTAAGGCCTTGTGCTGAAGGACACATCTGGAGCCCATCTGTTGTCCGTCCTCTCTGGAGATGCACCAGACTGTTTGAAAGCTCCCTGTGACCCACCTAGCCTGTGAGAGACAAGAGCTGGATCTGGTTGTGTTTTCATAGACTAAAGTCTGGGACAGGACCAGGGGTGAATCACTTGGGGGAAGGAGTCTCTCTGGAGACTGTGTGTGTCTTACACTGGGCTTTGGGAGAGCCTCAGCAGAAGTGAGGGGCAGTTTGGCCATGTCTGCCCCTAATATGGCACTTCTTTGACAGTTGGGGGTGGGGGTGATTTTAAGGCTTTTTGTGCCTAATGATGCAGGTTTTATATCAGATTGATTTTCTTGCTTTATTGGTGGCTGTGCCGCTCCCTCTCTTACACCCCCAGTCAGTCTAAGCCAAAGCCACCCCCACAAAATGCTAAGATAGTGTTCTGAACAGTGTGGATCCTCCCTCGGAAAGGATGGTCAGTATCTCAGGAGCAACATGGATCCCAGGACACTGGCTTGAGAAAAGCCATTTAATGGAAGCTGGAGAAATTGCTTCTCTGAGTAGTAACAAAGACACAATTTTTGAAGCTACCTGCTAATATTCAAAATGCTTTTAGGAATTAATTAGCTATTGCTGACTTACTACATCTGCCTGGGACATTGTCAGAGCCATGAGCAAAAGTTTTTGTCCTTCTGAACTTTATTTTCAATAACCTCTTACAAGCTAGAGCAGGTATAGTGCTTCACATGTATTCTTTCATTTGCAAGATTTATGATACTGGCTAGATATCTCCATTTCTGCTTAAAGCCATAGAAAACATCTCTGTGGCTGCTGACACATCATGAGCATGCATCCAGGTATTCCCTACAGGGGATGCAGGGGAAGGAGATACATCCTGGTGGACAAGCCCAGCTGGTGGACTGATAGGTCTGTTTTTCTTCTGCCCTAGGAGGAATGTGCTTCCCTGCTGTCCTACCTGAGGGAATGCTGGAAAAGGAAAACTGAGTTTGTTTGCCATTCCCACTTCCAGGAGAAAACACTCCTCGAGGGAGCACTATCCTACAAAGCATTTGCAGGGGTCACACTTTGCAAAGCCCATTGAACTGCACACTAATTGGAGTTCCAGGGTGTAAACTGCATCTACTGAAAATCTGAAAACACAAATGTGTTTCTTCTGCACAGTTCAGGCATTGTACATCAGAGTTATGCTGAGATGGTCTTTGGCAAAAGGTTCAATTTTTGAGGAGGCTTCTGCATATGTACAGCAAAATGCAGGTCCTAATTCACAACTACAGCTTCTTTGTGTTAGGAACCAACACAAATAAATGATAACATTCTTCCACCCAAACTCCATCTGAAGAAAGAATAAACGTAATTAACCCTTCTCCGTTATCCCCTGTGTTTATCTGTTTGCACACACCTTGGATAATGAAAAAGTCAGATTCACTTTGTGCTCAGTTACACAACTTGAGCCTTGAGTTTTACTCTGTGGATTTCCAGCAAACCCTGAGCTCAGCAGGGCAAGGTCCTGCCTTGCTCCAGGAGGCGGCTCCTGCTTCCCAGGCAGCTTTGATCTCAAGACAAGACAAAGAGCCAGGTTTTTAAAATGCACTACAGAAGTACCTCTGGGGGTATCCAACTCCAGCAGAAAAGCATTTCATCTGGATTTCCAAAATGGCAGGGTGACGGATATCTTTTGAATACAGTGATGAATAATTCAGTTTTCATGTATTGGCCCAACTTCACAAGGATTCATCCTCATTTCAGCCTGAAAGCTGGCTTCCTTTCTAAACACTACTCCGCCAAGAAAAAAAAGCCAGCCCTTGAGAGAATTCCCTGTCCCAGGGCAGTTGCTGTAGTCCAAGAGAAGTGTCCCCAGTTCTGTTCAGCAGGTGGCTCTGGTGGTGATGTATTGTGGGCGCCTCGGATACAGACACAGGGACAGATGGACACAGGAACCAGGAGGCCACTACTGCAGAGGGCAGAGCTTGTTCCCTTTTATCATTTCACTTCCAGCCCCAGGACTGCCCACTCCCTTGCTCCGGAGCTGGCTTCTGTCTGACTACAACCAGAGCTATTTGATCTCACTCTCCTGCCTGTAAAGGAGCTTTTCTGTTGTCATTGGAGGAGGCTGGCTCCGGGTGGGCAGGGGATGCGCGCAGCTGTCCATCGCAGCACAGTGAAACAACTCCCTTTCCGACCGAACCCCATTCCTCGGTCTCAGCCCTTTGTCCCGCCCAGCCGCAGGGAGGGGAGAGGCTGATGCTGCCGAGCTCTTCATCACCGGACTGCCACTGCCACCTCCCAGTCCCGCAGTCCGCTGCAAGGTCACCTACCTGCCGCTCAGCTCCCAGGACCTCACCTGCCTTGGGCACAGCAGATGTGGAAACTTGTCTGAGCTTAGGGGAGACATTCCTGCTCTCTACAATTACCTGAGAGGAGTTGTAATGAGGTGTGAGTCTCTTCTTTCAAGTAAAAAGCACAGGATGAAAGGAAATGGCCACAAGCTGCTGCAGTGAAGGTTTAGATCAGATATTGGGAAATATTTCTTCACTGAAAGGCTTAACAAGCATTTAAACAGGCTGCCCAGGGATGTGGTGGAGTCACCATCCCTGGAGGGATTTTTTAGAAGTGTAGATGTGGTGCTTAGGGACATGGTTTAGTGGGGGTTGGCTATGCTGGGTTAATGGTTGGATTTGATGAACTTAGAGGGCTTTTCCTTCCGAAATGATTCTGTGATTTTAAGGAAGCCAAAGTTTAGCCGAGGTTTCAGCCCACAGTTGTGCAATGCCTTCCCCATCATTCCCATCTGTGCCAATGTCTATTACAAATTCCACAATTCCTGTCCTTTGCCCATACTCAGGACACCTGAGGAAAGTATTTTGGTGCTGTCTGAGGGGTATTTTGCATTGTAAATCTGAGGAATGCTACTTTTAGTGCAAAGTAAACTAAAAGAGAGTGGAAAAACAGGCAGGGATTTGCTGGGCAGGTTGGCAGCACAGCCCTCAGGGCAGGAGCAGCAGGAAAGCTTGATCCTAGAGGACATGGGGTAAGAGGACCCTTGGGGAAGCTGACAAAGACTGCAGGGGATTTTTTAAAGACCATTTCTGCTTCCACAGTGGCCTGGAGTCCAGGCAGCTCCAAGGGGATGAAAAGTCACCAGATGCTTCTTCACTCATGATCATGCTTGTGCCTGGTACCTGAGAATCCTGCTAGGAACCTGCAGCAGGATCTAGTCCAAGCTTTTGGTCTTGCTCCAAGGGGAGCAGGTCTCTGCAGGTTTTGGGGATCCCTGGGTTCCTGGGATAGTTTGCAGCATCACCTGGGTGTGCTCAAATAAATCCACACTCCTCTGTACTTTCTTGCTGTGTCTGAGGCATGGCTCTGGCCTGCAGAGTGCCCACATGGCCCCCGTGCACTGGGAGCCATCCAGGCACAGCAAAAGGGTGGCTCAGCTGGAACAACTTACCAGAATGAGTAAAATGCATATTTTCTGCAGCCTCTGCACACTTAATATAGGTTGTTAAAATATTGGTAAGAGGGACTGTTCGGTCTAGGAAAAAAGAAGACTATTGGCATCATTTGATCCTCCTGCTTCCTCTTCATTGAGATGAGATTATTTACTTTTATTTAGAAATATGAATGAACTAAGATTCACAACAGCTCAGACAGGCTGAAGTCTCATTAACCCAATTTTAAACAAAGTGGGATGTGAGTGGAAAACTGAGCACTCAGAGTCCTGGAGTAAGGCCACAGCAAAGGGAGGAGGACAGAAGATCCAATACCCTGAGAAATCCTGGGGACAGTTCTGGATTCCTATTTCAGGAACTGCTGGTGCTCCTTGTGCCATGGCCTGTACCTTCTGCTGGAAATCTGTGCGCATTCAGGAGCCATCTCTTCAGAGGAATCATGACCTATTGATGATGTTTGGAAACCACAGACTGAGCAATGAAAAAAGGCTGAACCGTTGCTCTACTTTGTTAATGACACAGTTATGCTGTGGGAAAAACAGATTGTGAACTGAAGAACAGGCTCAGAATGTACAAACAGAAAGGAAATTAATTGCTGCTTAACAAAATAAAAAAATTATTCTGTCATTCCAAAAATCCTGGGCACACGTCTTTGCTGTTTGGGTGTTGTCCATGTTTGAATTTTACATAGGTAATTCAGGCAGACAAGCCAAGACTTGTATGTGCAGTAATTCTCTTTCAAGCTACTTCTCATTTTCCCTGTTCTCAGCTCCCCTGTTGTCTTTCATGTCACTGCATGGAAACCAGGGTAGAGTCCATGAAATTAAACAATAACAACTGATGACCAAACTTAAAAGGAAAAGATCTGCCAGCCACTCAAGTCATAGGGTTCACTGTCTCTGAGGACAAACATGACATGGTAGCTTGATTCTAAAAACAGATGGGCTATTTCACTAGCCATTAATCTCATTACTAGTTCACAAACCTAAGACCACACATTTATTGTATGACCATGGGTGTGCATCCTTTTTTAGCAAAAGCACTCCTTCACGAGGAGTGAGTCACATCCACAAAGACCCTGACAGCATCCTACTAACTAATCAATAAATGGTAAAGTGCAAGATGTAGATCCTCCTGCACTGCTAGACTGAGTCATCTGGATGCTGGATTTATCACAGCCTAGACAAAGTTTCTAATAAGAGCACCAACTGTACAAAGTAAGGGTTTTCCATTGCCTTCAACTATGTCAGCTGAAGCTCTCAGAAGTGACTGACTGAAAGGGTCACACATAGTGGCCTGCATTAGGAAAGGTACCTAAGCAGAACAAGGGATGTCAGTGTCTTGTAGACTTGACACCTGTGAGGGCACACTTGGAATGTTGCATTTAATTTTCTGACCCCTTCCCAGTTCTAAAGGAAAGCAGAGGAACTGGGGAGAGTTCAGCAAAGAACTCCTAAGACAGAGGTCTAGAGCACTTTGCCTACATGAAGAAGCTTCTTGAGTTGAGCTTGTTGAGTCTGGCAAGAAAGAAAAAAAGGCAACATAACAGCAACCTACAGCTCCATGAAAGAGAGTTACAAAAAGGACGGAACCAACTTTGGCAGTAGAAGATGATACAGGGCAGGGCAACAGCCACAAGCTGCAACTTGAGATGTTCAGATTGAACTTCAGCAAAATTTCTTTATCCAGGGAGCGGTGCAGAGAGATGGTGGGTTCTCCATCCTCAGTGTTTTCCAAAACGTGAAGAAACAGAGGCACAGGTAATCTACTTTACATAATAGTCCTGCTTCAAGAAGGAGGTTGGACAAGAGACCTCCAGAGGTCCGTTCCAACCTACACTGGAATGGTCTGTGATTCCCAGAGCTGACTGTATTTATTTTATCCCTGAAGAGAGAAGATGACCCGGAGAGTAAGTTAACACTGCTGAGAGAGTCCAGTGAGGTCTTTTTTATTTCCTATGTCCCAGCAAAGAGCAGGAGAGACTAAACACCAAACCCTCTGCACTGGCTGAGAACTGTTCAGATAAACCCATTCAAAGCGGGCAAACTGTGTTTCTTAAACAGAGGAAAATTAAAGTCAGAGTTCTGCTCTGTCCCACCCAATCAAAATTTTCTCCTCAACTACAAATTATGGCAATCACTTGAACTTGGGCGAATGAGCATGCCTGACTAGAAAATCACCAAAGGAGGATTTTCTGTGCTCTCTCACACACTGGACTGTCCTGTACTGTCCCCAGGTGTAGTCCATCTCTGGTGCTTCTGAGGAAGTAATGAAAAAGCCCAGAATACATTCAGCTTTGTGCACCAAGATAAAACTCCCAACTGGTTGCTGCAGGTTGCCAGCTGAAGGATGGGACTCAATTATACTCAGGGTCTTGAGGTGAAGTAGAGATCTTATTATTATCTTGAGGTCAATGCTGATAGTCCATTTTTCCTCTGAGCCTGTGAAGAAAGGGTCTAAGCACAGGTCACAGGGATCTGGAGCTCTGGAAACAGACAGGACCAACAAGATCTTGCAGTATAACCTGTGCAAGCTGCAGATACAGAGCTCTTTCCACTGTCCCATTGTCACTGTGCCACAGGAATAAATGGTAAGGAAGTGCTGCCTCTTCCTGGCACTTCTATTGTAAATGTCTCATGAAAGAAAAAGAGATTCCAATTTACATATCCTCGGGTTGAATAGATAAGCAATCATTTTGAAAAATGAGTGTACACACATATAAACACCCACGCATGTTGTTAAACCTTCTGACCAAGGAGAGATAAGCCTGATGCTGATTGTTTATGATCATGCAGTAAAATTTATATGGAATTGTTTTTCTTGGATGAAAACCAGAAACAGATACATTAACTCACTTCATTGTAATGCCCATTTTATTGTAATTATCTTGCAATTCTCTGAGCTTTCAGCATCTTGGTTTGGTCTTATGAACACCTGCAAATCGTAAGCAACATAAATAAAAAAGAACATCTTGTTACAATAATATCTATAGAAAATGAGATCGGTGCAAAGTACGATAATTGCAGCTTTCCAGTTCCACCATATCCATACACAAACAAATAACATATAAAGGCTATTTATTCGAAGTGCTGAGTCTTTTTATGTTCCTTATCAGAGCACAGCCCCATGTGATAGGCTTCATAAATGGGTAGCAAAAAGTTTGTTTCCAAAAAATTATAATCAGAGAAATTGTATTATTCTAATTTTTAGGTAAGTAGCTGAGATTCAGCTCCTTGAAGAAGTTTTCCTGACATCAGATGAAGAGCCTGGGCCAGTGGTGGGGAAGGTAACCTAGAGCTCTGAACCTCATCAGTCCTTTTAAGAACATCCTCTCCTTTAAGAGACGCATCCCAAGAATTTTATGTGGTCAAGGAATTCAGGAGGAAAAATTCTTCCCTCATTGGCCTTTGTTGGCAACTCCAGTAAAAATCAGTAGAAGGAAGTCCTCCTAAACACTGTGTAAGCTAAGGATTTGGATGAGTGGCATCTGGCCTATCCGTCATCACACGTAGCGCTTGGAAAAACAGGCCATTGGTGCATCCCTGCAGCTGCCTGCATCACCACTCAGAGGAACAGAAGGGGTGACATTGCAGAATGAGATTGTAATCAGATACACAGCTCTGAGATGGGCTAGAAGAGGCCTGGAGGATCAAGTGACCTGTGTTCTAGGATCCTAGCAGGTTAGGTGAAAGGTGGCAGGATTGCAGTGGGTTCTATAGAAGAATGCTGACAGAAAGTTAACTTTCAGTGCTTTAACAAGGCATTTTAGGGACTAACTCCTAGACCTTTTTAGTCTATAACAGGACAGATGTCATCCTAGAACCATCTGGAAAAATGTAAAGAAAACAGCTTAAAATACCTCTCCTTCCCCTAGAACAGGAAAAAAACAGTTGTGCCTCAGGATAATGGGAAACAACAGTGACTTCAGTCACTGTTAGGTGTGGGTGAGAGCACAGCCTGTAACTTTTGTTCTGTGCCTTTAGAATCATAGAAACTGGTGAAATGGCTGTGGTAAAAAATGTAAGAGAACTGAGATCTCACCACCTTTCTGCACCTTTTTTTTCCTCACTTTGTCACAAAATAAGTTGTTTTTCTTCAGGAGGATCACAGGAAGCACATGGGTGAATGTTGGTACTTGAATGATGCTGCTTGTGTCCTCACCATGAATGGATGGATCCCAGACGACAAGTGCATTATTAACTGAGTAAACTGAGCTTTAAAGCACTTCTTGTCTCATGTCAGAGGGTTTTCTGTGGGAGATGTGGGATGATTTCTGAGACAGAGAAAGGACTGTTGCGACTGTGCATCTGGAACTGGAGGAAGCATAATCTTCCCAGACTGAACACCTGAGTGAAAAAAGTTTATTTCTTGTGGCCATGGTGAGCCCTTGCTTTATTGATTTGAGGAGCCCTGCAGTCACAGTGGGCAGGACTAGGTGCAAATAATTAAAGACATTGCCAGGAATGGCTATAGGACCCAGGCTGCCACAGGAATAATATTTCATTGTCTCTCTTTTGCTGCCTTTTATCTTGAAATATGAGATAAGCCCTTTTTGGGATGAAAAATACAAAACCAAATATTCCTTTGTAATCTGTATGTAATGCCAAGGCAGAGCTGAAAAGGAGAAAAACATATGTCCAGAATTTTAGGGAAGCATGAGGAGTCATAGCTGCAGTCCATCTCATGTAGACACTTAGTGTGACCCACATTTTACTCATTGCTCTTTACAGAAGAGTATTTTCTGAGCATTGAAAACCAAGGTGCTGGGATAAAGTATGAGGTGCAGGCAGCCACGTGAAGGGAGAATGTTATCTCAGTTTGCATCCCTGGTAGTTGGAGCAACTTCCAGCAACAACTGGAGGTGTAAAGTGACTCTCTGTAAGAAGCAAGGGTGGCACTTGAAGTGAACCAGTGGGAAATAAAAAATAATGCCACTGAAAATGAACAGGACGATGTAGAGGATCTCTGCTTGGGGTTGATCAATGATGGGAGCTAACACCAGGTACACAGCTGCCATCAGCATAATTATGGGGATGATAATTGGGACCTGTGAAAGCAAAACACCAGCATAAGGAGTTATGTCATTCTGGGCCTCTGTGTGTCTGGACAATCCTGGAACTTCTGCTGAAGGCTTTTTTTGGTGAAACCTTTCTGCAACCTGAGGTATTACCTAGAAATACCAATTAACCCATACATCCTGTTCCCCAGCCTACCTGCACTCCAAGGCTGAACATCCCTGCAAGAGCCACACCACCATATCACACCTTTACCCCTGGTCTTTCATGCCATCCTAGACCTGAAGATGCAAACTACTGGGTTTAGTGCCAGGTCTGTTCATGCTCTCCCTACTACCTTGAATCTAAAAGCCAAGCTGTAGATAAAACACAGAGCAATTGTATTCAGATCAACTCTACCTTAGCACCCTTGCACAAAAAATTTTATCCGTATCTTGACAGACAGTTGGATAGGCAATCTCAGAAGCAATTTCTGTAAGCCTGGTCAGAAAGCAATTAAATTTCAATTTGAAGCCACCCTTCCTCAAAGGAGGGTGGCTTGTGAATTAATGAATAATCCTCAGTCACTGCAGATTAGCTCACCCATGGCATCAGGGGAAGAACGCATGACTCCTGATTTCCTTCCTTTCATCTGTTTTGTGGGGAACAAACCTGTCCCCATGTCATCTCAAACAACTTGGGGAACTCTACCTAAGTTAGTTTTTCCTCTGCAAGGTTCTTTCCCCTGGGCTACTCTCCAAGGAGTTTGCCCAAAGTCTACAAGCATAAACAGGTGATTACAATGTTGATCAGAATCATCCTTCATTTACCACTTAAATCTTTTAGGAAAAAAGAGGATATGGGAGATATATTTTCATATGAGGAGGCAGGGCATTATTAGCTGATGAAGACAGAGAATTCAACCTTGACTAATGCTGTATGTTCATACTATCTCACCCCTTGTTGGCTTTGCTGACACAAAACTTGAAATTAAAAAAGGAAGGACAACCACATTAAAGCTGTAAGCCACCAGTGTTCTGAAGGCTTCATTTGAACAATATAGAAAAATATTTGAGGGTTTTATGTTATTACTTTACCTTGTAAGATCTTGGCAGTTCTGGTTTCTTTATTTTTAAATACAGGAGCCCACAAATAGTCATTCCATAGAAAAGCCATGCCATAAAACTTGAAGAAAAGAAAAAACATTAGACAGCATTAAACTTGGGGTGGCATGATCCAGGAATGTCAGTTCTGCCTTGCAGGTCCCAGATGTTCACATCTCCAATTAAAACGGTGAATATTGGTATAAATTTAGTAGTTCTTCCATTAATTTCCTTTCTAGCACAAACAATGAGAACTTCAGAATTATCTGAACATTACTGATTCAATGGGGATGAATCACATCCGCTTAAGTCTCTAGTGACAGGAGCATTCATGCATTGCAAATGTGTTGGTTCCCAATCTCTTTCTTTTCTTTTCTTTCTTCCCTCCTCCTCTCCCCAGTATTGGTTAGAAAGCAATAGCCCAGGCTCAAAAAGATAATGCAAAAAAATACTTATAAACAATGTAAAACCCAGGAGCACAGGGGATGCAAACAGAAACCCCACACACATACCTGAAAAAGTTCACGATGCTGGTGAAGTTTCCTGATATTATCATTATTAAAGACATTGCAGATGTAAACAGTAGAGCAGGGGAGGGCGTGAGGCATCGAACGTGAGCCATGGACAGAATATCAGGCTTAAAAACAAAGCAAAACACTATACCGTCATCTCATGGGCTCACAGGTCCTTACTCATCCCCCTCAGCTGCAGCTGGGAGCTTTGCCTGCAGCCAGAGCCACTCATAATCAGCAAATAAGCATCATATAAAACCAGACCAACTCCCAGGAGTAGAAATACAGAAACCTCCTTCAAGGGTATTTTTATTGTGTTTCACTGGTTTTGTATCAAATATGCTCAGTGTGAGCAGGCAAAGTAAGGTTTTCAAACTACTGATGTGACAGAATGAGTCAAATTAGAGCTTTCCTGACTACCATCCGGACCTTTTGCTATGGACCCACTCTTCTCCCCTCTGTCACGTCTCTCTGGGACTTGATTTCTCTTGAGATGACTGGAAAATGAGCCAAGGACTACTCCTGAAACATTTATGTAAATACAAATTAAACCAGGATTTGTTTCAGGATTAGTAGTCTCTTTATTGTTTGTTTCATTGGGAAAGTTTAATGATAAAGCCTGCTTTTTAAATTTTATTTTATTTTATTTTATTTTATTT
>VXBU01014341.1:971405-982854 GCA_013400315.1 Bombycilla garrulus | reverse complement strand
TTATTTTATTTTATTTTTAATTCCCATCTAAAATATCATGCAAGGACTTTTGCTAGAGATGAGTGTCTGAGAAATGGCATAAGCATTCAGCTCATAGTCTTGGTAGGGTTAGATTCAGATCATCGGTGCACTTCTCAACACAGGGCTTGCCATGCTAGAGCAAGCACTGTCCTTAGAGAGAGAACTTGAGGAACCAGCAACCACTGAAACCAGGAATCTCCAAAACCAGCAACCACCAGTCCAGATATCTCCACCAACCGGGTCATTCATATGCATAGAAGATTCCCTGCTATGAACCAGGAGCATAGCTGGTAGGGAATCATAGATTCATAGAAGGATTTGGGTTGGAAGGGACCTGAAAGACCATCTAGTTCCAACATCCCTGCTGTAGGCAGGACACCTTTCACTAGACCAGGCTGCCCAGAGCCTTATCAAGCCTGGCCTCAAACTTCCAGGGACTGGGCATCCACAACCTCTCTGTGCAATCTATTTCAGTGCCTTCACACCTGAGGACAGAAATGCCAGATGTTGTGGCTGGGAAGGACTGAAAAAAGCAGAGAGATTCAGGAGGAACACAAGAGGCTTGTTCAAAGCAGAGGACAAATCAGCTCAGCCTTTTTTCTTCTCTTTGAGGAACAGTGTGGTCACGTGTGTGTGGGGGTATATCTGTGAGTGAGGGGGTCTGTATCAGCACCTGGGATGTGGCAGCAACCTTGGGGGCCTGTGTGCCCAGGTACCAGCAGCTAGGGAGACTGGGATCCAGGGGGGGCTGAGTGTCTGAGCCCAGCTGCTGCAGGGACCCACATTGTACATGTTTCTATATGTATTTCTCACTAATAGAGCCCTGATCAGCCAGAGAGGGAATCAAAGGCCCTTGGTGTTATTAGTGCTGGTGTTTGTGTGAGCCCCAGGTATGTCTGTATGTGTAGCTCCATGTTCCCTGCTGTGTCTGTATACATATATACAGCTGTACATGTGTGTGTTTGTGTACATAAATATGTTTCATATCTGTGTTTGTGTGTGTGTGGCTACTGGGAATACATACTGGACTAACTGGTTGGACCTCCACTGGGTTACCAGATTTGGCCCATCTAACAAAACCAATGATAAACCCAAGCTAGGAGAGATGTAGGGCTTGGTGTCACCTTGTAATTACTATGAAGCTTGAAAAGCAGAGATATCCTATGCTGCATCTAAGCTGGACTACCAATGAGAAGGCTGGAACACCCCTGAGACCAACCTGTGTAGTCAGTATAACATGCAAAGGCAGCTGGCTGGTGCTGGGCTACCTTCTCAGGGTGAGCAAAGTGCCTTACTATGCACAAGCATGGCCAGATTCCCCCTCCTTGGCAGGTATATTGATTAGGTCATGCCACAGCCTGTGCCTGGTGCTCCAGTGCAGCAATATTTGAGTGGTTCATTTCAAAGCTATTCTTAAAATTCAGGCTAGATGTGAATGTGTAGCTTTTTGAAAGTACCTGACTGAAGAAGAAAGCCCAGAGACAGCATATACCTAACATTTGAAAGAGATGGGGATTAAAGTCTTTGAGCAAGGAACAAACCCCTTGAGGAGCTATCACTCTGTCAGTTGAACATACACAGTGTTTTCCTCTCTGCTCTAGTGTCACAAGAAGGTGAAGTTGCTCAAAGCAAGCCAGCCCCCTTTCTTTGTGCTTACCATATGGCCCTCCCTGGCAGCAATGTAGCACACACGGCCTCCGCTGAAGAATGTGCCATTCGCTGAACCAAACGTAGACAGAGCCACTGACAGGGAGATGAGCCATGCCCAGCTGCCCAGGACCTTGTCCCTGAGGTGGGAAAGAGTTCACAGTATAAGATGCAGTTCATAGATTTATTGAATACTCCTTGTAGAACCAGATGGGTTTCTTCCCTCCATTATTCATGTATTATACTGAATTTTTTCCCAAAGTCTTTCTAATGATTTAAAGTCTTCTTGCAATTCTCATAATATTTAGTGACTAGTAAGTTTGTCTTGGCTGATAGCTTTTCCTCCTGTTTGGTGNATATATATATATGTAGATATATATTCTGTCCACACTGCAATGGTGTACAAAACTGTCACAAAAGGCAAAAACGCTGTGGCAAAATGTCTGAAGGTACTGCTATTACAACCAATAATATTAGCTTGAATATCACAGAAGAAAGACTGTTCCCATCACACTGGAAGAAATATTCTGCATTACAACCTCTTCCTGAATATGCATAGCATTTTAACCCTTTAATCCCACATGCACCTATTAATGCTCTTTTGTGAATCAGACTTAAGCTAAAGCAATGGTTTGAATTCCAGATGTTTTGTTCTACAACATGTTCAGACATTTCTGGTTTGCTTTCTCCTTAACAGAAGCAACAGAGTTACAGAGTTCAAGGTAAACATTTGGAAGGAATGATAATTTTCTCACCTAAAAGTGAAGACTGTCTTCTGGAATGAAGCAACTGTAAGAGTATTAATTGAGTAATAAATGCTGGTGTTTGGGATAATTATCATATACACAAACACTCTGTTTATCTAATTGGCAAAAATCCAAAACTCGAAATTTTTTATACCACTTTATTTACAAGCAAACTGAAACCTGTGGTTGCTGTTAAATCACTGTCATCAATGAAATGTTAGGAACAGTTTCCTGAGCTCCTTTTGTGGCTGCACCTCTCACCACTGAACAATGTTTCTTTCTGCCAGTTTTCCTCCTATATAGGGAAAAAATGCATTTAAATGTGACAAATCCTCCTTTGGCTTCTTTATACTCCCTCCCATTCTTGCTTAATGGCCTGAATAGCTGCATTTCTTGCTTGTGAGCCACAACCTTCACCCCCTCCTCAGGCTGGCTCCCTACCTGTTCCCCAGCCTTTGAGAGCCCACCTTTCCTGTCACTAGTTCAATATTTCTTCCTGAATTGCACTCTTGGGTGAAAAGGTTAATCAGGCAGGAAAAGGAAATGTGTTACAAAGGAGGAAGCTTACGAATAACTTGTTAATTAGGAATGATGGGAAAGGAAGTGCAGGGAAAGGTCATGACAGTGAGCTTAGTGAGGCTTTGTGACATGCTCAAACAAAGCACTAGACCTTTAAAAACGTACTCATAATGACATGAAGGACTATTAGAGAATATATCCAGCAAGAGCTCGGTCAGATCTTCAAATGAGAGATCTTGTGAAACACACACAGAAGCAAAGCTGCTGCTGACAGTTTAGGAGGAGGATGAGCAGCACATAATCTGTGGATACACCATGTCATCATTTCTGCCAGAAGACTCATTTAGGCCTATCAGGGATTCTGTGTCTTTGGAAATATTTAGACTGAGGCTGGATGTTCTGGTGGAAGATCATTGATGGTGTCTACACCTCTCATGATGGTCTCTTCCTAAATTCCTTGTCTTGCACAGAAACTGTTTAATGTCACTAAATACTTCAGGTTGGTGAAAGGCAGACATTGTTTCTGTGCAGCTCTGGAAAAACACAAGCCAATTGAAGTTACAGTTACCAAATCTTACCCAATCTGAGTATAACAGCTCTCAGAGGTGTTGTTGAGATCAATGTAAGTTTCCATTTCCCCACGGATGGTGAAACTGACTCTGGTCTGCTCCAAATTCCAGGTGCCAAGTGGATAGGATTCATTCAGTTGACTCCTGTCTCACTCTCAACCTATTGCTTCTGCATTAGCAGGGTAGCATATTGCCCTCTCCATTTCCCTGGAAATATCTAAAATGTGGGTCATTTCTCAGTCCTCAAGTCTGGATATGTACCCTTGCTACATTCCCAGTGGCTGTGGGGAGATGCTCCTGGTGTGACCTTCACCGCTCCTTTATGGACACTTCCCATGAGGTAAAACATGAGCTGGGGGGAGCTACAGGTTCCCAGTGTAAACAAAGGGAACAGGAAGTAAGGAATGTGCTATCTTGGCAGCCTAGTTGCACCTTGGAGACCATGGCCAGATGGAGCTGGTCAGCCTTGGCCTCATATAACCACAGAATGATAGAATCATAGAACAGTTTGGAATGGACCTTGAAGATATCCTCTTCCAAGTCCCTGCCATGGAGAGGGACACCTTCCACTAGACCAGGTTGCTCAAAGCTCCATCCAGCCTGACCTTGAATGTTACCAGGGACGGGGCATCCACACTTCTCTGGGCAACCTGTACCAGTGCCTCACCATGCTCACAGTAAAGAATTTCTTCCTTATGTCTAAGCTAAATCCACTCTCTTTCAATTTGAAGCCATTCCTGGTTGTCCTACATGCCCTTGTAAAAACTTCCTTTCCAGCTCTCTCATAGCCCCTTTATGCACTAGAACATGCTATAAGGTCTCTCTCCTCCAGGCTGAACGGTCCCAGCTCTCTCCGACAGTAATGTGCTTCAGCCCTCTGAGCACCTTTGTCACCCTCTTCTTCTCTGTAACATGGCCTGACAGGTCCTCCTGGCCTGACCAATGCAGTGCTGCCATTCCCTCTGGGAATAACATGCAAACCTCCTGAAACTCAGGAGAGAACCAGTGTTTCTTGGGGCTGCTTTGGCCGTGTTGCCCCAAGCAGAACTCACCCCCAGGTGACAGCCACAGCTCCTGAAGATAGCACCTCAGCGGGAGTCATGGCTGCCAAGTAGCTCACATTTACCAGCAAATACAGGCATGTAACCAAAGGAATGGCAATCACCACAGCTCTGGGAAGGGTCACCTGGAAAAGGGATGACAGGAGTGTTAGGTGCAGCACATTTATGCCTGCACTGTGCTTTTTTTGTTTTGTTTCTGCCACCACCCACATCTCTCATTCAAATTCCTCCACTTTCTAAGCTCTTTCTCAGAACAAGACATAGATCCAGATTCACATGGCAGTTTTCACACCACTCTTGTAGAGTTCTGAAGTTAGTCTAAAAAACCCCACAATCAACCAAACAGAATAAATCAAACAAAAAGAACCCACCAAATCTTATTACAAAGATTTTGGTTTGTGGCTGCCCAAGATGCCTTTTGCATACTTCTTGATTATTTTAATATTGATTTATTTGTTATTAGTGTGTTATGTCTCCTGGTGTGCATTTTCCCATAAACACCTCACTGCCATGGACAAAGTTCCAGTGTGTGCTGCATCACATTTAACTACTCTATAATTTAAATCAAAACAGGGGGTTGATCTCAAAATCTCAAAGGGGATTTGCACTAGGAAGGAAATATTAGTGGCAGGATTGTGTCTTAGAACACTGCAGGATCATTTTAAGACTCAGTGTATCTTATGCAACTGAAAATACTGGGAAATGGAAAGTGTATGCATCTAAGAACCTGAAATATCAATTTTTGCATTCCCCATTCTCAACACAGGATAAGATACAGCACTTCCTGATGGTGGTGTCTCCACTCTGGAAAGGCCTGAATATCAGTGCTCATGATCCTGTGGGAGAGAGTGGCCCTGAGATTTTTGCTGTCATTTAGGTTAACATTTAACTGTGTATTTTCATTTAATCTGTAGGAACTTGTGTGCTGCTGTGGTAGAAAGCACACTCTATGAACTCTGCACTTATACAACTCTTGCAAAGTAAGAGTTGTTGACTGCTGCAGTGTTTGATTTGTGAAAATGGGTAATATGGCACAGAAAAGGCTGATGTGAGATGCGGCTGAGCTACTTCAGTGCCTATAGCACAGACTGCTAAAATATAGATGTTTAAAGACAGGGATCTTTCACAGAGTTAGATTCCCTTTCCAATGAGGCTTGGCTTGCTCTGAAGTTGCCCCTTGATGCAACAGGGAGAGATAAAGTAGTTTTCTAAATCATACATTATGGATTAAGTCTTTAAGGAAATACATGGTGTTAAGAATCCTTTATGGATTATAGTAGCTAGTGCTTTTCTGAATAAATCTAGGTGTCTACAATGAGATCCTCTAAACACTAAGACAAAACTTCATCCCCAAAGCATCCAAGTGCTGCCTATTTTATTTCCAGTCAATGGGTTATCTTAGGACTTCCATAGGACCAGAGGATGGTTTGGATTGGAAGGGACCCTAAAGATGATCTAGTTCTAACCCCGCTCAAAGCCCCATACAAGCTGGCTTTGAACATTTCTTGGGGTGGTGCATCCACAACATCTCTTGTGTCAGTGTCTCACCACCCTCACTGTAAATCCCTTGATTACCACTCAACACAATCACAGATAGAATCAAACATATTAACATCAGTATTAAGTAAAACCCAACTCACTCACTCACTCACTCACTCACTCACTCACTCACTCACTCACTCACTCACTCACTCACTCACCTCAGGCTTCTTCAGTTCCTCAGTAACATAATTTAGGTTGTTCCATCCATCATAGGACCAGAGTCCCTGGTAAAACGCCACTCCAACTGCTCCAATACCTGCAGTCGTGCCTTGAAAACCGTTCTGAAAACTCTGAGTTTGTCCCTTGGCAAGCAGCACCAACCCACCCACCACAATCATCAACAAAGCCAAGAGCTTTGCAGCTGTAAAAATGTTCATAACAGATGTTGCCAGCCTCACGTTGAGACAGTTGATGATAGTTAAAATCAGGATGCAGGCGGCAGCTGTACATTTGATGACAACCTGCGGAGATGAGCATCCTGGGTAGAACGGCGCAATGGCGTACTCAGCAAAGCTCAGACAGACAGCTGCCAAACCAGCTGGTCTCACCAGGATGACAGAAGTGTAGGCGAAAAGGAAAGCAGGAAAAGAACCAAAAATTCTCAAAATGTAAATATATTCTCCTCCAGACTCTTTAATTATTGTTCCAAGCTCAGCATATGACAAAGCTCCAAACATGGCCAGGAGACCACATGCTGCCCAGATCAGCAGGCTGCTGGCAGGGTTCCCCATGTGATGTAGCACCCACTCAGGGGACATAAAGATCCCCGAGCCTATCATGGTGCCTGCAATTAATGACACGCCGCTAATCACACCGACCTCTTGTTTCAGTCTTAACTTCTCCTTCGCTTCACTCAGGTCTGTGGATGAATGCAGTGGATCTGTCGAATGTAGTCCATTAGTTGTCTTCCTTTCCTTCATTGTGGAAATGTGAGGAGATGTTTTAAGGAGAGAATCTGAAAAAGGATTAAGGCATTTGAATAAGGACTACCTCAGGCATTAAGGTTTAGTTAATAATTACAGAAGTCATGAGAAACACAAACTTATCTTCTGCAGTTTGCATTCTTTCATTACCCGTCTTATCTTAGCAATTTATTACACCGACTTTGATTATCCCTGAATCTCATTGCAAGCAATGGCAATGGATAGTATCCAGCACCATCTCAGAATCACTCAGCACATTACTGGACTGTGATTATGGTTATTTCTCCTTTAAATCATGCTTCAAATAGCATCTGAAATAAGGATCAGGTAAGCAAAGTTCCCATGCAAATCTGTACTTTATTCTTTACTTAAAAGTCAATGTTCAAGGACTCGCTTTAGTGCTTAATCATATTTTCATTCTTCACCATAACATAATAAAACAAACAAGTCTGCCAGCCAACATGCTAAGGCTTTGCTCAACAAGGAACATTTGCCGTATCTTGATCAAAGAAACAAATGTTTGGCTAAAACCAGCCCAGAGACCCTTTCTGCACAGTAATAGGGGACAATATGTGCTTTTTCCAATTTTTGTAACTGCAGGAGGAGAAACATGGAAAGGCTACAATTGCATTTTTCCAGGGCCTTTTTTATAAGGTGTGCACACTCCTACCAGACCACAATCTTCAGAGTATTTTGTGATAGCTCATCATACACACATTTCAATGCACACATGACAGAAACACGAAACAAGCTTTTGAAGATATCCCTGACCCTTACTTAAATATCTAACACATAAAATTCCAGACCTTGAGGCAGGTTCAGCTATAAATATGATTATTACAGTGCATGAGGGTGTATTTTGTGATCTGTGATGTGTATGAAGTATTGAGTGGAAGGCAACTTTACTGGAGAGTTAATGTCCTTGGAGGCCTCTTGCAAACTTCTGTTACGTACTAGAAGTGAGACCTTTCTCTGCCCTTCACGGCAACCACAGACCTTTAATCTTTAAAATTATCTGTCCTTCTCAAACATTTTAGCTAAAAACAGCATGACTATAAACAGAGAATATTTCTATTGTTTCTCTAAAAATTCCTTCTAAATAATTTAGACATCTCATTCTTTGCCCTTTTGTAAAAAAAACCAAAAATCTAACTAGCTTTGCAGTTCTCTGCAAGAAGAGTCCAGGGTAACTCTTGAACCCTTAACAAAATTCGTGGGTCCACAAGAAAACAACACATACAAGTTGCATAATTTTTCATGCTAAGGCAAATAAAGTTGCTCAAATTTTATCATCAGGTTGAGGGAGTTTAAGTTCTCTAAAGAAGAAATAAGTTCTCAATCTCATTAAAAAGTATAGGGGGTTAGAGTATAAATGTTATATTAGATTAAGGAAATAATGAGAAAAGTTTGATAGGTTTCGTAAAGGATTTCGGAAGCTATTCCTCATATCACCTCTCTAGTATTCAATAGGAAATGGATGCCAGCTGGTTTTCTCCCAATTTCAATATCCTCAAAGAAGTTCACAGCTGATCAAGGGGTAGCTGTAACAAAAGCAAAAGCTTATACTTTATCTGTCAAGTAGGTTTTTTAAACTTTCCCAGAAAAGGTGTGAGTTCTGAGAATAAACATACCCCTTGTACTGCAAGGGTGCAAATTAACACATTTCAAGTTAATGGTTTGCAAAGTGGTTGAGAATTTGGAGGCAGGCATCCCAATAATGCAGAGTATTTTGGTTTCTTTCTACTAAGTGACAGTGCTCTTCTTGTCTGGTTTAGCTATTTGTAGTGTATTCTTCTTTAAATTGCAAATGACACTGTAAGGTGATGCTCGAATCCTTCAGGGGTCCAAAGGTCTGTTTTTTTCCTGCACTACTGACACTCTACTTCTGTGTGCATCAATACATGTATTACATATACCAATCCTTATTGAAAACAAAGGTACAAAATATGGTTAAATCAACTCTAAAGGAAAATTTCATACGACTACAAGTAGTTAAGTATCCTTCTAGTAAGGCTATAGATATACTTCTCTAACTCTTCTGTTTTAATGAAGGAACTTCTGTTCTGAAGTGTAAATGCAAGGTTCTTGGAGGAGATTTTTTTCAAACCTTTACTGTTCTTGCTACTAGAAATGAATAACATTTAATCTAATGTTGTAGGAAAAAAAAATATAATTTCTTCAAACTTGATCATGTCAAAAAAATTTTTGTAAGGCCCCTCATATAACCAGAATTAATTAACTGGTATGTCAATACCCTCAGTCAATTCCTAGAGGGAAGTCTATTTCCGATCCCAGATTCATTGTTACTCAGTTCTAACTGCTTCCACCTAAAGTAATAAGGAATCTAATTAATAATGATAAGAACACAGGAACAGGCTATTCCTGTGGAAGCTAAGGCAGTCTTATTGCTTTGGATTTTTTTTTCTATTGTCTTGTTCTTTTTTTGACTGATAGTAGCAGTAAGGAGCAGCCATAAGATATTTTAGTCAAATTAATTGTCACGATTATAATTTGTCAAAACTGAGTATGTAAAAGGGCAACTCGCTGCTCTCTTCCAAAAGGGAGAGGTATGAAGAGTGAAAAATACAAATTCTGCTTTCTCCTTGTGTGAAGTAGCGGAGCTTTGCTGCTCAAGCTGAACAACTCTCACTTACCTTTGACACTGCAATGGGTGGTTGCCATCTGCTGGTCCCGAGCAATAATGCGACGTGGCTCAGTCTGCACTTGGGTCTGATAGTTTGCATTCCTGGCTGAAAAGAAAGCCTACTGTAAGTATTACCTCTTCAACATAAGATAGCACAAATAGACTATATTCGAGTTGTGAGTGAAAGCTCTCCTTAATGTCCTTATAGCTGTTTTTATCTCAGGAGTAACTATGAGGACTAGAGAAAACTAATTTAAAGTAAAGGTCAATGTCAGTGGTAAAACCTAGGCACAACATGTCGGCAAATATTTAATAATATTTAATTTTAGGTCCCAGAGTGATATTTGGAACACAGTTATGGGCTTGGTTTCCCTGTCCCTTGCTTGGAAAAGAGTTACAAATCTCTGGATGGGATTAAAAGTAACCTGTAATCTGAGGGTGGAGTGGCCAAAAACATTGCCCATAGCTTTCTTTGAAGGTAGACACCAATATTATACTTATAAAATTATGCAGGGATCAAGATTTTTTTTTTAATTTAAGAAAAACACCAAATAACAAACATTAAGTTGTATGAGAGGTACTAAAGGTTAGAGAATTCATCCAGGACATAACACGTGGGTTTCATGGCCTTCTCTACTTAAGAACATGGAAACGCACAGATTCAGCCTGAATGCTGTCACCTCCAAAATGCAAGATTTGAACTGCAGTTGCAGGCAGATCCTGATGCCTTTGCTTGCCATATAAGTAGAGATAAACAGAGAGGAAATAAAGGCCAGGAAAGTGGAGCTCTGAAATACATCTTGGGAAAAATTTGGGCAAAGAGACAAAATTTGGGCAGAGACAACACACCCCAGATGCCCTGTGTGAAAACAGACAAAGGAAAGAGGATTCACTGAGCGGTATCTATCTGCCTGGGGGATGGGTGCCCCATGTGTTTGACTCTAAGGCTCTACATCCCCGGTACATCCTAGCTCTTCTCACATCTGAGCCTTGGAAGAGTGCAGCTTTGGGCCTCCACCCCACTGGAGATGGCCTGGACCCATGAGCTTCTTTCATGTTGTGCTCAGGGGCCAGCAGTTTGTGGCTGTCCCCAAAGCAACGGTGCCCCTGGCATGAAAAACAGGGCTCCTTGTGCAGCAGAGCTCTGGCTGAGATTTGTAAAATGCCAATATGAGCTGCAGCTAGCAAAAAATCCCCACAGTTTGGGCTACTGGGCATAGGATGGTGGGGTAGAAATGACATTTCCGAGGATGCAGGACAGCCCTAGGCTTCACAACAAGAATCATCACTAAAACTAAGCTTGTTTATATTTAGAATAACTGCCTTTCCCTGTCACGTTACAACAGCAGATCTGAAGCTGAGGGGTCAAGAGTGACTCTTAAACCAAATAATTTAACATGAGCTGAGTTAGTGCTCCTGTCTGGGACTGCAGACAGCCTACAGCTGAGCTTCAGCCTTTCTGTTCCTGCCCAGCAAGGACTCAGCACATTCTGGTTCTGCAACTATTAACTTTGAAAGATTGCTTTTGTTTAATAGATATTCTTTATTAAAATGTATTTGCTATCCCATATTTCCAATTAGACACTGAATATTTGGTTATCTTACTGTGTTCAAGAGGAAACTGATAGTGACATATTGCATCCCTGAAAAACAATGGGATCCAGGTAGAAAGAAATCTCAAAAGCTTGAGAACAGGCTGTCCCTAAGTGCCAAAAGATGAGTCAGTGGGAAAGAAAACCAGCCTGACTGAGTAGGGAGGCTTTGCTGAAACTCAGGG
>VXBU01014341.1:909878-961336 GCA_013400315.1 Bombycilla garrulus | reverse complement strand
GGAGGGGCGGCATTGTGCGCTCGGAGGGGCTCGGGGAGAGCCGGCCCCGGCCCGGCGGCGTGTGCGGGGCCGGGTCGGTGCCCGGGAGAGCGTCGGGGGCCCGGGGCAGACGGGGGCGGACGCAGCGCTGGGGCTACAATGGGCTCCGGTTGGTGGGGGGAGCGGAGACGGGGGCGGCGCTCGGACCCCACGGACCATTGCGTGGCTGGGATCACACGGGCTTTGTTCGAACGTACGAAAAACTTGTGTTATTTTTTTAGTGCTCTTAAAGATAATAACCGCTTCCTGAGGGTGCAGCGAGAAGGCCAAATGCCTTTGGTAGCTGGTAGCACGCAAGGAAGCAGTAGGGTTTGATTCTGCTTCAAACGTGCCTGTGAAGACCGCAATAACAAAAAGTTGAGGAAAATACCTCCTGTCCTGAGTGAATCGTGCGTAGAGCGAGCTGTTTGGGGTTAATCTCCGTAGCAGTTATTGTGCAAAGATTTTTGGTTTTTGTTGTGGCATTGCTTTCTTTCGTGTATTTCCTAAGGTCAGATTCCTACTTCCTTGAGAGAAATTTACTATTTTTGGGACGGTTTATGTTCTTCTGGTTTACAGTTTGTAGCAAGATAGCTTAATACCTTAATACCAAAATGTGCACTGTGTTTGAGATGTGATAAAGAGATTCTTATCACCTGATTTTGGGATGCTTTTTTCTAGACAATTAGATATGTATGAGCAATGAGAATCAGTAGAATTCTTAATTCGCCTAATATTCACTTACATGCTACATGTTAACAAAATACTTTCCGGTTTATTTTACTCTCTCTTTGTTGCATCTCCACTGAGAGATCAGGCCTTCATAGTTTCAGGAGCTGATGGTATAGCTCTTCAGGTATGTGGGATATGAATGCATTTGAAATATAGTTACTATGCCGTGTTACCATTTTTGTACATAAAGCATAGTTTTTTGTTATATTTAGTCACGTCTAGGTTTAAAACCAGCTGTTAACATCAGTCGCAGTTTTTTTGAGAAGCTGAGGGAAATGTTGCCTGCTTTGCTCAACAACTCTGTGTCAGTGCGAATATAAATATGCTAGGGAAGTGGGAGAAGGAAACTCGAATAAAAAGGGAAATGCTAATTTAGTGGTGGTGTAGTTTAGGTTATATGTGTGGAAATGACACCAAATCACCTGACAGTTTTCTGAAGTGTTCAGAGTTGAAAATTTGGAATTTGGCCCAGCAGAATGGTTAGTAGGCAAATGCATGTGAGAAGCTGCTTGATAATGCACATTCTGCAGTTTATTATGTGGATGTTGCACATAAGGAAAGTCCACGTTATTTGAATACTATCTTTTCTGCATTAATAAGAATTTTTTAAATTTATTTTTTTCCTTTAGTATCACTCCCTAGTACTGAATCTTCTTGTTAGGGATGTTGGCACAGCGCTGAGGCAATTGTAATTGTATCTGGTGTCGTGATTGAGCTAGTAGTGCAGGCAGTTGGCTGACAGTGCTGGGCTGGCCTGTCTTTATGAGAAGATGCCTCTTGTTATGACAGTTTATATTAAATCTTACACTGGATTGTGGAGTACACTGAAGGCTTTATGTAGCTGTTTTCCTTGGGTGTTTCTCTGCAATGTTCTCAGTGGGCCAGATGTTGCAGATGTTTAGGGCAAGTATGTTAACAGAACATCAGGTTGCTGAATATTGTGAACTAGATACGATTTTTAAACAGCACTTTCTAGTACACTTTTAGATATTGCCCCCCCTCCTTGATTTAGTAATATTTGAATGCACTGAATAATTAGCATGGGTAGAAGCGTTCTCTTTGATAATTTTGTCTTTTTCTTTGTATGATGGTTTCCAAAATCCCAAAAATATTAGATCAAGTGTTTATAGACAGAGTCAATTAAGCCAATAGAGGGTTTGAATTCCTGCTTGTATGTCTTTCTGCTTTTTTTTGAATGTGGAATTATATGAAAATGAATTGTCTATTGTGCTAAAACGAAACCTGAATTCTCCTGAATCTTAAATTCTGTGTTGAGAATCTTCCTGTAAAACAAGCATCAATACATTGTATTTTCTTTTTGAGAAGTTTGATAGAAACTCTACAGAGGAAACAAATAAGACAGTAGACATGATGTATAAATGCTTCTCATTGTGTGTATCAAAAGTCTAGGTATGTAGGAGAGTTTTCAATCTTCTTTCTCTTCAAGTAATTTAGGTGGAAATGTTTGACTCGTTTCATTGGGATTTCCCCTCCCATAACATAACTGTTGTCTTGCTTACTCCACATAAGCCAGTGTCTGGGGAACGAGGCAAGAAATCTTTCCTTTAAAAGCTCCTGTAACGAATAATACCCATTTTGTGGTATTGCTGGTAATGAAGTTGTAGGCACTTCACAGTCATATAGTGGAAAAAACCGTTTTACATCAACACATGTAAAGGACTCGGTTCTAGCTGCTTCAGTGTGATTTCAAACAAGTTGTGTGAAATGTATACAGTGGCTTGGAGGCTGAAACTTTACAGCATGATTTAGTTTGGATCTCACTCAGAGTACCTGCTGTGGCTTTTAGAATACAAGGCAAGAGCTGATATGTGAAATGTTTAGCTTGCAAATAAAGACCACTTATCTCTAAAGATAATATTTCATTATTGCTTAACAGTTACTTTTTCTAAACATGGTTATTTAAGAGTGTTTGTAGGTATGTTGAAGAAATACCTCTGAGGAGGTTATGACAACCATCTTAGCAGTTAAGAAGGAAATAAAAACTCCGTAGCAAAAGCATCTCAGTAATAATCCACGTTTGACCTTTTTTCCAGTTTCCTGCATCTGTTTGCACTACACTTGAGCAGTGGTATGATCCGCTGTCCTCTGCAGGCTGTGCTCAAAACTCATCTGCAGGCTTAGTTTTTGACAACATATATTTGTGTACCTTGGCCTAAGTAATCTGGTGTACGTTTTGTAGTTGTGATTATTTTTAACTTAATTTTTCATATAACTCCAGGATAGGTTACCTCTTTGTTCATTAAGGTATTGGCAAAAGTCTCAGTTACAGGTAATAAGTCTGGTTGTCTGTCTTTCCATATAATGCTTCCAATATGTAAATCCTAGTGGAAATAAGTGGAGTCCTGTTAGACCTATATATTCTTAACTTTGCTCTTGGATTTCATCCTTTTTTTTTTTTTGGAAAAATTTTGGGTGATGGATTGAACTAGTCATATAGTCATTTTGCACGGCTGCTATGAAGTTTCATGTAGAATTGGATCATAAATCTCTTAAAAGAGGAAGTGAGTTTTTAAAAGCTGCATTAAATTCTGTTAATTCTCCACGTGTGTGTACTGATTAAATACAAAGCTAGACTTGCTGGAAATGACTTTGTGTAGTTGATCTTAAAGTAAGGAGTCTGGCTTGACTCGTGTTTTTCAATTATCTTCTGTTTGTCTCTTCTGTGATATATATTGCTTAAATTTTAGTTCTGGCATGGTACAGTGATGAGTTGATCACATAGTCTGAAGAAGTGCAGAACTCATGTTATTACAGTATTTTGACAATAAGCAAATATCTCCTGTTGCAGTACTGATAAGACAAAGTAGCTTTAGATCTTGCATTACTCACAAAACTAAGATTATTCAAGATTATTTAAAAAACTACTTCTACCATTTAACTGTCTATATATTATATTTTTGCTTAAAGATGTGACATTTGGTAGTCTGTAAGACATAGTGAATAAGGTAGAACTATGTAGAGTGATTAAAGGACTGGTTTGTTTTGTCTATGTTTGAGATCTAAGTGTTGCAGTCTGATTAGACATCTATCCACGTTTGCTAGATTTTAATTGGACTTACCACTTCCCTTTAGCATGAAAAACAAGACATTTCTTGGACTTCAATATTTTCTCCCATGAAAAGTACTTACTTTAAGTTGTAAATGGTATTTTCAGTTTTATTTATGTCCATTCACATACTGAAAGCCTGAAAATACATCAGTTTTCATAGATTAGGAATGTGTGGAGATCATTGAGTGTGGATGTTCAGGCAGGGTGAGGTGTTTTTTTTCCTGGGAGGATTTTGTCTGTACCAGTGTTTTGCTGTTGTCATTTATAATTGTTTTAAGCCAAGTCTTAAATGTTTCACAGGTGAGCTGATGAATTTAATTTCAGTCTGAGTCTGAAAGCTGTATTTTGTGACCATCCCCACATGTATTGTTGTGTGGGTTAGAGACATTTAACATCAATTACTATGTTAGAATGTTATGTGGCCTAATGCATTGGAAAGAACAGCTGAGGCTGGGCTAGGGGGTAAGAGTGAGATGTAGTCTGGATAGAGAAGTTAGTTTTCTGTGCTACTTTGTTACATAGTGTACTAATTATAGAATCAGACATGGCAGTATAACAGAATTAGTGGTTTCACACATCATGCTGAGTAATAATGTAAAAGAAACTGCTGCCTTTGTGATTGAAAATTGTACTTTGATTTTTTTTTAGCAAGGAAATACGTGGGCAATCATTTATAATGTATGGAGCTCTACCATTTTAATAAACTGTTTTGTAAAAACCTGTGATGACTTTTTTTTTCTTTTAGAGGCCTTGTCTGGCAGTGGCATTTAAGATTTAAAGTTCAAATTTGTAAACATATTTCCTAATAAATATTGTTCTTGTATTGCTTGGACTTTATTTTTTTTTTCCCAGTTCTTATTATAAGAGCTATATAAAGATATGTAGGAGAGCCTTTTATGTTATCGCAGTAGCTGCAGTAACATCAGGGTGCAGTTCAGGTGGAAACACTCCTCACACCGTCCCTGTCATTGTGGTGTCAAGTGCTTCCAGTATCCAGGTACCCCTCAGTGGATGTTCTCCTGCCACAGCTGGAATTTCTTGCAGCAGGCTGGAGGCCAGCTAGCTGTGTGTCTGGCAAACGCTGCTGGCCCACAGGAGATGGCGTTCATATGGATTATACAGTAGGTCATTGATTTGTTTTCCATTGGAACAGTTGCTGTGTTTTATGTCTAATCCGCATCTTTAAGAACAATATGTGTGAATTAAACTGATTTTTCTAGGCTGTAATAATACAACCTAACACTTGCCATTAATTTTATTAAAGCAGTTATACATGAAAATGCATTAAATAATTTTGAAATGTTCAGTTGGAACCGTTTGTTTAACTTGCATAAGCATATCATATTTCTCTGAGTGCCTATTTCTTATCAGAATATGATAAAATAATTAGTTTTTAATTTATGCAAAGGAATTGGTTCAGTTTGAAAAGACACTTAGTCCAGGTAGGCTTTATGAGAAGTAATATGCATTTAGTACTGAGTCTTAGTTGTTACATTTAGAAGAATGTTTTATTCTGGTGAAATAGAAGTAGAATTAAGTGTGGATTGAAATGTAACTCTCTTTTAGCATATGGTAGCTTAGGAGAAAAAAAAAAATCCAGTTTTAAGCCTTTTGCCCTCAAATGTTCACTACAGCTTCCCAAGTTTCTTTTAAAAACTTTTGTTTAGATTTGATGGTAGGAATTACTTTCTGCCCCAGGATTTTGGTAGTGTGCCACAGTTTAAGTTCACAAGGAACTTTTTGTACCTTCCCAAGCCCAAGGACATAGGGATTGTACTCAAAAAATGTAGTAAGTATAGGAGCAAATGTAAATAAAACCAGGAATGTCTGTCTTGTCTTCATCTTTTTCTTCACCTGTTCTTTCTCATTCTTTAATTTCTTTCGGCATTTTGTTTCTGGCTTTCCTTTTTGCTATTTTCTTCTTCTTATATTGACTTACATAGCAAAATAGAAAACCTTGTACCTGACATCCTTCTTCATGCTGTATCGTAATTTTTATTACTTGTACAGAAGCCATAATGCAGTTTTGTAAATCTGAAATTCTACAGTATTTTATTTGTCCATTTGGATGCGCTTCCTGGGAATGAAAATGATGAGTTTTTCCTTGCTAGTGGAAATGTTGCTGGTTTTCACTAGCAATTCTCAAGGCTGATTCGTTATGTAGGTAAAATTATTCACAAATAAATTAATGCTGAGTAACAGTTGCATCTCCCTCCTGCCACCTGCTTTCTATCCCCAGTGATCAGAGCTATGCCTTTATCAGCAGCTTTGTTTAGTTCACTTAGGTCCATGCAAATACTGCTGGATTCCTCTTGCAGATGAATGTCCTGAACCTCAAGTGTGTTTTCTGGTAAAATGAATGGGGGATGCAGAGGAGCTGCTCTTAATTTTTGAAGTGCTTCAGTGGTTCTGTGCTTTATGAAGATCTGGTGAAGGGGAATCTGCTCTTGGCTGTGCATTATTCATGTGGGAATAGTAGTTTTCAGCTTACTGTAATAATCATCTTACTGTTGTGCTGTTTTTTGACTCATTTGCTCTCCTTCTTTGGTAGCAATATAAACCAACAGAAATAAAGGACAGATCAGGTGACTTATCCATTTCAATTCTTTGATTTGAGAATTGTGTACCAGTGTTCTTTGAGATTTAGTTAAGATGTAGGTTACTGTTTTGTTGGAAGTGTTTTGGGTTTTTGAGTTTTTTTTTGAGTTTCAGTTTTTTTGTTGTTTTTGGAGTTTTTTGGGTTTTCTTTAAGAGCAAAAAACTATAGAGTTAGATGTACTAAAGAAGTGGATTTTCTAAAATCTGTGTTTATGCAAACAGTGGAAGGAGTTTACCTGGGATTATGGTCTGCGTCTGCTACACAGACTGTGTAGGTTAATATATTAAAAATATATTTTTTGTGCATTCAAAGAAAAAAATGCAAAGAAAACTAATAGAAGCAAATGTAGTAGATAAATGTTTTGTAATGTCTGATGTTCAAAGAATCCCTGAATGGTTTGGGTTGGAAGGGCCCTTAAAAATCATCCAGTTCCAAACTCACCCCTTGCCATGGGCAGGGACACCTTCCCCTGGACCAGGTTGCTCAAAGCCCCATCCAGCCTGGCCTTGAACACTTCCAAGGATGGGGCATCCACAGCACAGTAAAGAATTTCTTCCAAATACCTGCTGTAAACCTGCCCTCTGTCACTTTAAAGCCATTTACCCTATCCTGGTGTGCCTTGGTCCAGCTTTCCTGTAGCCCCTCTGGGTCCTGGAAGATGCAATAAGGTCTCCTGGGAGCCTTCTCTTCTCCAAAACCCCAAGAACTTGTCATCAGCATTGTGCTCCATCCAGTTCTCCAGGGATGGTCTTCTGTCAAGTCCCTTGAACTTGAATTTCAAGTAAATATAGAATGTGGAAAAATGTTGTATCCACTTTCATACTGGAAGGTACTTTTTGACTGACACTGGGTGATATATAGAAGCGAGTTGAAAGAGCTGTTGGGAGCCATAAGACAAACAGATCAACTTGACTGGAGTCACTGATGGATAGTGAAGAATCTCCAAATTACTTAAAGTGCTAAAGAATCTCAGTAAGAGAGTAAGAGGTTGATAAATATACTTCACTAATTGCAAGAAATGAATTCCTGGGAAGACTAGTGAAACATTATCTTGGTCTTCTGAAAGCTGTCTGAAATATCTTCAAAAGAACCGAACATAAGGCAAGACAATGTCTCTAGTAAAGATAGTTACTTGTCTAGTAGGGGATTTAATTTTTGCTGTGGTTAAAGACTGAGGAATTGCTTGTCAGTGTCCCTGATAAGGGGTTACTGAGGGATGAACTGTGGGAATTATCACTGGAGTGTCAACAGTTGGAAGGCAGCTCATGCCATTAATCAGATGCTTTAACTTTTGGTCAGCCCTGAAGTGATCAACTAGTTGGATTAGATGATTCCTTCCAGCTGAAATACTCTATTATATGTTAATTCACAGTAGCACTGGCGACCTTTGATAGCCCACGGAAAGATCAAGTGGCTTATCCTGGAAATCCTTGGTAGTATTGAGGCTTAATTTCCTAATTTGGAACTTATCAGGACTAATGGAAGAACTCCAGGTGGTACACACATTTAAGAGAAGAGTAGGAAATTCAAACACACCATGTGGATTTGGATTCAACACTTGGTTGAAATGGCAAATCCTTTTGCTAAGTGTACGCTTGACACATTGTTGTCCAAATTAACCAACCACTGGCTCAGAACTAACATCATCTTACAGAACACTTCAGCAGAAGAGGCACAGAATCATGCAAATTGTTAATATTCTCAGTCTGTTGTCTTCTTCTATATCTGCTTCAGCTGCAGCAATAAAAGTGGAAGTGGTGGACAACAGTTACTAATGGCCAACGCTTCAGAGACTTACACTACTTTGCAGGCAGAGGGGGAGGCTCTAAACAATAATTTGCAGCATAGAAAAGGGTGGAGGCTAGAGGAACAGGCTTTGCATGAGAGGTGATAGCCAAAAATCTTTAGACACTCAGCTGAACAGTAGTGCATGCACAACTTGTCAGTATAAGATGTCAAAGCCAGCACTGTTAATTTGAGTCAGGATGCCACCATTGTCACCTTCCGTATTAAAACAGTAGTGACCACCCAGTTACTGGTGAGGTTAAGTATTAACTCCTTAATCTAGAGATAATCGTCCCTGACTCCAATTAATCTTTCTTTAAAATATTTAATAGTAAAAACACTTATAAAGGATAATGAACTAAGTATGAAAACTATTTCACTTGAGGTTTTGACATTTTTTCTTTCCCTCAACACCAAAGAAACATTTCAGTCTCTGGTAGCAGAATATTTGAGGAACACTGCTGTGTGCTGTGACATCATCCTTTTGTTCACATCCCCTTGGGGTTGCAGATCGGTTAGTGTTCTGTTTGTCATTAATTCACATCATTTCAGAAATGAAGAATTGTCTAGGATAAAAAGGCTTGGTGATAATCAATCAGTATGTAATATTTGGAGTTACAGAGAAGTAGTTCTTTGTAAAGGCAGGATATGTTTTCTAGGATTTCAGACTTCTTGCAGATGTTCTTCTCACATGCTGAAGCAAACCGCTACAGCAGTGTGATACTGCCCAGGCTGCTTGTCCTGTCTTTCCCTAGTTCAGCTTCATCTTCTTCTCTCCTTCATGGCAAAGGTAGTTAAACACTTCATTAGTTTATGGACTGTGAATTTTAACATGACCTTGGTGTCTTTGCTTCTTGCTTTTGAAGAAGCAAGAGTTGATAAGCGAGAATGACAGAGAAAAGCTTTCACTGTTACAGCCTTTTCCAAAAATCCAAAGGGTAGTGGTGCTATAAACAAAAGAACATGAATTGTGTCTTTACACAGAGTTTCAGTTGAACTGTAGTGCTGCAACACATTTGTGTTGACAAACATCTCAAAGTTTTGTGAGTAGCTGCTGTAACAAAGAAAAACCCTTCCTTGGAGGGGAAGAGGAGAGAACAAAGAGAGGAGTCTTACTGAGTTTAAGACCTTTTTGGCACTTTTGTGGTCTGGAGGAGGACCTGTACATTTCAGTTTTTGCCAGTATCCATTTTGACTTCCATTGGAGTCTATTAGAACTGATACAACCATGAGAAAATGTATAAATGTTATTAAACCAGCAGATACTTAATTGGATGAAATGGACAATTCCTACCAAAAATTCTGTCTTGGTTTTAATAAGATTATTTTGTTTGTTGTTCCAATAAGGTAGACTAATATGTTTGTGCAATAGAAATTGGGAAATCATTTTCCCGTGAGACCTCATGGTTGTGTAGCCATCCCTTGAAACAATGAACATAATTTCTTCATTCCAATTGCGAACAACATAATCTCTTTCCTGGCCTTACAGTAGGAATTGCATTTCCTCAATCATTAGTTCTTTTATAGATTTTGCTTAAAACTGCCCCTGGAAATCTAAATTTGCTTGCAGTCCTTTTTTTTTCATTTCCTATCTTTGTTTGCAACTTTTACTGCAGTTTAAAAGCGAAGTATAGTTGTGAAATATAAGTATTTTAAAGTGATTTCAATATATTTTTCCATAAACAGATTTTTTAAGACTTTTTCAGGTGTTAATCACCTATACAGCACATAGATAGTTTAATTGCTAGTTTTTCATTGTAATAGCTCAAGTTTTATTTTAGCTGATTGATGGGGCCATTCTCCCTGTAAAGTTAACATCCATCTGAAGCTGTTCTGAAGATCATTTATTTCTGTTTCTGCAAGAAACAAGTTCTCTTAACTTTTTTGTAAGTATTATCGTTCTGTGCTTGGGTTTAATTTTGAGTTTGCTGTTGTTGTCAATTAGTTCCAGTAGCATTTAGCTCCACCAAACTAGAAACCCAGATCATGGTTGTTGAATATTTGATTTAAATAGCTTCTCAAACTTGCAAATAACTACAACTTTTCAAGCCTCACAAACTAGGAAAAGAAATCTTAGAATGGCAGGATTTTCGTTGTGCCTAGAGGAAAGCTGAGGGGGAGGGCATGTGATTGCTGTTTTGGAAAATCTGTTCCCTGTTAAAACATCTTGTTCAATAAGTTCCTGGTGAGATTTTTCTGTCATAATAGTGCTGTATGAGATGGGGCAAGCACTGCGTTTTTTGAGTGATTTGTAAGGTTGGGCCTTTTTTTTTTTTTGTAAAAAAAAATTAAACATCTTTCATCTTGCTTAGTGAGATATTATCTTACTGCCTGCTTATGACTCTCAGTTCTGATAGCAGACATAGCTGGAAAGAGGAAATGTGTCTGTCTTTCCCCTCTTTGATTTGAAATAGCTGAGAAAGGAGTATTTTGTGTTGTATTGCAATGTGGTTTCATGTAATTGGACTGAAAGAAAAGCATTGAGAAATTTTTGGTGATATGCTTTAAAGCACTTCCCTAGATAGAGAGAGGAAAATTACAGCATTGAATTTTGCAGATACTTAGTTTGTATTTTTAGTATTTTCCAGTATGTAGTGCATGGAATAGGCAGCTTAATGTGAACTGTCATCAGAGCAGGGAAAAGGAGAGTAATTGCAGTCACCTGACAGTGCAAGCAAGTTTGTTCTGTGTGACTTCTGTTCTTTAGAGACTCTTTTTCTTAATCACTCTTTCCAATCACATTTGCTCCTTCTGTGCATCTGCGCAGTTTCTGACCTTTTCACCAGCATTTCAAACTGCAGGTGATAGTTTCAGCTGGTGAGGAACTTGACCAGTTCACCCCACTGCATATTGTCTCATGTGCTGTCAAGTGGTGAACTGCTGCCTCCTGCACGTGGACTTTGTGTTAGTTGTGTGTTTATGAAATAGCTTTACCAGTGTCCTTGTGCTGTCCAACATACTCCTTTGTATTTCCACCTGCCTTGTTGTCTCTAAATACCTGCCAAGCATTGTGGAATGTTTTCATGTGAATGACTGCTTAATTCTCACTTTACCAATTTGGTTTCTTGTTGTATCAGTCTTCGTAATATGTTACACTTAAGAGTTCTTTGAAGCACAGTCCTTCATACTTTAGTGCTTATTCAGTCATTAGCATAAGGAGAGCTTGGTTTGATATTACATTAAACAAATAGCATGTGGTTAGCTGTGCATTATCTTGGGTTTTCATATAGATAAACCATGGTGTGTGCTTGTGCAGCAGTGGCTCTGCCCAGAATCGTTCAGGTCTGTGAGGAGTTACTGACAGCAGCATAAACCTGGACAGTAGTGCTGCTTCCAAAGGGAGTGTGGGCTGGGAGCAGCCTTAGAGCACCAGAGTAGGAGCCAGAGACCAGAGCTGGTGGTGTATGGAGCCAGCTGGAGATTTTTTAAATAATTCCTTTGTGCTCCAGGTTCTAAGTGAGATTGTGAGTGAGGCCTTATTCTAAACATGGTTATTGTGTGGCTGTGGAGTTCTGACCTAAAGTTAAAACTTGTTTTAGGCATTCTAGGAGGGTCTTGCATGACATCCAGGTAGTGGGAGCCAGTAAACATGGCTAAAAATGACTGCATATAGGTATTCAAGCATTTTTCATTTGCAGCAAAATTTCTTGATATGTTCTTATTCATTTCCTTACATTATTCATGGTGTCAAGAAAACAAAAATATGGGTTAGTGTTAGTTCCTTTGCTTAATCTAAGTTCTTATCTGTGGGTTTAGAATGCTGTTTGCCTTTTCTTTTAATGTGATTTAAAATTGGTGGTTTTGAAAATACGACGCTGCTGTATTGCACAGAGGAGCTGCATTTAGCTTTTTGAACTACCTTGATTTGGTACCAGTTACATTAAAGTCAGGGTAAAGAAGGCCCTTGTGTGTCTTTATGAAGAGTTATGTGGCAGCTTTTTTCTCTTCAGTGTAAGGATGAAAAGCAAACTGGATAAATAGTGAAGGGAAGCATGTAGCTGGGTAAATTATTTCAGGGAATACTTTATTTTGTGTAAGGATGTATAGCCTGGAATTTAGACATCTAACCAGAGATTTTGCTGATAAAATCACTATCTGATATTTTTTTAGATGATAATTCAAATGGGGCTGGTTTTTATCCACAGTTACTGCTTTTGCCTGCCCTACATACTGGGCCTGTTTGTGTACTGATAGTAGCTTTTACATATAACTGCTCTTAAATTTTTGGATTCTTAAATGAAGAAGTTGAAGTATTTGGCTTTGAATCCATTGAAGCACAGATGTATCAATATCAATCTTTGAACTATTTTTTGTTTAAAAAAGCTTTTGTCACTTCGATTTGAATTCTAGCTAGCCTACTTAATTTTATTTTTTACTGTCATTGGTATAAATCCTCTGGTATTATTTTAGACTCTTTTACTTCCTTTGAAGGATTGTGCTAGCCAGCATTTAATGAGATGTTAATGTCCAAAGCTAGGCTGCAGTTCTTAGTGAATTAAAAGTGTACTTTACTGAGTTAGGGGTTGTCTCTAGTTGTTTCTTTTAGAGTTGGTTTTCAGCTTTTAGGCAATTGTAGAAATCTATGGGTAGGTTAAATACATGTTGTCCAAAGGGAACATGCTTAGTAAACAGCTGAAATAATTGATAACAGCAATTTCTTTAAATGTCTGTTCACCTGCTCTAGACAGATAAGTAGAAAACATAGATGCTTTCCTGTAGCAAGGGAGGAGCTAAAAATAGACTGAAATAAGTATGTTTTACCATTCCCTGGCTTTCGTTGAGGTTATGCAGAGTTTAAAAGCTCAGAAAAATTTAAGGTGGATTTTGAAGCAGACTGACATACTTGAAGCCTTGGGGATTTTCCCTGTTATTTTATGCTGGGGGTACAGAGAAGTTGTGTGTTGTGTCAGCACCTTTCCTTGCAAAAGCTAGTTATTTGTAGTGGAGTGAGTAGTCTAAAAATTCTGATTTGTTTGTTTGGGGCTTTTTTTTGGTACTGTCAGCAGTTCAGTTCACTGTATAAGAGCTAGGTAGTTTCATCTCTGGTTGTAGCATCCCCTTTGAGAACATCAGACTGTGTTGGTATCCCCTGGTTTCTTGCCTGCTCAGGAGGGAAAAAAAAGGCAAAACTGAATGACCAACAACCTGTTCAAATGGTACTGGATCACGAGGGAGAAGAATTCATGATGCTAGAAACTTCTGAGCATGAGAATTAATGGGAGAACTTCAGTTTTTACATGTAGTGTTACTGAAAACTAAATCCTTGAGAAATTAATATTCTGTGTGGTAAATGTGTCTTCCATATTCTGGAGTAGACAAAATGAAAGTAAATGCTCTGAAGAAGGGGATTGTTACATATCAGTTGCTGATGGTGGGAGGAATGTGTGTTATATCAGCTCTACAATAACACAAAATAAAAGTGTTTCCTGGAAATTCTGTTAAAGTGACTTCTGGAATTTCCTCAGCCCCACTTTTAATTGGGGTGGGATCCATGTGTATGTACATATATATGAAATAATTTTCTTCATATAAATGATACTGTCTGTAAATAAGTTATGTTCCATGGGATTCCTTAGGATCACATTCTTTTTAGGATGGTGTTAAAACCCCATCATTTGTCAAACAGGAGTTTAAAGTCTGGGTTATTTTTTTTTCACTCTTCAGACATTTGTGATGGGGAGATGTTCTGTTTCAGATTCCTTGGTAGTAAACAGAAAAGTGAAGATAGTTGAGATTTCTAAAAAAAACACATCAGCAAAAAGAATACTGATTACAATGTATAAAATTAATTTATGGAAATTTTTATTTGATTTATTCAATTCAAGGCCTCTGGATTCCAGTGTTCCAATTCTTGTTAACACGTTAAAGAAAAGCTTGTTGAGTCTGTTAGAATGAAAGTTATGTTTCATTAATCATTACAAAATACACTGAGATAAATTTTCCCTAGTTCCTGCTTGTGTGTAGATATCTTTAGGGTTTATACAGTGTTTTCTTCTTGAGAAAAGGCAGAGTTTTAAGCCTTTTTCTATAGGATATTGCCTAGAAAGCACTTGAAGATTTTTTTAAAAGTTTTTTAATTCACTGAATAAAGTTTTTGAATGAGAGCAAACAATGAAGTAGTGAAAGCTGACGTCTCAAAACAGCAGCACATCAAATTGATGTCACACTTTGTACAGAAGTAGCTGTATTGTTATTACTCACTGACAGAGCCTTTCTGCATAGAACAGGATAATGTTGGTTAGAAATTTGGCTCTCAAATTCCTCTAAACTTCTGTTACACAACTTGTAGCACTTGCTACTGCTACCAGAAAGGTGATGCTGACTAACCAGCCTAACAAGGAGTGTAGATATTTAAAATCAGACAAAAAGAGTTCACTCATATGCATATAAGTAATCAGCAGCAATTAAATTAAGCATGTTTAGACAGAAACTGCAACTCATATTTAATTTCACAGCTTTGTTTTCAAACTTCTGAATATATTTAGTGTTTTCTTTCTTTGTTTCTGCTATATTTATGAAGAAGCATTGGAGTGAGAGTTGCAGAATAATGTGTGCTGCAGAGGAGGGTGATGAGTCTCACCAAACTTACATGGGTTTTGTACCTAACCTGTTTCATACTGAAGATTAAACCTGTATGAAAAAATTTTCTTCAGTTTGATTTGAGTAGTTAAGGACCAGTCAGGCCCTTTTCTTAAGAATTACTTTTTCTTGTAGCTCATTTAAATAATAAGCTAAAAAGTATATAGGAAATAATATTTCAATCAGTTGTTCTAATTAAATTTTTAAAATAATTTCCTGTTTACAGAAGCTCTCACTGGACAAGTTTTTATGGACTTTTCCTTCCATTTTGTAAAATTATATTATGTATTTTTTATCACGTTTCTAGACTTGTGTTTTGCAGACTTTTGTTACCCTTCCTGCTGTGCTGTATGTTTCTTGGAAACTCTTACACAATTAAAAGACGGGGAAACCTGCTAAGGTTATTTAGTCTAAACTGTATCTCCTATTAATGTAGGAATATATCACTTCAGCTTTTTGAATGGTGCAAACAGTGTAACTGTTATAAATAGTAATGAAATCTGGTTTCAGTACACATTAGGTTATGTGAGCCTGGTAGCTCTGCCAGTATTTGGCTGTACAGATGAAAATCCTGAGCTTGAGGACATTTGACAGTAGTTTAGGAAAACTTGTACAAACAGTTCTGCCAGTCTTAGGGCAAAGCTTGAACTGGTTGGGTGGGAAAGAGAGTCATGAAAACCTGTGCAGTGACGAGGCAAGTTTCTTGTGTGATGGAAGAGTTCATTTTTAGGGGAAGCAAGTGCAACTTCTTAGTCCATAGCTGTCTTTTTAGGCCAGGGAACCATCATATAGTTCAGTAAACCATCGGGGGCAAGGTCTCCATCATTTTCCTCTGCTTTTCTTTGTGGAAAGTGATGATATAATAATCATTTCTCTGGATCATCTGTTGGCAGAAGACTATGCAAGTAAATCAGTGTTTCTAAACTTTATGGTGACTTGAGAGATACTATCCAGCATGCTTTAACATATATGTAACATGTGTTTATACATGCTGTTGATAAAAACCTGGGGAATTCTCTTCTCCTTTGTGCAGGCTTTAAGGTTATTCATATTACTATTGAAAACAAGCAAGCAAAGAATGCAAGTTGGCTTTTTTCAGCAGGCTGGACTCTGCTTTTGCTGAGTGATTTCCCCTGCCCTTTTAATGTGCTGCAGAAACCCCACCTCAAAATCTGATCTTTTCTCAATGTCATTGTCAACATTCTCAGTGCTGCTAGGATTGCTGCTCAGACTGCAATACAAGGCTTACAAGGAAATAAAGCACAAGAACATTAATATCCAGAGTGATTGCTGAGCCAAGACAGCTAAATTGAGAAATACGATTTTGTTAGAATATTTGGATGTACTGGGGGTCATAGAGTGCAGAAGTATAGAAGTGCTCAGTCTGAGAATGAGTTAAGTAGCCAAAAATATTGCAATTGAAGAATTATTCACTTCCCTACAAAAGTTCTAGTTGATTTTAGAACACTCTGTTTTAACACAGTGAAAATTGTTAAGTGCTTGCTGGAGGAAGATGTACTTTTGAGACTGTAACCATAGAAATATTTGTTAGAACTTAAAATTGGTTGCCTAAGTCTTTTGTAAGAAGTGCCTAACACTTTATTTGGACTGCTTAAGGAGCCTGGACATTTTGGAATATTTTGTGAAATTTTCAGTTTTGTTGGTGTTCCATGTGGTCCTCAGAAAACCTTGCTTCTTATCAAAACACCACACCTGTTGACTTTGAATTACTTGGGAGTAGCAACTTTCATTAACCAGTTTGGTAGTAAGTGATCCTTGAGCTCTATGATGCTTTGAAGAGGTATAAGAAGATGCATCTACTCAAGAGCAGCTTTAATCAAACAAATGTCTTGTTTTCTTCTAGTGTTACAGAAAATAGTTGGTGTTTAGTGCACTAAACAGTTAGTCGTGCTGCTACTCAACAGCTTTTGTTATCTGGATGCATTGTGGGTTGGCCGCTAAACCAAAGTAAAGATGTTTTAGGTAATTTTGGCAAAAATATTATAAAGTAGAAATCTCTATATACAGCCCTTTACTGCAGTATATCATAGCAGGAATGGAGATGTGTAGTTTGAGCTGGTTTCTATAGTTTTCATTTCTTGTTCTTTGTTACGAATCTGTTCTCAATTTCTGTCTAATATTTGTATTAAAAATACTATTTTTATTTAGTAATTTCAAGTTGGCCTCCTGTTTGAAAGGTTTTTGGTGGGTTGTCTTTTTGGAAGTTTTTTAAATGTCAAGTGTCTGACATGGCTTTACAAAATAGTGTTTAACTTAGTGGAGGACTGGCAGAATTGCTATGTATTGGGTTTTCAAAATAGTTTAAGTTGTTCATAATGTTAGTTCATAATGTTAAGTCTCTGCTATAAGCATCTATCTTAGATAAGTGCTACAGAAGAGCCACCCCTATAGAAAACTGCTGGAAGGATATTTTGCATTGAAGTCATTCAGTAAAATTAAGAAAAAAGCAGAAACATTTGCAGTGTAAAGAGCAGCTTCCCTTTCTTTCCAGTCCCAGTGCTGTAATTACCAGGTGTTTGTGCTGAATTTCTGGCCTAGGATATAACTTCAACTGCAAAACTTGTCATCTTTGTCACAGCGGTTAGGGTCCTCACCTAAGAGGGGAGGGATGAGATGTGGAATTTCTTAATGCAGAAAAAGTGGGTTTTCTGCCTTCTGGTCATCTGGTTTAACCATTTTTGATGTATATAATAAAGTCATATCTTTCTCTTTGATACTGTTTTTTTTTCTGTTATTATTTTCCACAGGCCTTTTTTCAAAGAAGGGGCTGTTCTTTGGTTTTGCAAGAAAATGGTTACAAACTTATTTCTGGCAAGATTCAGGGTTGAGAGAGTAGTGTCCCAAGATGTGGATGCCTCGATTCCAGAAATGGATATTACTGTAAGCAGTGTTTCTTGTGGTAATCCTAGATGATTTCCAGTCAAGAGTCTGCCTCTCTAATTCTGCCCAAGGACACAGTTTCATGTTACCGGTTGAATTACCATGTGGCAGCACTGAGTGGATACTGCTGTCCCACCTCTCTCCACACCAGGTTCTCCTTCTTGCTCTCCCCAAGTCCAATGTAGTGGGCTCCTCTCTGTGGTGTTTTACCCAGTCCAGCTGAGTTCTCTGATGAAATTCTCATGCATAGGAAAGGAGTGAAAAAACCTTCTGAAGGAAGCAAGTTCATTTAAAGGGAGTGGTAAAAGCTGTTGGGTGAAAGGTGGCAGGACTGTACTCTACAGAGTCTCAACAGAGTCAAGGAACGGGTTTTGCATAGGCCCCTACATCTACAAAAAATATTTTAAATTTCAAGGAGGAAGTGTAAACTTTAGGAAGAAAGAGTCTACTAAAACAGTTTTGTTTTTAAACAGAAATTTTGTGTTAAAATCTCATTCCTAATGGTGCAATGAAAAATGGAGTAAAACATGCTGAACATCTATGATATGTTGGATCTAGAGCCTGTAGAAGGGGTAGATGAGAATTTTGTGTTGGTGTGTTAAGGGGGAAGAAATCATGAATGCTTAAGACATTCTACCTACTTGACAACAGTATGTGAGGAACCGTTTTACCTAAAGACAGCTCTGTGTGTAATATCTGTTTGTGCATAATTTGGGGACCATGTGGAATGATCTGCTGTGTATTAGAAGTTTGAAACCATTGTCCAACCCCCTGCTATGGGCAGGGACACCTTCTATTAAACCAGGTTGCTCAGAGTCCTGTCCAGCCTGGCCTTGAGCAGTTCCAGGGATGAGGCAGTGTAACCAAACAAAACCAGAAAAAAACCTTGTAAATGTTGAGCACTGTGTTCCACAGGCCTCTTTTTGACTTATGAATTATTCTGTATGACAAAATATGAATGAAAATTTAAAAAAGAGGGGTTTTTTCATGTTCTAACTTTGTGTTTAAAACAAGTATTAAAATGATTATTTCTGGGACGTATGAATTAGGTTTATGCTGGTAGTGAATTAGAGAAAATAAAACTCCTTAGTAATGCAGATAATCCAAATCAAACTTTCTCCTTTGGGGAAGGGCCATGTCTTTATACATAGGAGATCCAGCTGGGTCCATTCTCTTGTTGGAATGATAGGGCTGGGTTAGTTTTGAAGAAAGACATGGAGATGCTGGTGCTGCCTGTGTTTTCTGCAGTTTGTAAACCATCTATGAAACACAAATTTATGAGATGGGGCAGGATCTTGTGGGCGGTTGTTTTTGGTGGAAAAAAAGGACTGTATTTTTTCTCTTGCTCCTGGTAGCAATAGATAATGCTAACTTAAATTTTAATTTTTTAAGAAAAAGGCCAGTGAGCAAAATTCATGTTCATTGTGCTAAAATGTATTTACAGTTTTATAAAACTTCAGTTTCTTATGATGGGCTCTGAACTGCTTAGAAGAAAAAAGGTGTCAGCTGTGCTTTTGCTCTGATTCTTGGATTGTCTTTTCTTAGAGATATGGAAGGAGGGGTGGCCATGGTTTTGGACTTCAATGAATTGTGAAAAATAAGCATTTATGATTAGGTCTTGCAACACAAAAAAATGCAAACAAATAAAACCACCACCACTGAAAGTTAAAAAAAAATAGAAAAAATAAATCAAGCAACAAACCCCAAAAAGCATCACAACCAAAAAAATTATGCCTCTTTCAAGCTTGGTTGTTTGTTATTTAACAGTGATTTCAGTAGTGTTTATGGTAAATACAGTTTGGCAAGCTTTACCTGCCAATTTGTTTAGAGATCTTTAGATCAAAACTACATATTGAGACTGAAATATCTAAATTAATACTGATTTGTAATTGAAACTGAAGTGCATGACCTCAGCATGAACAGTGGCTTAGGTAAGATAATCAGCTCTCTCAGCAATCTGTAGAGGGAATTATGTTTTCAGAAACTGTAATATTCAAATTCAGAAGTCTTCAAGGTTTGAGTTTCTGATTTTTCTTTTTAAGTAATTGCTCTTCTACCATTATATTTTCTATGTGCAAGCTCAAATATCTGATTATCCCTTGGAGCTAATAAAGTCTTGCATAAAATATGAATCTATTTTTTAAAATATTCATTTGAAGAAAAAAATCTCTTTAGCTTTTTAAGGGATATGTTAAAATCTGCTTTCAGTTTTTAAAAGAATAAAGTCAACCTAAATAACTTAAGTGTTAGCATTACTGGAATAAGGCCAGTGTGCTGATGTGCCTACACTATAATTCAGTCTGAAACTAAATTTGCTCTTCAGTATCTCAGTGAAATGGTTGGGAAGTGATTTCAGACTCCATCTTAACTAAAATATTGTTCTTCTTGAGGGACTATTTCTTTTTGCTGTGAAATTTTTTTGTCAAAAGCAGAGAGACACTCAACCTCAGAAGTTAATAGCTTAGAATGACTGAGGCAATAACAGTAGTGTGGGAGTAGAATTTCAAGAATGGAGCATCTATTGGCCACTTTTCCAATACTAAGAAAGAATTGCTTGTGCCAGAATGTTGAAAGCACCAGATTGTTTCTTTGCGTAGTATTTGAGGATCTATTGAAAACTTAGTTATGTGTTATCAGCTGTGTGGAGTAACTTCATTTTGGTTCATTGGCTGGTGTAAACAGATGGATTTACTGGTGAAAGTAACTTCTCAAGAGACTGGTGTTGGGAGGGAAACTGATTTTACTTTGAACTTGAATAACTTTACCTGCTGCATGTCACTACTGGGAGAGAAGGGAAGGGAAAGGAAAGAAACAACTCCGGGTTTCCTTTTGTATTTGTTTTTCTAAGCTTATCCTGGCTTTGAAAAGTCCTTATGGAAGCCATTTTCTAAGAAAAGAATGAGTCCAGTGCATTGTGTCTGTGCCATGGAAAAAGGTGGTGATTTGTTGCAGCAGCAACTGTTACTTTATTAAAATACCTTTCATATATACAACAAACAAAAAAAAAAAGTCAAACTGCAGAGAAGGAAAATTGCTGTTCTCCAGAAGAAAACAGGAGGAATTGTGATAATGCAGTCAGTTACTAGATTCTAAAAGCAACGCATTACTAGTAGGTTTTGTGACCTGCCTTGTGAGCTTTTCTTTGTTTGCTGCCAGGTGTACTCAGTAATGGAGTGTGCAACAATTCCTCCCCTTTCCAAAGGATTTTCTATGCCCAAGTCTTTAATTTTACCTTTTTTTTTTTCACGTTCATTGCAAATGTTACATTAGTTACTGTTTCTGTAGTGAGTAATATCTGTACAGATATGTGGAGATTAAATTATTTAAAGTCTCTTGGAATTTCTTGCGTGGTATTAATTTAGCAGGGTACATTAAATTGGTCACCAGCTATATCTGTTCATGAAATCTAGACTCATGTTCAGACTAAATTGGGAAGCATATTTTTTGTGTGCTTTCAATATTCAGAAATCTTGTGGAGTATTGAAAACTCTTAATTTTGTTAAGATATTTGACTAATGGATTTTTCTTTTGGTTTTCCCACTACAGGTTCGATCTGTGGATGAGATGAATCATGAGTTTCAAGCTCTTGCCCTAGAATCTCGGGGAATGGGAGAGGTAATTATTGAGGGCTGAAAATCCAGTTGGTGGTTTGGAAATGTTGATACAGTTTAAGATGTCTAAATAATGCAACATAAAGCAAAGAGCTTCTTTTAAGAACAGGTTGATTATTTCTGTCAAAGGTGAAGATAAGCTATGTATGTTAAAAGTATGTTGGGATTGTTATTGGCTGGTTCTGCTGTGTCTGTGCCATTCTTGTTAGATGAGTGATAGTTCTAGGGAAGTGAAAGGGTAAGTTTTTCTAAGAGTGTACAATTCTATGAAAGTAGTATGTTTTCAGTCTCACTGTATCTAAGCTAGTGGAACAATTGTTTGCTGCTCCTGAGAAGCCAGGGAGACTGGGATTTGAAAATAAGTTTAGCTCCAGAAAAAGTGAACTGGCATACCCAGCAGAAATGTGTGGTAATTTACTATTTTTTCACTGGTAATTACTCCTTAAAAGATTTTAACTAGGCTGAAGAGTGCTGTTATGCAATTTAGCTGGAGGGAAGAAAGACTATTTCTTTTGGCTGATTTGATTTGTTTGGGTTTTTTAAGTCAGTGTACTTGAATGTTGAATGAAAGATGACTTGTCTCCTTCAAAAGCAGTACCTGAACTGTTTAGAAGGTAATTGACAAGTATTAGGGTTATTTGCTTTGACAGGACCTGGTGAAGAAATTCATGTTGAACTAAGATTTCAAATGTGGATCCTTTTGTCTTGCTGGATATTTACCTAATTCAGTTGATAGTTGAACCAGCAACAATATTGCGGCCTAACTTTCTTAAAATGATGGTAGGAGTCTTTATGGGAATCGTAACTTACTGATGAAAAATAAGTGCTGTGTTATAGTTGCTGAATGTTTCTGAGCTGACACATGGCCATTCCTACTTGAATTTTTTATTTTAATGGAGCATTCAAGCAATCACTTGGCTTTTCAGCAGTTTTTGCTTCATCCATTGTTGTCTTTGAACCATCTTCCATTTGAAAAAACAATAATAGATGGAATTAGAAACTCTGTACTTTCTAACAGGATTAGAAATTCTGTTCTTTAGAAACCTGAGTAGCAGCACTGCTCCCCTTCCAGCTCATAAAACTCCATTTGAAAAGTACAAGTAAAAGTGTTAATGAAGTATCTGTGATGGAACCAGCAGTGTGATAGAGTGGATGGGTAAAATTCATGATGGTATTTGGTCTTTTGAACCCACAAAATACTCTAAAATGATTGAAAGCAGTGAAAGTGAAGGATGGCACAAATACCTGGGAATTAAATTACAGTATATGTGACTGTTCATACCAATCTTCATTTTAGGTTATTTCAAATGGAGGGATGTATTTCTGCATGATTAGGATTCTATTTCCTAGAATAGGTTGTTTTCATGGCATTCAGTGGCACTGTAAAGATGTTTAAAAGAACCACAGAGAGAGAGTCAGAGTTCTGATACAGTACCCGCAGCATCAGAAATGGATACTATATTGTGACCCTGCACTCACCAGATTATTTTATCTTCCATTTCAATGGTGTCTTCTAGGTATTTTGAGGTAATACAGGTTCACATATCTAGGTTGACTTACTCAGTAATTTTCTTGATGTATTGCACAACAATGAAGTAGTTCTGGGATGCATTCCATGGCTGTTTTAATCATCATCTTCTTGATTACAGCCTTCTAGAACATTAAAGGAAACGTCCTTATAGAGTAAGCTAGAATTGGTAGAGGCTCCTACATGGCTTTGAAAGGCATGAGAGAGAGGTCATGTCAAGTGAACTGTTTCTAACTGTTGGGAAATCATATTCCTCGTTTTCTCTGCCTGCCAGGATTTTTCTCTGAATTGAAATTAATTTTGTTTTTGTAATTCTAATCCTTACTGGTACTTTTCTTCACAACTGGGTATCAATACTTGGCATTAGGAGGCTGTTAAATCTGTGTTGCAGACATCTTTCTCTAAACATCTTTTCAAATTTTACCTTGGGTAGATTTTTACGCTGGTTGTACACAGATGATACTTCTGGCTCCAGGTCCCAAAACCTGTGGTAACCTGTAAGGTCACGTTAGTATTCTGAAGAAATAAGCACACATGCTGCTGTTTCTCTCTAGGCATCTGTTTGCTATATCAGGGCTATTAGTGTGACCCACTACAGCCACACAAAACTTGCTGCCAAACAGAACAGAAAACAAAATCTTCTTTTGATAATGTCTGTTGGTATAACTTACAGGGTTGAAGCACACAGAGTTGATTTTAGGAACAGAGTATTCATTTGTAGTGTCAAAACTTCATTCAGAGGAATTCAGCTGAGGTGTTCATTAAACCCTGTAGGAATAACTTCTGATCTTAAAAATAAGTTTTAAAAAATAATTTTAAAATCCTTAATTCAAGAGATAGTAATGGAGACTCTGCAGTTCCATATCAGAGAGCTGATTAAGAGGCAGCATTAGCATAACTGGTTGTTACCATTTGTGTGTAGAAAAGGGCTTTGTTCGTCTGGCAGACACCTAACAGGGATCAGTGCTGATAGAAAAAGGACCCATCTATTAGCGTACTTTTGGGAGAGTTTGGTAAGAAATACGACAACCTTCTCCGTTATTTTAACTTATAATTGGAGGTATCTTTTTAAAGTTTGTGTTTTATTGCACTAAATGCAGAAATTGTTGAGGAAGACACATGCTATCAAAGAGTAAGCACAATGGTTTTAACTGCCTGTATTGATTTGAGCTGACTTCTAGATGAAGTCTTTTTTGTTAGAACTAATCAACCACATTGTTTTTCCTGTCTGTCAAAGAGGAGTACCTGCTTCGTTTTTCAGAAAAGTACTTCTATTTTAATTCCACAATTAAAAGAATTGACAACTGATAAGGCTGCTTATTTTACAATCCAAGGACTAATACATTCATTTTAAAAGAACTTAGTCTATGTCATATCCATCTGTCAAAATGAATAAATCTAAATCAGTGGCTCTCAGGGAGTTGCAATAACATTAACTTTGTAAAATTACATTTAAGTATTTGAGGGATTTTATTGTGTAGAAATTGTATGAAAATCATTTCAGTTAATGTTCAGTAGTTTAAATTTAGTCTTTCAGTATGGATGATGCATTATGTTTTGTGTTAAAGATAGTTTATATTCTTCATGTACCAAAGTCCATGAGGACTGAAGCAGTGAATTCATCTGTTTGAAATTTGAGAGTAAGTAGTAAAAAAAAAAAAAAAAAACCGAAACAAACAGCAGCATCAGCAAATTATCCCCCCACCAACCAACTTTGCAATGAGGATTATATCTTCTTTCTACCAGGGGACAGTTTTCCCTCTCATACAAATCATATGAATGAGTTTTGATATCAAAACCAGTATTGCAGTGTGTTCTGCTCTAAATTTGCTTATTCTTAACACTGAGTTGTCTGAACATACCTGTCTGATAGTGGAATTTACTAATTTCAAGGTAAGCATACTTCAGGTAATTCTCATTTTATGGTACCTGAGATATTACTGGAACTGTTTTATTCTGCCAAGGTTGTGTTAGGTGGTAACACCTTCACATACATGTTTCAAAGCTCTCAGCTGGACACATCTTTGAAATTGGCTTAGACAGCATTTAAAGTGTGATTCCTAAAACCAAGGTTTTGTAGGTAACATTAAATGCTTGCTTTCTGCTTTACTACTCTCCTACAAAATGAAAATTTGGTATTATAAACCTGTTAGAAATTGAAAGCAAAAAGTGATGTGTAGATTGCATAGGCAGGTCTGGGTTTTGTGGTCTGCTTTTAGTTGAAATGCAGTTGTAAGAATCCATTAATCTATTTCTTTGCCTTCAGATAGCTAAATTAGTCCTTAACTTTGGGTAAACTTAATATCCTGCTGCTCTCAAAGTATGTTTGGTTGACACCTAGTGGTGATTCTACAGTGCATTTGATTGTAGGCATCTCTGTCAGGGCAGATCACAGAGTACAGCATCTCTCACAAGCATAACGTTCTCCTCCATGGTTTTGTTGAGCTTTGGCTGTTATCCTCCCACCTGAATCCTTCTCTGTTCATGACTTTCTGGAAGGAGCCCAGGGATCTGAGGTTAACCAGTCAAACTGCTTCACTTCTGGTAAGAGCTCTGGGCAGCACAGAAAAACAGCAATCCTTAAGTCGAGAGGAGCTCTTGTCACCTCTGTTGCAGTGTTAATACTGGGGCCTGCAAGTGGCAATCTTATCCACCTCCTCTTAAGGCTGTTTTCACAAATGCTTTCAAGTGTCACACTGAGAAATATCTATATTATATACTGACTCCTGTTAGTAGTTTCATCAAGGCTCATACTAACCAACTGTGAAGTTCAGGAGGGTTTTTTAGTCACTTAAGTTGCAGAAGAAACAAATTTCCAAAGCTGCAAACAGCTTTGTCAGATTATGTTTGATTTTTTTTCTATTTTCACAACATTTAAAATTCTAAATACATTATGCCGAATCTGATTAATCTGATGGATTTTCTTCTTGCCTACATTTTGCAAGCTGTTTTCACATGAGTTTCTGTTGATGTACCTTGTGAAGTACCTATTCTGTCTGAGAATACAGTTTTTTAGTTACATATAGAGAAAATATGGCATGTAGAGTTTGGCAGTTGTAGTGTTACTGATGGGAAAACTACAGGAATCAAAGCAAGAAGGATGCCAGTATTTGAGGAATTCTGGAAGTTTTCCTGTCCTTGAAGACAGTAAAAGAAGTGATACTGATCTAACATGACACTTTTTGTTTTACAAGTAGGAATGAAAAAAACCATACATCTAATAACAGTGGTGGTATGTGGAACTTCACATCTGAATGTCACAGATTTGTAACAGCCCTGTGGTCTAAAGGAGCTGATTTGCTACCATGTGTATTAGTCACTTTCTGCAATTTGGAACATGATGCATTTCCAAGTGAAGAGAAGTTCACAATTGAGCTGCTGTTCTTTCTGGTTATCGCAATATTAGTTAACAGCCAAACTTTTGAGCCTTTGGTAAGAAGGCATTGTTAGTTAAAGCTTCTGAGAAGATTGTCTTGATTTAACACAGGGATTAATTTGATTTGCTATTTCCACAGGTGTTTCTATATTCTGTATTTCTTTTTCACAACTTCAGAATCTCAATCCTGTTGGGGTTATTTTAGCAATGCCTTTTTATAGCATTAACTTTAGTAATGAGAAGTAGATTTCAAGTGTTAGGATCTCCTCAACAATGTGCTTTGCTTTAGTGAAAGCTGACTTTTGTATCAGTCCTCAGCACAGGAAAATTGTGAACTTGAGAGTGGGTCCAGAGGGGGCCATAATGATCTGAGGGCTGCAACACCTCGGCAGCTGCTGCTATGGAGGCAGGCTGAGAGAGCTCAGGTGGTTCAGCCTGGAGAAGAGAGCTTGATGCAGCCTTACAGTATTTGAAGGGGGCTTACAAAAAAAAGAGGCAGAGTAAAGTTTTACAAGGGCGCATAGTGGTAGAATGAGGGGAAGTGGTTTTAAATTAAAGAGAGATTTTTGTTTAGATGTAAGGAAGAAGTTCTTTACTGTGTGGATGGTGAGGCAGTGGAACAGGTTGTACAGAGAAGCTGTGGCTGCCTTATCCATAGAAATGTTCAAGACCAGGTTGGATGAGGCCCTGAGTAACCTATTCTAGTAAGTGGCAATCCTACCCATGGCAGGGAAGTTGGAATTAAATGGTCTTTAAGATCCTTTCCAACCCAAATCATTCTATGATTCCATGATGTAAAACTAATTACTTGCATGTCCTCTTTAATAGTATTGCTATTTTTTCCGATCTATAAGTGTATTTAAATAAAATAATCTTTTTTTAACAGCTTTTACCTGCCAAAAAGTTTTGGGAACCTGATGATTCAGCAAAAGATGGACAAAAAGGGATATTCCTTGGTGACGAGTGGAGAGAGACTGCATGGGGAACTCCTCGTAAGTGATCGTTGCAAATGTACTGAAAAATCAGTCATGAATACTGAATGTTATTTCAAAGCAAGTTTTTAAACTGTATATTGAATTTTATTTTCCTTTCATTTTAGTTGTGGAACCGTATACTGCATAGTGATTATGTTTCAATAACACTTTTTGAAATTGTCGTTTGGAATTTTTTTATTTAATTTTTGTCTTAGTATTGCTGTTGTAATGAAACGCAAAAAACATTGCAAGTTGTATTAAAAAGAATTACTATGGTTATATTTATTTGTTTGTTTTTAACAGACCATTCTATGTCCCAGCCTATTATGGTACAGAGAAAGCCTGGACAGGGTTTTCATGGAAACAGTGAAGTAAATGCTGTATTGTCTCCACGATCAGAAAGTGGTGGCCTTGGAGTGAGCATGGTAGAATATGTGTTAAGTTCCTCTCCAGCTGATAAATTGGATTCCCGGTTTAGGAAAGGAGCTTTTGTAAGTAAGACAGTGTGTTAAGCTTGCCTGGTTACCTGCTATAGTCTGTTACATGGTTATATTTTCTATTTTCTTTGTTTGTTTTTAATCTTTAACTTGTTTCTTTAGAAGGAAGTGTGTAGTTGCTATCTGTCTGTCTTCCTTGGTTGGAGGGGGCAGAAGAGGGAAGTGGTTTGGGAATCTTAACTAAATAGCTGTCTTAAAGTGCTTTCCTGAAAGCTTTATTTAAAGGTAGGAAAAAGACTGCGAATAGCTTAATTTAAAATGTGTGATGAGCTTTATTCTAGATCTTCTGTGTTTTCATGCGGGTTTGTTTTATAACTGGATGTTTTATTTGTATAAAATAAACTTTTATCTAATTCAAAAGTGTTACTGCTTTAACAGCACCGCTATAGTTAAGGTTGAGTTAGATCTTCCATTATAAATCTTGGCATTCCTTTTCACATTTTGGCAGTTATTAATTGCATGTGGTTCAAACTTGATGACCAAGTTACCCACCAAATACAATTTCATTGAAAACAAACTGTTTGTATTGTTTACGTGCACTGTAGTGTAGAATTAGGTCACCTTGTGGTGCTCCTATTGTGTTCTGTTCAATATTCAGAATCAAACAGATTCTTTTTCCTCAGGGCACTAGAGATGCTGAAACAGATGGACCTGAGAAAGGAGATCAGAAAGGCAAGGCTTCTCCATTTGAGGAGGACAAAAACAGAGATCTTAAACAAGGAGATGATGAGGATGTTACTAAAATAAATGGCAGAGGTTTGCCAAATGGAATGGATGCCGATTGCAAAGATTTTAAGTAAGCTTTTAACTGTTTCTCAAGAAGACAAGCATGTCTCTTAAGGGCATTATTGCAGTTCTGGTTTGTGTGTCAGCTTTAAACATTACCCAGCTGTAGACTGATTCTTCTCCTCTCAAGTCCTTCCTTTCCCACTGTGCCACGTGTTTCTTAGGATGTCATTAATGTGTGTGTCACTTCTCATGAGACAAATTCATCTTAACATAGTAACTATTAAAAGTAAATGGGTACCTTTTGGGTGTGGTGAATTAAAGAAGGATGAAAACTTTAGCCCTTTTAATGTCAAACTAAATTTCTTTCTCTCTCTGCTTCTTTTTAATGCTCTTTTGCATCTGAGTGTTCTTGTAGAGAGTAAGTCCTACAGAATTTTAACTTTCCTTCTGATTTTGCTATTGGATACCACAGCCTAACACAACTAATCATTTCCCCACAGATAGAAGCCATTATCTTTGACTAAGGTGGAGCAATGTAATTTCCATTCATATAATTAAATATCACCTACAAAATGGTGTTGGGGTTTGGGTTTTTTTTTTAGGGGAAAATAGATTGGACCAAGCTCAAGCTTTTGAACAGTCAACTTTTGTATTGCAGGACAGCCAGTCTCTTTTTTTTTTTCCTAATACTAAACTGCATTTTAAATTGGGTATTTAAGGGCTGATCCTTCTTTCTTGAATGACTGTGATACACTTGTGTCATACAGAAAAACTAAAAAGATAGAGAACTAGAGTGCTCTCATAAATTTGTATTAATATGATGAACATGACCAGATAGTTGTGGTTTCATTAGTTCATTACTGAACAAGTATATTAAAATGCATGTTTGAATCCCATACGTGTTTCCTACCCTTAAAAAATGTATCTACCTGAGGCTAAAGAGGGATTCTTCAAGGCTATTTTTCCAGATGTATCATTGAAAATAATACAATACCAAGCATACCAGAGAGCTCACATTGGCTCCTTTCGGATGTGTGCTGCAATAGGCAGAATAAACAAAGTAACCTTCATTGTTACCCACAGTAAATACAGAATAACTTGTGTCCTGATTTTCTTTATCAGTATCTATTTCAATTTTGATATATGTGTTTGTAAAGTACCTTCTGTATTATTTAAACAGAGACATTATTAAAAAATACGCAAATGCAAAAAAGCATCCAAAGCCAGTGAACCTCTCAAAAAAAAAAAAAAGAAAAAGCCTATCTAAGTGAAATGGGCCATATAAAGTGGTGGTATGGAGCCCTCCAAACAGAGGTTTATAATTGAAGTATTGACACAACTTTAACTATAGCAACAGAACAGCACCAATATAAGGAGCAACCTGTATTAGCTAACCATAAGTATTAACAAAGAAACTTCATCCTGTCCTTCTCCTTGTATTTTTATTGTATTTGTAGTGGTTTTAAACTAAGTATGTACTGAAATAACTACCTTTTTTTTCCCTTTTGTTCTTCACTTGTTGATGCTGTATTTCACTTGGGAAAAATAGGGAATATTAAATGGCTTTAAACTCAAGTTTTGAGCAAGAAATGGTTGCTTGCTAAGATACTTAGATGGTAAGCCAGCATGTTCTGTACAATCATCATGAGGTTGCTTGTTATATTAAAAAAACTCTAGACAAAAAACTCCTCTTTTCTTTGACATATTTTGTCCACTCATACAGTGTTGCTGCAATCAACTCCCTAGAAGAGTGATTTCTAGCTGTACAGACTTAAGTGGTGTTATCAGCCATTTCTTAAGTACTAGTAGATTTCTTTGCATTAGTCATATGCTTCAATGGGGAACAGATACTTTGGCTTTGGAGCCCTGAAGAGGAAGGAGAACAGGTAGTACTGAGGCTGTGTCTCTGACCTAGAATTAGCAGTACAGCAAACTGCTCTGGTACTGTACTGCTGGAATAACACAGGTTCTTCCTGCAAGATGGCATTTGGTATTTGAGCCCAGATTTCACAAGTAAAGCAAACTTAACTAGGAGTTTTACATTTCCTGAGAAACAATATACAAAGTTCTGCCAACGCAGTAATATTAGAGGATCATAGATTTTCTCACACAACTTTCCTAGTAGTTAACTTAGATTTTTGCCAGTAAAAATTGATAGTCTAAAAGTATGGCCTCCCACAGAAGGTAGGGTACCACTCCAGATTGAGGTATCCTAAATCTAACCAAATAGCGTTGGGAATCTCTTTAGGATCTCACTTCATCTCTTTGCCTGGAGGTGTTTATAGGTGTACAAAAAGTTGTAGTCAGTGGGAATATGATTAATACTGCCAGTCAGATGAGAGAGCAATTCAGCTTTTATATATATATATAATACTGTATTCTATTATATTGTATAGTCTATTCAGCGTTGTATTAGGAACACTTTTTTCTCCACTATTCATCAGTGTAATATAGTCTATTAAATGAGTTGTGTAGGAAATGAGATGTTTTAGTCACATGCTAAATGAAGTGGTTATTAGTTCATTTTACTCAGGGTAAAAATATATTGCTTCCTTTTCAGATGTGAAAAATTATTACTCTATTATACATTTATCTTTTCCAGTTGAAATTTTGCTGTGTCTTTCTTTCTGTTCTTTGGCATGAAATGCCCGTAGCCATTTCTTTTATTTTTAATTTCTCTTCAGTACATTTCATGTCACTACCAAAATACAATAAAGAGACAGCCCAAAATTTGCAGGTGACCACAGTTCGCTGTATTTGACTCAAAACAGCATCACTGATCAATTTGTTTTTCTCACAAGTGATTTGAAGAGCTCTATAGTCAGTCTTAAAAAAAAAACAAAAGAAAAAAACACACTAAAATTATGCTTTGGAGTTAAATGCATCCTTTATCTAGAGCCATCAATGCATGCTGGTTGAAAATGTTAAAATGAGGCTGCCACTTCTCTTTGTAAAATCTCTAGAGTTCAGAGCTGCTTTGAATGTAGAAATAGTGTATTCTGTCTGTGGACAGCTTTATTTAAGACTGAAGAGTCTGTCTTAAATTTCTTCTGAGCAGTCGTACCCCTGGAAGTCGACAAGCCTCCCCGACAGAAGTAGCTGAACGCCTGGGCCCCAATCCCAGCAGCGCAGAAGGGTTAGGTCCACTTCCCAATCCTACAACCCACAAGCCTCTGGTAGAAGAATTTTCAAATCCAGAAAATCAGAATCTAGATGCCATGGAACAAGTTGGTCTTGATTCTCTACAGTTTGACTATCCTGGCAATCAGGTACAAATGGACTCTTCAGGAGCTACTGTAGGACTTTTTGACTACAATTCTCAGCAGCAGGTTAGTAATGGACTGTGGCAAATTGATATCCTTTAAGTTGTTGATTATCTTCTTGATAATCAGTCATTTCCAACATGCATTGCATTGAATATTTTTATTTTGTTTGTGACTTAGTCAAGGGCAAATAACTGTATAATTAATCTAGAGGAATACTGTTGCATAATTTTCTAGTTTAGTAACTTACTATTACGGAAGCTTGATTTGATGTACTTTTTGTAAGTAAATCCAAATATATTATAGCCCTGACTTTTTTTTTTTTTCCCAATAGCTTTTCCAGAGGACTAATGCTTTGACTGTTCAGCAGTTGACAGCAGCCCAGCAGCAGCAATATGCACTGGCTGCAGCTCAGCAGCCACACATAGGTGAGGTTTCTGTACAATCCCTGGCAAAAGTGGATGTGTTGCTTTGATAGAATCCTTTCAATATACCCAGTCTCGTAATTCAAATAGGTACTGACCACTGGGACCATTGCAGTGGTTCTCATGAAAAACTGCTCAGAATGACTGCCTATGACTGTACTGTCCTTAGTGGAGCTTTTCTATTGTAAGTTTTCCCCTTTGGACAGTTATATACAAAGAAATAAAACTTCTTCTGTAAGATAGTAGTTGAATGTTGATGGGAGTAAAAGTAAAAAATGCCTACTGCTAGAACCAGTAACAGAAACACTAGCTTTATATACTAAAAACTGATATTCAATTCTAAGATTCTTTTCCAGTTTAGTATTTTTAGTAATTCAGTTAAAAACCATTGTAGAGTAGAATGTTGAAATCATACTGTTGTGTTGATTAAGTTTTAATTTTTCCTTGTTAATGGCACCATTTAAACAGCTCTTTCTTCTCACAGGTATCCTTAAGATAGAGCTAATTCTTTAGCAGGCATTTTTTCCAGTGCCTTTAGTTCAGTGAGTTAGTTAAATACATAAAGTTCTTTGTGTGCTGCAACTCAACAAGAAGCCTTTATTTCAGTGACAGCAATTTTATCTTCCGCTGTGGGGAAGCTGTTGGTGTTTAGGGGAGGGAGGTTAGAACACACATGGAAGTAATTCCTTGTTTAAGGAAAGGAGATAGTCAGGGTTTGAAGATTATTTCCACTGGACTGTTGAGATGTGTGCACAAATGTCTTTCTTCTGTGAGAAAAATAGGACTGTCACGATCAGAAGGTTATGCAGAAGTAGGAAGCATCACCAGTGACTTGTGTCCATGCCCTCCTGCAAATAAGTTTTCCCACCAGCCTTTGTTTAGGTAGGTTATGAGGTCTGCTCAGACAGAGGTTGGCAGCCTATACTGGGATTGAAAAATGGCAGCTCTTTACTGTTATGTAGCTGACAGATGCAGGCTGAGAGCTGGAAGCAGGTCAGATTGAGATGCTTAGAGTCTGCAGGTCCTATCTTTGACTTCTAAACTTTGGAGAAGTCTCTGCTTTGTATGAAGTGCTGACTGAGTAGTCAGCTGGAATTTTCCTCTTTAAAATGCAGCCTCTTCTCATGTGCATATTAATAGAAATTTATCAAGAAATATTTGGAAGGACAGACATAGTTTGATGTGCCTTGCTTGCTGCAACAGTTGCTGACTCAGTGTTGGATAAAGTATGTGAACCCGACTGACAGGGGAGACTCTAGGTAGCAGTGGCTTGTTTGCTGGAGTTTCTGCAATTTTCTTTCCATTGCAATTCCTATATCAAAACAGGATTCTTGGGAAGTAAGATTAGCATTTCATAACTGGCTGTTTAAAAGCTAGGTATCTGACTTAAATTGTCTGGTTAAAATTTTTCTTAGTTGTCAGTGAAGAGAGATTTTTTGTCTCTAGCGGGTGGTTCATTTCATCTGGCTGATTCACTTCAGATACTAGATGACTTGTCTGCTACAGATTTCCATGCAAGACTAGTTTAACTTTCAGATAGTTAAAGTTGGGCAAGATAAATTCCACTTTAAATAATCCCTCCTGTGTACGGATGGATAGGCACATATGAGATAAATCTCCTGGGAGTCTGTCAATCCAACAAAACAAAGCTGTTAGGCCTTGGGATTAGTAAGAAAGAACTGATGAGAAGACAAAGTGTTGATTTCTGTAATTATGTACCTGCTCTTAAGTGCTTCCAAAGTACAAGCAGTTGTGATTTTAACAGATAGGCTGTGTGATTTGGGTGGTATGAGTATGATGGTGCTTGCTAAGAATGTTGGCTGTAACAAAACTCTGTTTGTTACTGCAGCAGGCGTATTCTCCGCAGGCTTGGCCCCAGCTGCTTTTGTGCCAAACCCGTATATTATCAGCGCTGCTCCTCCAGGGACTGACCCCTACACTGCGGCTGGACTAGCTGCAGCAGCTACCCTCGCAGGTACCGAGCACTGCAAAGTGTCTGTCTTGATCATTCAGCCAGAAAAGAGAAGAAAAGTAAAATCTGTCCTGCTTATTCTCCGCAAATGTAGTTCTAGGAAGGAGGGACTTCTAGGAGCATGAATACTGCCATTTTGAAAATTTTTACTAAAATAGAAAGGATTTTACTTTGTTATATATGGATTGCACGATTCTCTTGCCACTGGATTTTCATATATGGCTTTCAGTTAAGGCATTTTCTGTTCTGAAAGGGTTTATCCTTAATAGGGTGTGTCTGACATTGACAGTGTGTATTATTTTCAAAAGACGAGACAGCTAACCTTTCCTTGTATGTTTTTACTCAGTGCATTAATTCTCTTATTCCAGCTTCTCAGTGGGCAGGAGAATAAAGATCTTCAGCATGCTAAAAGGCCCAGGCAACAGAGAAACCCAGGAAAATCTCTTAAAAAGTTACTAGATATTGCTGTGAAACAACATGACTTGAGTATTCAAGTCTCAGCTTGTGCTCAAATTTGAGCATAACATAAAAAAAAAAAAAACAACCTCCTCTGTTTCTGCATGGTGTTTCACAGGGAAGACAGAAAAAAACTAAAATACATGTATACATAATGGTATATATGTACAATGCCATGATACAGAGATTATTCTTTTATAGGTTCTTCATCAACAGAGTGAAAGAATTAGGTGTGCCCTCTTTGAAGAGCATCATGTGTATGTTTATAAAAGCAAGGGCATCGTACAGAAAGGAGGAATCACAGATGATCAAAGTCTCAGTTCATTACTATCAGGAGGATAAATTTTGTTCATACTGTGATGTTCTGAAATGATCTTTTCTTCCAACCATGAAAACTGATTTTGAATGTTCTTCAGTACTCAGACTCTGAATGCTTTAAGCTTTTTCTTTGTCATCTGAGTCTCACAAGGGTATTCATTTTCTCATAAAGGAAGTATGACATGGTGTGAATTTTTTAAAATAACCCATTTGCATTCATGTGTCATTTTAGCTAATATGGGAATTCTTTCTTTTTACTACCAATTTCTCTTCTAAAACTGAGAAGATGGACCAGTGAGGGATGCTACAAACAGTATTTTAAGCAGCTGCACTAGATGGAATAATCATTCTTTCTGGTTTTAGGTCCTGCTGTGGTTCCACCTCAGTATTACGGTGTTCCGTGGGGCGTGTATCCAGCCAATTTATTCCAGCAGCAAGCTGCAGCAGCAAATACCACAGCAAATCAGCAAGCGGCTTCCCAGGCACAGCAGGGGCAGCAACCGGTATGTTCAGCATGAAAAGCAGAGGTGCCTTACCTTGACATTCCAGTGTGTAAGGGTCAGCTGCTAGAAAATGCTACATAATCCAGATGCTGCATTTTATTGTATAATAAATGAACGTTCAAAACTCTGTTTCCTTACTGCTTGTCACTGTCTCACACCATGGTAAAGTTATTTTACAGTCTCGTTTCTTAAGACAATAAGAAATTAGAAACCGTTTCTTTCTTCAAGTTGCTGTGCTATTATGTGTGTAGGTAATGCTTCCTGTGTAGTAAATGATTATAAAATTTAATCTAGAAAACTGACATAAGGGGATGAAAAGATACATTCTGGCAATTTTAGGAGGATATTGTTTCTTTTAAGCTTGGGAAAAAATTGATCTGTGTTTTCATAAATTAGCTGAAAGATTGAATATTACACATTTTTCTGTCTCTATTCATAAAGTAGGGAGATAATGGTGTTACCAGTAGTTTTGCTGCTTCACAGGAAGGAAGGATTGCCCAGCTTACTTTTCTGTGACATTAACTGTATTGCTGCATCACCGTGTGCCATATGGTTTTTGTGCCTTGGTGAAGTAAGAGTGAGCAATTGTTACAAATGTACAAATTGTTACAAATGCTTATTTTCTGTTGTTACTCTGGATTTTTAAACTATTGTATGAGCTTTCAGTATAAATGAATGGCAGTTTTGATGAAGGAAAATCTCAAATTTTGCAATAACCTAACACTTAGATTGTAAGCTTTTCAAATTTTTTACCAGCAATATGGTTAATTTCAATGCCATTCTTAGAAATGTAATATAAGAAGTCTGAGATATCACTTAATTCTGGGGGCTTCATCACTATTTTTATATTCAGGTGGATATTTCTTTCTACTGACTGTTTTTATCAGTGACCTGCATTGGTAACTGAATGTATATAGTCTCTGCAGTGTCTTTTTGTTTTCTCTATAAAGTTAATATCGATTTATGCAAATAACATATACAATTCTTTGTGGCAATATATTGCATTTCTCCCTTATTTCAGACCTGGAAAAGTTGATTTTAACCAAGAGAAATAGAGTAGTTGAAAGAATTTAGATTGCTTTTCAATCAGATTCCTGGAGATTCGCTGTCAAAACATAATAAGATATGCCTGTCTTGCATGGTGTTGGAGTGTTCTGTGAATGTTTAAAACTTAGTGGGTGCATTATTTACAGCACTGTTGGCAGTGGAGTGCTAATTATTTAGACAAGTTACTATGAGTGCTGAAATACTCAGATTTACATCATTCAATTGCTTGGAAGTAATGTAAACAAATGTGTTTATCAAGGACTGTCAGGTGTTAATAAATAATGTAGATCATAAAATGTATTATTCTTACATATTTTATTCCTTCCTTCATACTCATTACCATTGATGGAACATACCAAGTCCTGCTGTCTGAAGCAGCGCAGTTATTTTATGGTCATGTTTGTCAGCAAAACAGTATCTACCGTTTAATCTTTGTATGTGTATATTCTGGAAACCAACCAGGTGCAGTATTTCCAGATTGCAAATCAGGGCTGAGAGGCTTCAAATACTCAAAGCAACTGTTCTAGACCTTTGTTAGCCTTTAATAGATTTGCTTCCTTACCTTTTAAGGAAGGAGTGTTTTGTTGGCCTTTTGCAGGTCCTGCGAGCTGGTGCAACTCAGCGCCCACTCACTCCTAACCAGGGGCAGCAAGGGCAGCAAGCAGAGTCACTTGCAGCAGCTGCAGCAGCAAATCCAGCTTTGGCTTTTGGTCAGGGTCTTGCTACAGGCATGCCAGGTATGTATGTTGTCAGTAGGTTAAAAGACTCAGGGAAAATAACCATATTTGTGTTATTAGGTAACAGATAAAGTCCTCTCACGTTTATGATAAGCTGCTTAGAATTGAGTTTTATAGTTTTATGTTATTCAGTTGTTTTAAAATACTGGCACATTATTTTTAGAGCACAAGAAACTCCTGATATTTCTTATTTGGAGCATTTTCTCTATATTTGCTGTTACAAGTGTATGCACAAGGAATATCACAGATTTTTGCAAGATAATTTCATATATAATGAAGCAATGACATGCTGTCTTAAAAAGTCATGTGTTTTCTGGTTCCTCTGCAACAGGAAATGTTAAGTTTTGCTAGAATAACTTGTGTTTGGGACGTAATAGCTGAAATCCAGAATGCAGAATTAATGAATTTAAAAGACAATTACTTCTTGATCATATCTAAAGATCACAAAATGTTTGGAAGCACTTCAAAGGTTGGAGCCTCAGAATCTTTTAGTGTGCATAGCTTCTGACTTCATGAGGAATGGTTCATGTATTGGGGAGTGAGTAGCTTGAAGTTCAACATCACTTCTATGTGTTTGGTATAGTTACCTGAGCAAGAGCAATTTTGGTGTACTTGGCCATTCTTCAGTATGAAAGTTAAGGTTTTTACATAGTTAAGTTAGATAATGTTGATCCATTCCTTTGACCCATACAAGTTCTCTCCTTGGTTGACGCTACTGTGAGATGCTCTGCAGCCTGGAGCCAGAATTGTTTGCTGCATGCTCTGAGGCTGCACTCTGCACTTGGCCTCCCATGAGCACAGTTTAGATTCTAGCTGCAGAGCAGACTGGCTATTGTCTTCTTCTTGTCTGTTTTCTTTTATGACTACAATTTCCTATTTCTTCTCATGAAATGGTTTTGGAGAATAGAAGAACCCCGAGCACTCCTGTGCAGGGGGTTTTATACTGCTACAAATTAAGGGGAGGGTACAAGCAAACAATCCAATAAGGGATATCGAGGGGAGGAGTAAGGGAGGAGTGAAGGAGTTACATAATCACTTGGGAGCCAACAGGGATGAGGGGAGGAGAGAAAGGGGTCACATGGGCCAATGGGGCGTCGAGATTTAGGGGATTTCCAAAGGGGTGGGCACTTCAGGGATTGGCCCATGTGGGGAGTGACAGGGAAGGGTCTGGAACAATGGGAGGAGTTGGGCTAACAGACAGTAAGGGGGACGGCATTAGGGGAGGAGTAACTGTAGGGAGAGACCAAGTTTTAAAATTAACAGCGGGAGGTAGGGCACAACCATTATACAAGGAAGCAAAATAAATAAGGGCCACCACAGTTTTCTTCATCTTTTAGCATCTTTCTCCTAAAATGAGGAATCAGCAAAGTGCTATCCTGGTATCTGCTGAGTGGTACTTCTGTACCTCACCAAAGCAGTGAATAAGGTCTACAAACAAATAAGGCATATGAGAGATGGTATAACCATCTTTACACAAGCCTCAAAGGCTTAGCTATATTTTTTTTTTTTTTTTTAGAGGAGGTGTGGTATATGTTTGTTTATAGTTACTTACTAGTTCTTACTTTGGTTCTGGAGTAGTAGCTGTCTTAACTCAAGACTAGCTCTTAAAACCCATAACCCCTCTTCTTTCCACTCCCCCCCCCACAACCCTCTCCAAGTGGATGATTGAAAGTAGTACTGAGTGGTCAAATACATAACCTCAGTAGTGCAAGAGCTTGTCCTTTGAAGAAGGTACTTGAAGACTCTTTTTTTCCTCTTCCACAAGCCCCAAAGGTTTTCCGTGAGGGCAGGAGCCTTTTTATTCAGTTTCAGTTAGTTTCCTGCTTTGTCCTGTCTGATGCTGGATGGCCAGAGGAGAACTTCATTAATGTGAATATATTTCAGACTGTTCTATAATAGGAATTCTGTGCAACTGACTTAAGCCTTACCAACCACACTGTTATGGGGAATAGAGCTCAAAATATAAAGACATTTATTTTTTCAGTCATCATCCGATGGGTTCATAGTGAGTCATGGAGAGTGCTGGTGATTCCTCTTTTTAGGGTAAGAAGAATATAGCATGAAGAAATTAGTATATGCCTTTATATGTGGGAATCTTGTTTACTGGGTTTGGTGTCTTTTTGAGAGAGATGCTTGGGCTCCATTTATAGCAAGCAAAAAGAAATAGGTACTTTTACTCTAGATTTGTCTGCCTCTGTTTTAGTTTCTTGATTTAGGATAAAGTGAGTTTGGCTCCAGAGATGCCTTTTTCTATTACCTTACTATAAAATTGAGTCAAGATGACTGAATAATATCTAGATACCAAAATGTGATTCACTGAATCCCAGACAGCAACCAACCACTGAGCAACACATGTAATGTAAAAAACAAGATTAAGAAGTGTGGAATTCATATTTCAATGAACTAAGATGTTTTACAAGAAAGTGAAGGTCCAAACTGAGTTTCAGGCTTTTAAATATTTTTTACTGAGAGAATATTTGTAGTTTGGCTTCACTCTGAGCTAGCAAGTGAGTATATTGTTCAGTTTGTCCGTACTCCTGTCCTGAAATTAATTGAGCTGCTTTCTCTTTATCCCAACCTTTGTGTTGGATGAAATTCATATTACACCAACTATTTTCTGGCTTTATTTTGAAATTTGATATTTCTGGTGTTTCTTTGGTGACTGTTTGGGAAGGTATACTCCTGTGTTGCTTAAGATACCGATCTCATTCTACATGCAGAGAGACAGTGCCTGAAATCCAGGTTACTTTTCACGTAATGTTGCTGTTATGTCTCCTTTCAGAAAATCATAGAATGGTTTAGGTTGGAAGGAGCCTTATAGATCATCTCATTCTGACCCCCTGCCATGGACAGGGAACCTTCCACTAGACCAGGTTTCTCAGAGCCCCATCCACCCTGGTCTTGAACACCTCCAGGGCTGAGGTGGCAACAGCCTCTCTGGGTAACATGTTCCAGTGCTTCCACTCCCTCACGTTAAAGAATTAGATCCTAATATCTAGTGCAAAGCTACACTCTTTCAGTTGGAAGCCATTCTCTCTTGTTCTATCACTTCATGCTCCTATAAAGCGTCTCTAGCCTTCCTGTAGGCCCCTCTGGGTACTGGAAGGCTGATAAAAGGTAAAACTTTGGGTTCTTTTTTAAAACCACTAAATGTGAAATGCATTTTGCATTGGAGTTACACAATTCCATTTTAAATTCTTCATATACTAATTGAGCAAGTCACTCAGTAACAAAGATTGTTAAAAAACGGTGTTTCTGCCTGAATGTATGAGAGTGTCAGAGAGTATTCCCAATTTCATAGGACAATCAGTATACATTCTGCTTATGAATAAAACCAGTCCTCATCACAGGCAACTTCTGGACTTGGCTTAATCATCCAAAGTCAGGAGTCTGCTTGAGGCTTCAGCTGGCTAAGGAGTCATTGTACTCAGTGGAGATCTCCCATGTGCAGTTGCTGTAAAGAGACTGCAGAGGTGCTCAGCTTACCCTAAAATAGATGTCTATAAGAGCAGGTCAGCCAAATCCCACTAGAGGCTCCACTGACTGCACTAACTAGGTCAGATACTACTTAGTTTTATGGAGCTCACACAGTAAAGCTGTCTTGGAGCATCTGACTTGCAGGTGGACATGTAAAGTGAGTAGTCTGCAAAATAATACCCTATAAAGCATTAAAATCAACAATTTCTTTCCATTGGCACAGCATTTTTCGGTTTTATTACCTAGAGGAATTTGAAGTGTGGCATTGCAGTGGGTAGTATGAAGTAGAAGTCAAATTTTATTATGGCAGATATACAGTGTAGGCAAAGTTACAGTGGTTATACAAAGTGTAAATGGGTTACTGGCTGGATAGCAAGTTCTGAATTTGATTTGTGGGAGGATGTGCAGAGTTAAGGCTGAGCATGTCTTTGTCAGAACAAGCAGAAGATTATAGAGGTTCAGGCTTTTCAGAAAGAGTTGGAGAGGGGAGAGGATGGCATTTTTAAAAGATAATTGATAATTTTGATAATTGAGTTTGCAGTAAGGAGTGTCACATCTGTTAAATTGTGTGGAGAGAAGCGGCAGACTGGCATACATTTGGATGTCATCACTGAGGGAAGTTGCGTTACTGGATGGATAAGTGCAGTACTCAGGATAAGCTGCATAAGACAAGAGAACAGATTTCATTTCCTCTTATTCTGTAGGTATATTCAAGGTATATCCAAGAATCAGAAAGCTTTTCAGCATCTGTGGTTTCTGGAGACATTTAGAAATGGTTTCAGCAAAACACAACATTGATAAATGAGATTGTTTACTTTCACATTCCCGCTGATACAGAGACAGTAAGTGTAGATAGAGTAATTGAACTCTAAAATAAAAAGTGTGATTAGGAACTGAGGAGGAAACAGTATATTTTTGGTTTTTGACTGCATGGGAACACCACAGTGAACTTGAATGTGAAGGCAGTGAAGTGAGCTTTGATAATTGTTAATTTTGAGGGGAAATTGCACAGCCATGGGGAGAGATGATGATGTGATGGAAGGTAATAAAAACTGAAACAGGAAGAGAGGGAATTAGAGAGGAGATCTGCTAAGTCACCACTTTATCTCTGATAAGAAAGAAGGTGGGGGAAGTTTTTAGGTTTGTGCTCACCTTCTGGGATGAGGCACAATTTGTGGAATAGTGGAAAGGAGATCTAAGTTTTGCTGTGAGAGCTGTTCTTCAGTTATTTAATCTGATGTCTGATGGTCTCTCTGAAATTGTTTTTGACATCAAAGCAAAACAATTTTTACCTTTGAGGCTACAGATGCATTTAGCAAGGTTTTAGCAGTTTCACAAATAGTCAGCCCTATGTTTATTTGTTGTAGTAGATTTAAGTAGAAAGCTGAGGCCTGTTTTGGTTCAGAATGTATTTCAGAAATTTGAAACAGAGATGAACTCATCAATTCTCATGCATAGCTTGAACCTTCTTTGACAGTATCTGGATGCTATTGACCTAGCTTATCATTACTTATTTTAAATGTGCTGTCTGTGGATGGATCACAGGTTCATATAATGTCAGGACAGTATCAAGAGGGCTTGGGCATCTTGCAATATAAAGAGCAAGGGCAAATTTCTTCCATTTTTTTAATTTAGCAGTCATACAAGTAAATAATTTTAGAAAATCTAATATTAATGTATTAAACTGCATTAGTATTAATTTCCGTAAATTTAATTTATGTAAAGCTAAGTTATCTTCCCCTACTCCCCTCCAAGTATTTTGCATTGGAAAATAGGCTTGTTTACGTTGTGGGTCTGAAGTCATATAAAAAACTGTATAGTAGTTTTAGATGAGCAGGGTGTAAACATAAAATTAGTGGGCATTTTATGCAGTTACACTAATACAGTTACAGCATTGTCCATGGGTTTGTGCATTTGAGGAGGGTAGGTGGGCAGAGTAAATACTGGTAAGCATTAGCCAATTCTGAGTTCTGAAAAAGTGGTTTTATATGATGCAGCAGGAACAAACAGCCAAACCAACACAGTATTATCAGTTGAACCTGCTAGGAGTAAAAGCAGAAATTATATAGGTACTAGTAATTAAACATTGCTAATGTGTGCTGGAACACATGTTGTTATAACAAGCTTTCCTACTGTGTCACTAATATTTTGTGTTATCTACAGAACTGCAGTAAAACAGACAGCAGTTTGTCCCTCTTCCCTACCTTGGGAATGTAGCAACCTTTCTTAGTGGTGAAGGGTAGAGCAGAGCCCATATTTGTAGGTGGAAGAGGCAGTAGCACCTCTAGCAGAGATTTTCTAACTAGTTCAAGTATAAGAACCTGTTTTGGTTGGTTTTAAATAGCCAAATTTTCAGACAAATGATGGAGGACAGCTGTCTTCTTGTGCTGTTGGTGGCAGAGAGAAGGTAGAAGTGCCTGGAATGCAAAAAGAGTAGTGAGCAGTCAGAACAAGTAGGTTTAGACTGATAACGATGATGATTTTTCATAACCAGTACAATTTATGCACCTCCAGAACTGTGAATTGAACCTAAAGATCTGGACTTTGATTGCTCCTGTCCTGTTCAGTGCTACCTGAGTCTTCCCTCATATTTTCTTAGTGTGTGAGAATTTGGACCTGTGTATCCAGCTTCCTTGCAGAGCACTGTAACCACCAGGCCAGAAAGCAGATGATGTTTCCAGCTCTTTTTTTGGAGTGTATCTAGGCAGAAGAGATTACAGACATGTTTCAGAAATTGAGGAGGAGAAAATGTGACTTGGAAGGCTGGTGATTGTGTACTTACCTTAAATCAGAGTTCCAGTTATGTTCAGCCCATATGTATTCCAGAGAGAACTCTGCTAGACCTAGCTCTGAAAATACAAGGCAACTGATGAAAACAAGTGACTTAAAATAGAATGCAAAATCTTTGTTCTTACATGTACAAAAATAGATATGTGACTCTTGTAATCTTGTCTTTTTTCTTAATAGTGTTAGTATATATTTGAACATGGGAGGAATATTGAAATTCCATTGGGTTTTGTTTTACTGTGTCATAAAATTAGTCAACCTTGCAATGAGAAATTGTTGTATTTTAAATGTCAGCACCCTTTCTTAGATTATTGTAGCTTGTCTTCCATTTTTTAGGGATTCTTATTCCAATTTATCTACTTTCTTATAAAGCGTCAAGAGCTTTAAAATTAATTCTCTTGTCCTAAATAAAGGAGTTTTTTTGCTTGGCTTTCTTTTGTCCCTTTTGCTTTTCTTCATTCGTATATTGTATCCTGCATTCCTTCCTCCTGCTTGCTTTTCTCCATTTTCAACTCCTCCTCCTTTTCCTCATCAGTTCCAGTTCTTAACTGTCAACTGAATAAAGTCTTACGCTTGGATTACAGTCTTTTTTATTCCTGTGAATCTGACTGGTCCAAGGTATTCCTGCACACACAGCATTCCTTTCCTAATGTGTTTTTTGCTGATGGACTTTTAAGTGTGGCTAGGTAATGTGTGGAATTGCCAGATTTGCATTTAGCTCAGCCCTTTAATTGTGCATGTCTCAATAGCTTCTCCTTGTACAAAGGAGTAGAAGAGAAATGTGGAGTATTTTAAACTGCTGAAAGAAATTCGTTTGATAATGATCCGAATACTGCCAGTTGTGTTGTACCTGTACCTTCTCACTATGGTGTTAGAAACTTTAACCTTGACAATAAGTTCAACTATAGACAAGTAATTTTAGCAGTTATTTTAGTTGTAAAAAAATACTTGAAGCATTTCTAAATCTGATTTTGTCCCAGTGTTTTATGATGTTGAGTGCTTTTTCTCTGATGTCCAGCTGATGTTCAAAGACAGTGTGGCAGAAATGCTGGTTTGTAGTTTGTGGTTAGAATATTTCAAGGAGAGAGGAAATGCTGACTGTATGAGACTGTCTGTACCAGTAATCCTTGTCTCGTGTGTTGTGCAGGCTACCAGGTGCTGGCTCCCACTGCCTATTACGATCAGACTGGTGCCTTAGTAGTAGGCCCTGGAGCGAGAACTGGCCTTGGCGCACCAGTCAGATTGGTGGCCTCAACTCCTGTTCTAATCAGTTCTGCAGCAGCACAAGCAGGTAAATATTTAATTCTACACAGAGGTTTCTTACACTTCTCTACTGAATCTTAAAAATGATGTTGATTAGTACTTGACATCATTGTTTTCTATGCATCTGTGAAGTTTTCTTATCTGTGAAGGATATACTGTGCATGCTTGCTTTATTTTCTGTCTCCTTCTGTTCTCTGAGACTGTTCTTTCTCACAGATAGGGTTTTCCATTTTTAACTGGAATTTATAGTCCTCTTCCCATACATACACAGGCATGTTTCTGCAGATGTTACTTGTCAGATAGAAACATTTTCTCCTTCCTCTCCCCATGCATTATAACATGCACTTCTCATCAATCCCCTAAATGGTGTCCTCAAGGAAGCATCATTTCATTGCTTCGGCCTGGCAGAAGATGGACTGCTCTGGAGCTTTGCTATGCTTTTCTCATGAAATCTATTTTCTCCTGAAAAACGTGGCAAGGAGAAAGCTATGGAAAGCAAAAGAGGAGAATTAGTTATATCAAAGGTCTCTAGTTTCCTTCTTTTTTACCAGTTGTAAGATCTAGTATTGCTTTACTGGACCATTTATTGCATTTGTTAAATTAAAATCCAGAATATTAACTCCAGATTAGTTACCTTAATCTGTTCAGAAAATTAGATTATAAATTAATCTATCAGCTTCTTTATGCAGAACTCGCTTCTGACAGTAGCTGAAGATGTCTTTGACTCGTAGCTGCAACTCTGCTACTGCAACTTTGAATGTAAAAAGTTCAGTAAACAGTAATGTCTTATATGTTTACACTGAAAAGTCCCTCAATGACATTAACAATTCTGCAGCCTTGATTAACCTGAAACATGTGCTGTCTTCACCTTTACCCTTGAGTAATGAAGATGTGTAATACTATTAAGTCTTAGTCCTTTAATATGTGAATTTCTGCTTGTTTTAAGAGGGCTTCAAGAAAATAGAATTTAGTTCTGAATAATCCATTTTCAGTCAGAAATGTTCAAGAGAGTAATTATGATTGAAAACGTGTGTTTTACAGCTGCAGCTGCTTCAGCTGGAGGAACAGCAAACAATCTCACAGGAGCCACGAACGGTCTATTTCGGCCACTTGGTGCCCAGCCACAGCAACAGCAACAGCAAACAAATAGTAGCCTACAATCCAATTCATTTTATGGCAGTAACTCTTTGACCAATAACTCCCAGAGCAGTTCCCTTTTTTCACATGGTCCTGGCCAACCAGGAAGCACATCTCTTGGCTTTGGAAGTAGCAGCTCTTTAGGAGCAGCTATCGGCTCTGCACTTGGTGGATTTGGCTCATCAGGTAGGTTGTTAATATAGTGAGGACATTCTGTGAGACTTTTGTGCTAAGCAAAAAAATGTATCTGTATCAGGCATCATATGTATACATACATTTCTAAAAACAATTAAAAAATAAGTTATTCAAGTTTAAAACAATTTATAGGGGAATAAAAGAGTTTTTTAAATTCACTTGGGTTCTGTATGCAAGATGCATTTTTGAACAATGTCCTGTAGTCACAGGTATCACCAAAATACTTTTCCATACTGATCGCTGTACTCTGCCCCAGAAGTTTATTACTGTTTTCAGTAAGCTGCTTTTGTTTTCAAGGAAGTCTTCATTCTGTAGTTAAAGTAACAACTGATGATACTGAAGATATGCATTCTTTTGTTCTAATTATCATATCAGAAAAATTCCTAAATTTTTTTACAAATTAAACAGCAGATGACCTTCTAAATTTGATCTAATATTAAAGTGCTTGTTTCCATAACATTTTTAAAGAATTTATAAAACAAAAATACTTAATACCCAAAAATAGTCCTTGTTAACTCTAGAAGGTTTAGTCTTAGATATAGTTAAGCCTAAATAGTTCTGTGCACATTTGGGGCCTTTAATTATTTCAATGGATACTCCTAAATATTACCAACCTGTTGGTATTAAAAAAAAAAAAAAATCATTCTGTCATGTTTCTGCTCTAAAGCAGAAATTTCATATTCACACAGTTTTTAAACATGCAAAGTAGATTTTCTTATATTTGAGATTCAGTTTTAGTAAGGCAAGAGAAACATTTTTTAAAGAATATTTCCTTTTGCTATTAATCTCTAAGTTTACAGCACTAAATTGCTTCTTATTACTAATATTTTAGTGAAATCAAGGGAGCATGTTTAATCTTGAGTATCTTGCACACAGGTAGAAATTGAGGTAATTTTATGTACTCTAACAATATTCTTTTTAAAATTAAGGAAAATTAGCACTAAAGAAAGTAATTCTAAAAAAATTATTACAAAATGGCTCAATATACAGGGGAGAAAAAACAGAAGGAAAAGCACACCCTTCAGTGTTAAGACATGGTAGTTATTATTTGGTAACTAAGTGTGACTTTGTTATACTGCATACCAACACAGAGTTTTTCTCAGTGTTGTTTTTCATAAAATCAGAATAATTATTTACTTTAACAAAACTGAAGCTAGGAAATCCAAAATCAGGTTTTTACACTGATCCTGTCCAGTATTTTATTTTAAAGAGGAGACTCAAAACATCCCATGTTCAATTAAAAAAATTTGAGGCTACTCAGTGGTGTAGGTTTTCTTAATTTTCCTTAATGCCACAACAAGTAAATTTTATTTACAAAATTTTGCTATCGCGGAGTATATTATGTAATATAACTTGTCCTGAGCTATTTGTAGGGTTTCAGTGAATCCTTAGCATCTGTGTTTCACTCTAGGTATAGTTTCATTACAATGGTAGATATTGATAATAAATATATATATTTAATACAGTGTGACTATTTAAGGTCTCTAGATAGAATAGTTTTAAGTCGTAAAAGTTTTTATCCTATGTTATCTGAAGAACCTCCATAGAACAAAATTTTAGTTGTGTATCTACTTAAGAAAATCAGCATAGCTTTTTCTGCACAGGAGATTATGCTTTTTTCTTGTAGCAAAGGTCGATTTCAGAGCTTTGTCCAAAGCCTCTCAGCACAGAGAGCACGTGCTGAAATCTTGCAGCATATCCAGGGTGATTTAATTAGCATGGTAGTTTGCACAGGGAAGCAGGAACCCTATGCTTTTGCAGTTTGAAAAGTGCTGATGAAAGGTGCTATCTAAACCTGAAATATTTTTAGTAGTATTATTAGAATAAAAGTATATTGAAGGTGCCCTTCTGCCAAGTATAAATTGTACTGGCCCTAATAGCCACCTAAAATATGCTTCCTGGTTATTTAATTTTTTTTTAGAGTTCTGACCTGTATGTATATATGAATTGAATTACACAGATGAGCACTTAAACAAGTGGTATTCGTGCATATTGAGGCAAATTGAAAACAAGTTTAATTTTTTATGTGCCAAGGTTTCAGCTTCTTTGTAACTCCCATCAGTGTGTTGAAAAGGTTGAATTTCAGTTAAAATATAGCCATGAAGACTGAAAGATGGCAGAACACATTTTGCCCTTATGTTTCAGTTTTTGCAGGGGGCAAAAATAGCTGCAAAAAATGCAAAGGTGAGCATGTTCTAGCTTGAATGACTGAACAAAGTAACAACTGAAAGCAGCAAACATACCATGTAAATGACTGTATGTACTTACAGTCTCTGTTCTTTTATAATAGTTATTCATACTCCATTTTAAAGGTTTAGGTAGATGATGATAAGTTACTGCAGCTTAACAGGTAGCCAAGAATTAGATCAACTATGGCAGCTTTCCAGATGCCGCCTTCTGGCTTGTAACAACTGTAGAGGAATTGGATTAGCTTAGAGAGGGGCAGGAGGAGTAAGCTAATGCAAACGATCTTCTGGGCCTTGTGAGCTTTGCCTGTGTGTGTAAAAATGCAGCTCAGCTGGTTCATGGTAACTTGTTAAGCTGCAATAATTTAGGTGAGTAAGAAAATCCAGAAAGATGGAAAAATAACAATCCATCCTGTAGTAATGTATTAACATTTGTATGGTTCACTGAGCCATAGCCTGTAGAGCTGGTCTCAAAGCTTGAGATTTCTTTCAACTGTTGCCTTAATTTGCTCTTCTGGTTTCTTATTCTCAATCTCCTTGCCTAGTTGGTCCAGTATTTTTCCTTCTGGTCTCTCCTCTAGTATGTCTTTCTTTCTAGTTTCCAGGCAACATTTATCTCCTGCTTCCCTCCCCCTCCTAAGTATGTTTCTGTTTCCACTTGTACTGTGTGATGTTACCATCATCAGCTTACTATTCCAGTCTTTTTGCCACACAGTCACATACACCTTCTATAGCTTAACTTTTCTTCAGATCTGCTTTCTTCTCATCCTCAGTCCCACTGAAAGTGCTTGCCCGTTTTTCTTGCAGTCTCTTTGTTGGCTCCTTTGTCTTACCTTTCTTTCTTCCTCCTTCTGGTTTCCTTTTTTCTCTTTCTCCCCTTCCTAGTCTACTTGTGTTTGGCTTTTGTCTCCCTTGCACTTGAAATAAAAAACTTCCTTTCCACATTCTCTCATGGGCCTTTCCAACACAAGGTGGAATCTTGGACAGCAGTTTCAAAGTCTATTTTTGACATAGCACACTGAAGGTCATTTGCAGGCACAACCTTACTCAGCCATCTCAGATGTGCTGTGTATGGTCAGGAGTTGAGGTTTTCAGATATGAGTCTGTAGCAGATCTGTGCTGAACTTGGATGAACTGTGAATTTGCAAAGATTTTTAGTTCAGTCTAAGAGTGTGAAAATAAAGGTCTCCTGTTGCTGGCATATTTGGTCTGAGTACATGAAAGCATCAACTTCTCAAAGTGGTAGCTAGATTATTTTGGTAAGGATAAAGCACCTTTCTGTGCCAGTATTTCTGAAATGGCAGTGTTTAAACAGAAGTTCTATTAAAAATTTTGTCCAAGCAAGTTCCTGCCATGAAATGTATTAGCCAAGTTGTTACTGTTATGAGAAAAAAAAATTAATGTCTTAAAATGGGAAGTTTCAGGCGACCTTTTTATTGTGCCATGCTGCCCCCTTTAATAGGAAAGTACTTGACAAGGATAAAGGTTATGGAAGTAAAAATTCTGACCTTTCTGTTTTAAGTAGAAATAGTCAATAGTAAGTAGTAAGCTTAAGAAAGATGTTTGTTATTAAAATATCCGTAATCTTGGTTTGGTTCATGAGTGTAATAATGTTCAGTGTTTAAAACAGGCAATCTAGTTTAATACTTCACTGGTATGCAGCAGATGCTAGAATTTAACATTTCTAAAAACTTTCTTATTGTTCTCCTAATTTGTCCTAGTCTGCTCATCGCCTGCTGAATGATGCTGTGCAGGATAACCAGTCCTAACACTAATACACTGTTATCCAAAGCCTCTAGTCTAATTTGACTTTCAGAAACACTGATAGCAGTAAAATCACGTTTTTAATTTCTCACCTAATTCTCCTCTCTCTGCTGTGCTTCTCATCTTCTTTCTTGGCCTATTCCCTCTTTATAATATCTTCTCAAAACACTTCTTTGAGCTCTGTAATTCTCATAGGGAATTTAAAGTAGTAATTGTTTTCCTACAGGCATGGGGTTCACAAATGAAGTTCAGAAACAGCTGAACAGCAACATAAATTTTTTTTGTGAACCCTTAAACAACAACTAAATTCCTCTAAACTTTTTCCTGAAATGAGTGTCACTGTCTGACTAATAATTTATGGTGGGAAAAAATTATCAAATAATTTACTGGCAATATTTTTAGAATCTTTTAGCCTATAAAGTGACAGTGTAATCTAATCTATAAATTCCATATTTTTCCCAAAGCCTGAAGTCAGGCATTTAAAACAGAGTACTGCAATATTACCGTGAGAAATCTAGTGTGAAATGTTGAACGACATGGACGTTGGTGAAATTACTTGCCCGTGGTATGTTTATACCCACTTAGATTTACTGAAAAGCATGTGTGGTTATCACAGTAATTGTCTTTGTCATAACGATTGCTGTAATTATTGTGATCACATCTGTTGTTGCCCAGCTGTAGTTGGGGATAGGTTTTATTCAGTTGACACTGTGTAATTAGGGTCTTTTTATTTCTTCTTCAGTTGGCAGTTCTGCAAGTAGTAGTGCCACAAGGAGAGATTCTCTATCTACTAGCTCTGACTTGTACAAAAGATCTAGTAGCAGCCTAGCACCCATAGGGCAGCCATTTTACAATAGTCTGGGATTTTCCTCCTCTCCAAGTCCAATAGGCATGCCTCTGCCAAGCCAAACGCCAGGACATTCACTTACGCCACCGCCATCACTTTCATCACATGGATCCTCATCCAGTTTGCATTTAGGTAAAAAAACAAAAACAAAAAAACCAAAAAAACACTTTTTGTTTGTATGTGTGTATGTATTTCTATGTGTAAAATATATGTTGCATAAGAGATGTCACATTACCTTTGCTGTTAAACAGTTTTGCAGTGAAGAGGGGCCATTCCTGAAAGGTGAAGAGCACTTTCAGATGCTCAATGATTTGACAGTGGAGGGCAATCAGCTTTTGGCAGTATCGGGCCAACAACCGATTTTTCTTCCTTTGCATCAGCCCAGTAGAGAGCCCAGTAAGAATTATTGGTCCTTTTTCTGTTATGTTTCCACAGTATGACAAGCAAAGGTGCATTATTTTTGTTTCTTCTCCACTGTGTTACCACTTTAAGGACATTTTAGATGATGTGTTTAACAGTGAAGTGACTTTCATTAATGCGATAAAGCAGAAAAGTGAGCAGTGCTCTCTCTCAATGTGAAATGTATTGAAAGGTGATTTTTGAATCAGTCAACCTCATGGCCCAAATACTTTGCCAGGAAGACAGTAGTTTATCACCAGGCTGATGGAAGGAGACAAAAAAA
>VXBU01014341.1:883172-905281 GCA_013400315.1 Bombycilla garrulus | reverse complement strand
GGGGTTTTTTTGGGGTTTTTGTTTTGTTGTGTTTTTTCTTTGGGTTTTTTTTTCCTTTTTTAAAATTAAGTTTGTAATAGAGCACCATTCAAACAGCACATACTGCAATTTGTTTTAAATTCAGACATAGATATTTATTCTGTTGACTTAAAGGCTCTAATTACAATGTCACTTCCTAGACAGGGAGACAAAATGCTTTCTTTTTCCAATTTATAGTCAGTACTTTAAGGGAGTATTTGGATTTTTCAATACTTTTAGAGTGTTTGATTTTTTTTTTCCTTAGTTTGGTTTTAGTAGTAGAATTGAGGTTTCTATGTGGGAATTGTTTTTGAGGATTTCTGCTTGTAGTATAGTAAGAGTATCCCTCTAAAAAAATCATATAGCAGTTGAGAAAGTTGCTTTGGATACTTTTTATGATAATTGGTGCCTGTTGTAAAGTGGAGGGGAGAGGCCTGCTGGAGGAGTTCAGAGCGACACAAACTGATTAGAGAGCAGGGTGTGAGGAGAAATGCACAGGACTGTAGAGTGACAAGAACTGAAGGTGGAATCACTAGCAAACAGAAGTAGGACCTAGACACAAGGCAATTCGGTTCTTAGAAAGTAAGGAAGGATGAAGTGAGGATGATGAGTGTGCAGCAAGGAAAGGACTTCATATTTCTAAAAGAAGCTTCAGTTTGATATATCTGTGGTGTTTGATAATTAAGTAGAGCACTCTTAGTTACCTGGTTTGAAATTTGACATATTTAGTGCTGAGAAGAGGTACCAGACTAAAAGCTTGGGATGCTGAAGTCATCAAATAACTTGCAGGACAGGTACAGCTTGACAAGAGGCACCACATGTGGCTCCTCAAAAATGCCCTTTAACATGCTGTAAGCTGGAAAGTATCTCAGTAGGGACTGAAGGGTAGTTCAGATTTCATGGTCTATTTTGACACAATTGGCTAACTTCAAGACTACTAACAAGGTATAAGCCAGTATGACTCGTGAAGTGGAAATCTGACCACTAAGCTTAAGGCCCACCCAATTCTAAAGTTTCAGTAAGGCTAAGTGGTTGCTCACTTTACTTACCTTGATATATTCTTCTAATGACATTTCTTTTCCTGGTGCCCTTCACATCAAAAAAAAAAAAAAGAGGAGGATGGTTTTATTTCTTGCAAGATAAAGCCATCTGACTCCTCCAACCATAATGAGGTAAATATAAATAACAAAACACCATTGTTGTCTTCTTTGGCTCCAGGGTGTATCTGTAGTTGTAGTTCACTTGCTGTTTTGCTGTTGCTTGCTTTGCTCACGGCTGTTACTGACAGAGCTGCTTCCTTGTAGGAGGACTGACAAATGGTAGTGGTCGCTATATTTCTGCAGCCCCTGGGGCCGAAGCCAAGTATCGCAGTGCGGCGAGCACGTCCAGTCTCTTTAGCTCCACCAGCCAGCTCTTCCCTCCGTCGCGCCTCCGCTACAGCAGGTCTGACATCATGCCTTCTGGACGCAGCCGCCTGCTGGAAGATTTCAGAAACAATCGTTTCCCTAACCTTCAGCTAAGGGACCTTGTTGGACACATTGTTGAATTTTCCCAAGACCAGCATGGTTCTAGGTAATTATTACAATAATAGTTAATAATATTTTGCTGCTTTGATATTATTTTATTAGCATCAAACTTTTGAATGAAGTGCTTGTCATCTTAATTCAAAGCATCTTAATTGGAGCACACGCTCTTATGCTGACCTTCTCGAAGAAATTTTCATTGTAAAAGTAGTATTAATTTAGCTGCCTGTAGAAATAGCCTCATAACTAGACTAGTAAACTCTAGTGTTGAGGTACAAAAAGGCGTTAAGAAAACAAAATATGTGGCACCTGGAATGTAAAACTATTTTTTGTCAGTACATCATCAGGTACTTAGTTCCTGTTATTCTTTTCATCTTTAATGCTTTTCAAATGAAAGTTTTCAAGTCTTAATTGTACTAAAATGTATCCTTTTATATGCAAAGGCACTACTTTCATTTTAATACATTTTATGAATGTTGACTGCTTTCCTTAGAGTGTTGAGGTGTCCCATTGAAAAAGTGTTTGAGAGGTTTTCCTGTTGTTGGTGCAAAACATAATGTACCTTTTTTTGCACTTAGATTTATACAGCAGAAGCTGGAGCGAGCTACTCCAGCTGAGCGCCAGATGGTATTTAATGAGATCCTGCAAGCAGCCTATCAACTGATGACTGATGTATTTGGAAACTATGTCATACAGAAGTTCTTTGAGGTAAGCATAGCATTAAATGTATGGATGGACATGCAAATGAAGTGCTGTCAATCTGATTAAATTTAACTGGTCTTTTCCTTAACACTCTAGCAGAGTTCTGCATGACTTCCACAGAACCCAAATGTGTAACTGCATAGGTGTTTTCTGTTCTGTATCCAGTGTTTTTTGCATAATGGAGACAGTTTCTTTTTACACTGGTTGTGCATGTGTTGGTGTACATTAGTGAATGCACAGGCTTCACAAACACACATTGAGGCTTCACAAACCTCTTAGCAAAACTTAGAGAGACTTTCATCAGATGAAAGGGAACATAAATATTTGAAAGATTTTTTTTTATTGGTTACTGCATCATGGTACAGAGTGGGTCTGGAAAATGTCCTTGTGCTCAGATAGCTGCGTGAACTTCCATCCGATGCTGTGTACCAGCAAACTCCCATAAAATGTATTGAGGCAGAAGAATTTTGAGTAAGGGGTATCTGTCAAGATACATCCAATATTACTACAACTATATTTAGAACAGATTTGTTTTCTCTTAAAAACTATGTGGTACAAAAAAAAAAGGTTTTATAGAAGAATTACAAGATTTGGCTTGCAGAAAGAAGAAAAAAATGTCCTGGGAAAAGTTATATGTAGGAAAGGTATCTAGTATAGTGTAGTTTAAATCAAGGGCCATACCAAAGAGTGGTGAAGAGAAGGTGATGCTGGAAAATGTCCAGTAAGAAATAGGATACTTGCTGTAAACACAAATGTAGTTTTTAATAATCTATAAAACAATGTGCTCATGTTTTTTACTTTTTTTTATTAACCAGTCAAAATATCTTCCGTAAAGTGTCAGTGACATATAATATACAAGACTTTAATTTTGCTTAAGGGTCATCATTTGCTATTTTTTCCATAATGTTAAATTGGATGAATACACAGTAATCATTGTTTTTTCATCTTAATTCTGCAGAACACTTCTCAAGAAAAAAGTGTATGTGGCCTTACATATAATAGGGGCCCTCAGTTTACTGTATAGATAGGCATTTGAAGTTGTTGGTCAGGCTTTCTTCAGAGCTGACTACAGGTGTGGAGTTTGACAATTCTCAGCATTTTTGCAGGAATATTGCTGTGCCACCAGCTGATGGTCCGGGTGGTCACTTCTGTGTCCTCTCTTACAAGATGTGAGATACACTGTACAAGTTTTGAGATAGAAAATCTCATTTGGATTTATACATAATTGTGAGCTGTGATCAATTTGTTGGTATAATTTATTTGAAAAAGTGGTTTATTGCACTTAAGTATTCCTACAGACAGACAAATATAAACTATATTGATTTCTTCTGTTGTCTTTCAAGGTCATGCATTTGATAGCAGGTATATGAACTGGATGTGGAGTATTATAAAATGTTGAATTTAGAAAAGAAAAGCTTCTGGTAAATATCTTCACCAAAATACAAAGTGAAAAATGATTCAAATATTACATTCATATACATCTTGAAAATACTTATTCTGGCATGTAAATTCCAGCATGCTGTAATATGTCTTCATTTGTTAACAGCGTATTTATTTTCTTTTAGTTTGGAAGCCTGGATCAAAAGTTAGCCCTGGCAACACGCATCCGTGGTCATGTTCTGCCATTGGCCCTCCAGATGTATGGCTGTCGTGTTATCCAGAAAGCACTCGAGTCAATCTCACCTGACCAGCAGGTAATTGTAAGTTAGAGCAATGCTTTTTTAATTTCATTTATTTATTTTTATTGTATCCCACATAGTACTTGATTAAATTTTTCATTAGTCCCTTCATCATGAAATATCCTAGGGGCTAAAACAGTTGTTTAAATCGAAGTACTGAGGTACACAGTTAATACCAGTCAATATGAAGATGGGAGTTAGGATGAAATGAAATTTTTCCCCATTTAAGGGGGGGGTTGGGGGGGGGGGGAAATACCATCATAACGACAAGGATAATCTTTGTTTTTCCAGAATGAAATGGTGAAAGAGCTGGATGGCCATGTACTGAAATGTGTGAAGGATCAAAACGGAAACCACGTTGTACAAAAATGCATTGAGTGTGTTCAGCCCCAGTCGCTCCAGTTCATCATTGATGCATTCAAAGGACAGGTAGTGTCAGTGGTTCATTTCCTCTTTACAGGTTCCTTAGATTTCACAGAAAAAGATTTGCAGGTCCTTGACCATCATTTGCGTGTACAAGGTAGCATTTGCCACTTTGCACTTTGCCACTTTGCTTATTTTAAGTAGAATGAAAAAGGGGATGATGACATGGAAAAGCTGTTGGACAGACAGTTAACACACTGTAATAAGATTGATTTGTTGGAGAGGAGCCTCTAGAAAGACATGTTTGGATGTATTATAAATAATAATAAATATTTATGTAATATAAATACATACAAGAGACTTCACGTGCCCGGGCTTTGTGTCTGTGTTTTGTGATAACACCATTTCATGTTTCCTTCACAACTCTTGGCAGGGCTATTTTTGATATAATAATAACAACATATGTGCTCTCTAGTATATATTTTTCATTAAAAATTTCATTTTGCTCTCCTGTTGCTTGTGTTGCATCTGTCTTTCAGTGGTTCCCAGTGAATGTCAGTCAAGGACCTGCAGTGATGAAATTCACTAATCTGTTCCCTACATATGGACTAGTGTGGAATGAAGGGGGCATTGTATTTGTTTAATTCAGATTGAGGCTTTTGTTTTGTTTCCAAAAAACATTATTACTGTAAGATTGATATTGTGCTGCAGGCTAGTGAATGTGCTGCAGCTAAATAACATTTTAATCCTCTGAAACAAGTGTGTACTTTTATAGTCTTGAGAAGAGCTGTAAAAGTCTTACTAACTAGGGTATATAAGTAAATTTTACTTTAATGGGTGGCCAAGTGTATTTCCTAATAAAATCTACAACATCTTTCTCATTTTACACAAAAGCAATGCCTGAATTATTATTGTACATAGTACTAAATTGCATACCAAGGTTTCTGGGGATTGGTCTTTCTGCACCAGAAAGTGTGTATGGGGTACATGAGATGCATTTTTAAACTCTAAACAGAGCCCCTTGACTAAAGTGCGAGTTTGTTTATTTACTGAATATCTATCCTAAGCACCAAGTAATTATGTATAGAAAATAGTAGCTATCATGAAATGGTAAATGAAAAATGACACACTTATGTGATATTACTTACCATATTCTCCTGTCTGCATCATTTGAGTTGATGCCTAATCATAAAAGATTCAGTCCTGGCAAACACTGAAGTTTTTGGAACTAATCCCCAAACCACAAATGTAGCTTTGGGAGAAGCAAGCAGAAGGAATAAGCAAGATTTAGCTGTATGTTTTGAGTGGTTATTTACAAACTTTGTAGCTGGGAGCCTGTTGTGTATGCTGGAACATGAAATTGGTGAAAATGAGCCACCATTATTGAATTCCTTTTTGTAAGTGTCAGTATCTTAAAATTTGAAAAGAAAGTAAAAAGGAGAACTTGAAAGTTGAACACCGCTTAACTAAGGGTCATACTTCCAGGCTTTCCTTTGCAGTTATGTAGACTAGAAACATAGTAATGAACACTTGGGTTCTTAGTTGTATGTTTTCTGGAGTCCTTGACACACAAAAACCAGCATTTTCATCTTTTCCTGGCTTTTGCTGGAAATGGAGTTCTGGTCTCAGCAGGCAAAACTTTTTTTAATAGTAGTTGGTATGTTCAGTTCCATTTTGAATGCAGCAGTATTGCAGTAGATGTGAGCTTCAGTTGGTTTAACTTGTTTCAATCCTGTTTTCAAGGTATTTGTACTTTCAACTCACCCATATGGTTGTAGAGTAATTCAGCGTATTCTGGAGCACTGCACTGCTGAGCAGACTTTGCCAATCTTAGAAGAACTGCATCAACACACAGAACAGCTAGTGCAGGTTAGTGCATGTACACTCATTTCCAATGCACTTCAGAGTTTTTTGTTATCATTTACTCCTGTAGTTTAAATGCATTTGCCTCTTTTTAGTTTTTGTGGACATTGATTTTTTTGTTTTTCTTTCCTTCCATAGTTTTAATGAAAATGAATTTGGAAGTTGGGAGGCAAAGAAGATACAAAAAGCATTTTTCTTACACTTTTGACTGTAACTTGGTATTCAGGGGATTACAGCTGTTAAAAAAGTATGATCTTAAATTTGAGGACTTCTTTCTTTAAAAGGATAAAAGATACTCTAAAACACTGGTTTTACAGATTATTTGCATTTCTCATGTAGACTTTGTGGTCCATTAAGTAATTCTTGATGAAATATTTCTTGAATCACTTTGCTTCTGTAAAGTTTACATTATTGTATTTTCCTTATATCCATGCAAATAGCAATTTCATACTTTATGCTCATGTACAAAAGCTGTCAGTATTTATTACTTGCTATGAACACAAAAGAGAATTGAAGTCATCTTATTTTCAGGATCAGTATGGAAATTACGTTATTCAACATGTACTGGAGCATGGTCGTCCTGAAGACAAAAGCAAAATTGTTTCAGAAATAAGAGGAAAGGTTCTAGCTCTGAGTCAGCACAAATTTGCCAGGTATTGCACAACTTTAATATATGAAAGATTCATTAACCTTGTAAAGTAGTAATACTGGATTTATTTCTTGTGTACAGAAGGGATATGATGATTTCTTTTTAATTGTTTGTCTTGCCTCCTGAAATTTCATATTTTTATAGAGATGAATGGTAGTGATATTTTTATAGAAGGTTTGGGGAAGGGAAGAGACAAATGTTCTGTAGCAAAACAAAAGAGGTTCTGTGGATTTATGGGATGGCTTTCGTGCACTTTGCACAAGTGCAGGGAACATATTCCAAGTTCTTCCATGAAGATGCCCAGAGCCATGTGAAAAGTTCTGCTGGAACTTGGGTGTGATGTTCTGATGACTGTAAGCTGGGACTTGCTGACTCTCTATCCAGAGTGCAAGTATAACAAAGCTAGCTTTAAAAAGTGGTAGTTTCGTCTGACAAGGATTTTCTGCCTTAAAGTCTGAAAGACTGCTGTAGGAGGCCTGAACTATTCTGAAATTAAACCTAAACCTCCTTTCTTGCTTTTTGCTGAAATATGGATTATGTGCCTTTTGTGAAGGAAAAATACACCTCAAATTTATTCTGGGTGATTCAGTGAGACTAACCTTGTCATCAAAATGGAGTAGAAATGCACTGACATTATGGGGGCATTTGTTTTAAAAGTTGCTAACAAACTAGTTTATTTGAATTTTATTTTTCTTTGTGTGAACAGAACTCTTCATAACCCTCTAACGTGCTTAATTTCTAAAGTACAAATTTAGGATTGGGATCATTTTGCTATGTTACAAGCTTTGATGGCCTTTCCAGTTTCTGAAATAAACTGCAAGGTCAGAGACTTGCTCTGCAAAAGAATATTTGATGGAATCTCTGATGTAGGCATGCTCCTGAAAAGTGCTCCTGAAAATCTTCATATCTGGCTTTCTCTGTTGTGTCTTCAAAAGGCCCACAACCAAAATAGATGTGCTAGAACACATCTGCAGCGTAGGTTCAGTGGAAAAGTCTCACCTGTAAAATAATCAGAAAACAAACTTTTCACATGGGTGAAATAATAGGGGTATGTAATCCTGTAACTTCCTCAGTCATTAGACCGGAGATTTGGAAATGAGGAATTGATACATTTGCAATAAATTTTTTACTGGGATTTAGAACCCTGAAGAACTGATAAACTTCCAGATAAATCGATAATTGTTACCTGAAAGAATGCTACACCTCCAGTCCCATCATGGACTCGCCTTCTTTTTCAGCAATGTGGTAGAAAAATGCGTGACTCACGCGTCGCGCGCGGAGCGAGCGCTGCTGATCGACGAGGTGTGCTGCCAGAACGACGGCCCTCACAGTGCCTTATACACCATGATGAAGGACCAGTACGCCAACTACGTCGTGCAGAAGATGATCGACATGGCCGAGCCCGCCCAGAGGAAGATCATCATGCACAAGGTATGTGTGGAGGGATTCAGAAATACGTCTATGCAACCTCTTCTGCCAAAGCACCTTTCTGTGCACATGTAGAGCTCAGCACTTCTGTAATCTAGAACTTGGTGTATAACCGTGGCATTCAGTGGAGCTTGGTAAAGCAGAAAACATTGAGGTCACTCTGAGCTAAAAAGAGGAAAGTTTCAATAGTTGTATTTCATCTCCTGTCTTTGTGCCAGCTTGTATGTGAAAATACTTTTAACAGAAAAATGTAGAATCTATGATCAGTATTAATACAACAGAAGAAATATGGGTTTCTCTTTTAATTTCCTGGTTGTGGATGTAAATTTACTCTGCAGTTACCCCAAAAGAGATTCCCTCACTTTGTAGCATACAGGCACGTTTCTCCTACAAATATGCAGACATGGAGAAATGTGCTGTTGCCATAATGGCCTGAGGCTGTTTAACACAGCGCCCAGGATATTCCTGCAGGAGCTCTGCTTCCCCCAGTCACCAACAGGGCTCTTCCACAAAGTACTGCCTCCCTTTTCCTGCAACGGGAACATCAGTTATTTGATGAGTCAAAATCACCAGTTTTACATCTTTCGAGAAACTTCCAGCACTTGGAAATACAGGCTTCTGGCAGATGTTTGCACAGTTTTTATCAAAGTGTGGTCACCTCTACTTAAAAGTGTGGATGTTAAAAAAAAACAAACGTGTTTCTTATTACAGATTCGACCCCACATCACGACTCTGCGTAAATACACCTATGGCAAACACATTCTGGCCAAGCTGGAAAAGTATTATCTGAAGAACAGTGCTGATCTGGGGCCAATTGGTGGACCACCAAATGGGATGCTGTAAAAGACAAAGAGAAATGGAAGAAAAATTAAATTGTGAATTATCAAAACCTACAACTTAACTCTAAATGTTCTGATTTTTTTAAATCTATTTATTGACTTTGTTCATCCATTTGTAAAATTTTTATTCTTGTGTATATTTTTGGGGAGTGAATTGTTAAAAAAAAAGAAAAAAATATCTCCAGGCCTGATCCGGAGACCTATCAGATTGGATGGCTGGCAAAGCACAGAATGCCTGTATATGATGTAATTGTATCAAAATAGCTGTCACATATTTTGTAAATTTTTACCTTGTAAAGTCACTGAAATAGTTTTTAAAGGGAAAAAGTACAGTATTCTTTTAATACACTGGCTTGCAGTCTGGTAGGTCTACCCAGCATCATAGCACAACAGGTTTATAGAGTTGTATATAGAATTAGTCCTTATTTTTCCCTTTTGTGTGAAGTCTTTTATACCAGATTAAGATTGGTCAACTGCATAAACATTATTTAACATGTTGAAAAGTTAAGTTGTATTTTGGTGGTTCACAACATCCTATCCAAATAACACATGGGGCACAGCAAATTAAAGTAGAGAAGAACAAAACGATGGAAACTTTAAAAGACTAGATTTTGGCACTTGCTGTGGATACAGGTTTTTTTAAATCATGCCCTAAGGTTTTCTCTAGCGATGTATTAAAAATAAAATGCTGTATATACTTATATATTTAATTGTTGTACAAGGTAGAGGTATTCAAATGATGGTGGTACTTCCATTCAGCAAAGTACTCTGTTGGAAAAGGAGTGAACCCTGTATTAACTTTACAGTCAGTTTTACAATGCAGGAAGAGTAGAGATATGTATTTTTTTATTTTGCATATAGAATTGTAAGGATTTGAAAGTGTTGAGCATTTATTTTGCTTTCTCACTGTAGATGCGAAAAATAGGTAATGATAAAGAGAAGGGGCCACTGAAAAGTAAACTTGATAGCTCAACATTTAAGCATGATTGATGAAATATTCAGATAGCTTTTTGCTTCCTATAAATATATGCATTGTATACGTGTAGTTAATAGGTGTAAGTTTACAGTTTGAAAACAAATCTCTCGTTTTGATGTTTATTACAAAGCCTTGCTAATTTAGTAGTGATGCTTACCTTGGTTGTACAGATGTACATTTGTAAACCTTCATGCTGTAAATGTAATTTGTTTTACTCCTTTTTGGGACAAAAATTTGCATTTTAGTGTATATTCATACCCCGTTCCCTTCTTTCCCCCTGGCATATAGTGTTGTATAATGTAAATTTATTTCAGCAAATCAAGAGTGATTTTTTTAAAATTCTATCTTTATATGGTTTCAAAAATATGAACCGGCTTTCTTTTTATCTATTGTGAGAAACATGTTTTGTTTATAACATAGCTGTTGAATCTGTTCATATGGACACTTTGGGAAATCAATCTGTTCAAATTTTAAATCAGGATAAATAAGCAGAGTAAGAAGTGGACTGAAATATTTGGTTATCACAGAAACCAATGCTTCTTCCATCTTAATAAATGTGGCATGAATTTTTTGTACAGAAGAGTACTGTATTTTTGAATAGCCTTCTCGCAGCGTAAAGCAAATATGTATGATACTGTCGATTTTTTTTTTCTCTGGACATATGACATTGTAACAGTAACATAAAGATGATGTACATATACAAGCGGCCTTATGTACATTTCCCAATGATCTTTTTAAGGCAGAATTGTGACCATATGTGTATAATTAAAATCCTTTTTAATCCTTTGCCTATGGAAATATTTTGGAAAAAGCTTACTTTGTATATTCAGTTTCTGAAAGATAAAGAAAGTGCTTTGTATGTTGTTGAAGTAAGTATTTTGTGTAAAATGTTCATTTGGATGGCTTAACCTAAAGTTTTGATCAGCATGGTAGTTTGGAAACAACGTCTTGAGCATTGATCAAATAAAAGGCTGTTTTGGTAGGGGTGTGATCATGAGAAAGATAACAGTAATGGTATAAACTTGTATGAGGAATTCTGTCATGTTACTGTTGATACCAGGGTTACATAACTGTTACTAAAGCAGACATCTGAGGCGCTGCGTTTCTAATGGTAGTGATAACTCTTTAATAGGCAAATGGAAGAGTTTCTTCTGGCCTACTTCCAGTGCCTGCATGAAGTGAAGTAGTAGGCATCGTTATTTTGAGTAAGCACAATTTTAATTGCCAAGTAGTTTTTGCATGGCAGTTCACAAATTTCCTCCCCAGAGGTACCAGCCCTGTCCTTGGAGCCAGAGCTTTCCCATAGTCACCCAAAAGATGACTTCTGAGCCACTTCCTTGGACACATCAGTTCTCCTCAGTGACTATCTTTACCCTGTGTACCTGTGCCGTGTGTTATAATCCACAGAGCCGACATTCCTTCAACACCTAAGACAGTGCGTCAGGCTTTCGGGGATGTCCAGGCAGAAACTGATAATGTCCCTGTGCTTTGTCCCTGCAGCACTCATGCCATGGTTGAATTTAAACAGTCCTGTAACTGTCATCCTTGGTGCTTTCAATATCTTGAGTATAATTTTCCACTTGCTCTCCTGAGATCATTTGTGCACAGATTCTATCCAGGAAAATGAAAATCACTGGATTTCCTTTCAACTATTTTAGGGTTTGGGTAGAACCACTAGACTTTTTGCTCAAGTATTGCTTTTTTGATAAAGACTGTTTACGGACCAGCTTGATTAGGTTTGACTCCAGGTGGCTCGTATTGAATAATGTAATGTTCACATGTATATACTGTAAAAATCAAAATGAAAATGTGTGAATAACACTGTGTGAAATATATCTGGTCTTGCGTTTTTCCTGTAGGAAACCAGCCATATTCTCAGTTACGTGACTTAACTGTGTCTGTGGAGCTCAGTTTTGGGAAGGTGCTCACTCACTTGTTCTGATAGGAATTGGGCAATGAGTGAAGAACCCTGGATTAGATTATTAAATTTTTAGAGAGCAGTTTTGAGCAACTAAACGTTCCTGTTTTATATGACATCTTTACTGATGACTAGTTAAGGCTACAGCCTGGTGACAGTTTCTTCATACATCCCTGGATCTAGGATGAGTTCTGGAGCATTTGAGAGGGTTAGCTTTCAAACGAGAGAAGACATTGTTAGTTCTCTGTGGCATCCCTGGATCCACGCCCATTTCTGTTACTGCCCAGGAGGGTTTTCAAAATACCATTTTAGCTGAAGGTGTGGACTGACATCACAGAAAATAAGCCTGGTGGGAAATAACTCACCTAAAGGGGACCCTGTGGACAGAACAGTCATAATGCCCATCCCTCCATCCCTGACTTTTCCATCAGAGTGTGGGGAACATTGAGGTTTTGGGGTCATAATGCTTAGATGTTTTAAAATACTGATTCAAATTCAGAAACCAATTTAGTCACTGTTCTCTCTTCTCTAAGGAACATGAATTTGAAGAGATGCTTATGGCTCACCACAGCATAGTAGCACAGCAGTGGGGTTGGCCTCCACAAGAATGTTTGATGTTCAGCATTCCAGTAACTCAGAAAGTGGGTTAACAGTGGGGTGACAACTCCCACTGTGTCATTCGGGGAAGTAAAGCTGAAAAAATGCAAAAGCATTTTAATACCTAGCAACTGAAACTTGATACTGTCGATCATGCACCTAGGTCATGCACCTAAGTCATGCACCTAGGAGGAAAACTCAGGGCAAACTAGAGAGCAGCATTTTGCCCCTGCAGTCAGGGTGGCCACAGCGCTCCGGTGAAGAATTCTGCATGGAGCAGTGCCTGAGCATGGCGTGTCCTTAGAGCAGCAGATCCTGCCCTCGTGGTGACAGTTCTTTGCCGCTGCTTACGGAAGGAAAAGGAAACACCATGAGCTGTGTGATGTGAGCTGTGGCAGCCAATGGCAGGGCAGGAGTGGTTTGTTAATGCAGCGGTTCACATTGTACCAAGCTGCCAGTACCACCTGAAGTCTCATTAGTATATGGGTAGCACTGATGTTGTGAGCAACTACAGGCAGTGCTTTACTCAGCCCAAACAGTTCCAGATACACAGGCACTATCTGTGCCCAAAGGATGTTGATTCAAGCACCTCTTGGCTTGGGAATGAGGAAGCGTGGTTCCTGTCAGGGATATATCCCTCTTGGGGCTCTCCTTGGTTGGGCTAGGGAGGTTGGGAGAGCTTGGCAAGTGTAGATCCTGCCACCCAGGAAGAGACAATCTGAGAGATACTGCAGAGTGAGCCTGGGGTGTTTGCTCTCCTGTGCGGCAGAGCAGCCCAGGCCTCCCCAACTCCTTCATCAGAGGGCGCTAAAAAACCAGCACTGTTGTCACAGAAAGAGTCACACATGATATAAGGATGGAAGGATGTCCATCCATCCAGTGTTGACAGCACTCCAGAGCTGATACAGGACATGGGCTTTCCTGAGCTGGTGCGGGAAAGGAGGTAACTGCTTTAGCCAGGAGAATGAACCAGATCCCAATATCGCACATTGGGTGTCAGAACACAGAGGCTGTGGGGTGGGGAAGCGACCACCCTGCATCGAGGCAGGAAGGGGTCGGGAAGAGCAAGCTTAGGGATTTAACTGAGCTGCTGGTGCTCCTCAGTGAGGTGCTGCACGAGCGTTTCCTCTGTTGGATGGAGCCTGCCCCCTCTGCAGGCTCACTCTGTGGTTAGGGAACTTGCCCAGCAAATGACATGCTTGAATTAGTTTCCATTACCAGCCTCAGGGTTTTGAACCCACCTCCCTCACTTCACAGGCATTTTCCTCACCACAAGGAGGTGGGCGGGTTTACTTTCTACTCATGAATTTGGGCTGGGCTTTTAGCACAGCTCGAACCATTCATTGCATCACAAAGAGCACAAGATGGAGCATGACTCCTAAAGCAAGCAGGTGGGAGTCGGTAGGTTCTGCACCTGAGATCCTTGTCTCCACCTCGATTCTCCCAGACTCACTTAATGCAAAATATATCTTGGGAGAAGCATTCCCCTGTCATAATCAGACTGGAAACTTTCCAGAGGCTTTATAAAAAAGCAGCTGAAATGCAGGAAGACCTATTCTAAAGACCCTCTTCCTTTCATTAAAAACAAACATTGGGATAAAACATTCACCTTCTCACCGGCATCAGTACTTCTGGCACAGGAGGCCTTCTGTCTCTTCTGCTTGCACAGTTCCTACCCACCCCTGAATTCCCCAGATCTGCTAACAAGAGCTGGAGCATATTGCAGGTGACACAAATGGTAAGACCATAGGACAGGGAGAAACTCCTTCCATAGCTGAGCCCTAATGAGCTTCGTTTGAGCTTCAGACCTGCCTGGAGGGCTCAGATTTCCTGGCAGCCGTGCAGCACCGCAGCTCTCCCTCTGCCGGGCTGCTGGATCTTTTCCCAGCCCAGCCTCGGGGAGCGAGGCAGCCCTTCCCCAGCATAGCAGAGCTCGGGTGGTGGAGGCTGTGGGGCAGGCTGCCTGCTTGTCTGCTGATCACAGAACAGGTTCACACGCTTCAGTTTCACAAACGCTCTGAGTACAGCTGCAGATCGTACCACAGCAGCACAGAGCTGCCCCAGTACCTGCCTGCCCCACAGGAATGTCACTGGTGGGGGCTGGGGAGCAATTGGCCAAGCCTGCTGAGGTCCCTCTCCTTACAAGTGATGTTGGCTGTGCCTTCTCAGGCTGCAGGGCCACTGTCTGCTCCTGTCAAAGGGCTTTCCTCAGCCCTGTTGGGGAAGCAGAACAGTTGCAGGTTGTCAGGTCCCAAAGTAAAGATCTCCAAAGACTGCTTACTGAGGGCTAATGGAAACTGAAAAGGGAAGTGTTATGGCAAGGGAACACACACAGGTGATGGCAGAAACACACAGGTATGGCAGAAAGCAGTAGCCAGCCTAGCTAGCAAGGGAGATGATGACAGCACGTTTCACAGCTATGTTCTCCCATATATAGGCACCCTATTCCTTGTCTAAACTGAAGGATCAAAAATTAGAGGTTTCCTGATGGGAATGAAGACCACTCTTTCCTGCCCTGTAAAATCTTTATCTCCCTTTCTCTAAGAGAGCTAAAATACAGCATCAGAAAGTATTTCCATTCCTTCCTGCACAGGATCAGTTCAGGAGAAGAGGTTTTGGGAGGCCATCTGTTCATACAGGCTGGATCTTGAAGAAGGATTCAGCCCCGCTGCCTGGGCTCAGCTTTAGTGGATCTGCCTAGATGCTGTTTCTTGCTCCACACCTGTGTGTGAACTGGATCCAGAGGCTGGTACAACAATCAGAGCAATTGCTCAATAAGCAAGAATCAGGGCTGAAGCTGGGCTGAGGAGCTGAGGCAGGGCAAACTGAGTGCAAATCACAGAGTCAATTCCAACCCCTTGCATGGAGGGATGGGATGAATGGAGCAGAGTTCAACCCTATCAGAGGTCCAGGCTATACACTGATCTCTTTCAAGTGGGCCATTTGGCCCTTAAAAAGCCTTTTTGTATGAAAACTCACCATCTTAATTACTCCAAAATTCACATGATGTCTCCTGTTTCCTTGAAACATCATGTGTCTCATGAGAACTAAGGGTTTGATTATTCATCCGAGTTTGGGAGTCATACAAGTTCACATCTGCTGGGAGCCCTACCCCATGTGGCACCCTCTCCACATGCAGGGAACCAAAAGTCCAGAGGTCTGATCAGAGTGTTCAAGGTGACCCCCCAGTGCCCAAGCAGGGTTACAGCCCTTGCTCCCTCCTTCCCTCCAGCTCCTCACCCATGTACGTGCCCCTGCCCTGCTCCCTCTGGCTCTGTGCCCGCCTCCCACCGGGGCAGATGCTCCCACGGGGGTGGTTCACCACCAGGAAGGTGCTGGAAGGCAAGCACTCGAGCACAGCCTGGGCTCTGCTTCAGCCTTCCCTGCGCCTTCCCTGCAACGAATGAGCACCAATCCACCCCGGCAGGGGCATCCCTACTCCCAGGAGCTGGGGAAAGGCGTTCTCCCAATGGATGCATGAGAAGGGCTGAGGTGAGGGATGAGACAGGATGGGTGGGATCGGATCGAGAGGTGAATCAATGCTCTGACAGCCAGGGTCGGGAGGCACTCCCACCGCCTGGGGGGTTTGGCCAGGAGTGACTGCACTCAGCCCTCAGACTGCCAGTGTCTGCGGAAGGGGGTAAGTGGCCTTGAAATGCTAAATGAAGGATGATAATTGCAGCAAGATGCATCCGTTTGGTTAATCAGGAAGAAAACCTGTGTGTTATACCGTATCAATTTCACGGCACAGTCAGGATTGGTAGCAAGATGAAACGGTAAAACCTGTGGCTGGCTTCAGAGCCATCATTCCTCAAAGACCCTCATCCAGTCACTTGGGGTCCAGATCACCTCAGCTTGATGAATACATAAAAAAACAACAGTACTTTTTACAATGTTCCAAATATCTGTTCTAAGCAGCTATTACTGAAATGGAACTAAAATCTCTGATGCAGCCTAGCTCTGCTCTCACAACTGCTCTGCTAAAGCATCTGCTTCTCCCAAGACCAGCTCTTTTGCATACGTAGGAGTATTAAACCTGCTTTGGCAGAATTCCTGGTGTTAGATGTGCTTACTCAAATTCTCCATGTAGCAGAAACACCTAACTCAAGACACTTGGCTGTTTAAAGGTGACAGTCTTGAAACTTACAGTCAAAATGTTTCATGTGAACTGGATAGTTCTGTATTCTGGTGAAAACACTTTCACCTTCTCCTTCGTTTGGAACTTTTTAACCAGCAGTACAGCACTAGTATGTGCAAAAATTGATAGCTAACTTCAAGGGTATGTTGTATATCGGGTATGGTCAGAGATGAACAGGGACCACATTCCATAAGGAGAACTTTTATTAAAGTTTTGTGCAAGTTATTCAAGCATAACCTATCAGAAGATAGACCATAAGCATCTATCACAAATCAGGACAATGAAGGAATACAGAGAAAATACAGGAGGCCTTTGACAAGAGATTATATCTCATTCGATCCAGAGTCCCCATCACTCCCAGGCAAATAATGGGTCTCTGTGACACTGCCAAAGCGAACTGTAGGATTAAAAACACACATATTTTATTGTCATAGCACTTAGTGAGGTACTATAAAGGCACCAAGTATCAGTTCCTATTTTGAAGGGTGGCAGGCAGCTATGCAGGGTCCAACTTCTCTCATGGTCAGAGGGTTTGCAATTTAAACAATCTGCAAAACTTCTTCTCAGTACTTGCCCACTGAACACACTGTAGAAAGCTCCTGTCCTCAGGGGGACCACAGGATCAATGGAAACCTCCCCTGGAGGAGTAGGGCAGCTGCCAGAGGCAAGGCAGCAGGTACCAAGCAGGGGGTGCTGTGGAAACAGGGTTGCTCTGTCCTCCCTGTGCTGCTTGCCTTTTCTCCCAGGCTCCCAGCAGCTGCCTACCTGTACATTCCTGGGAACCGTGATACCCTTTTCTCCATGCTCATTTTCATGCCAGGGCAAATCCCATTCTGTGCTCAAATTATTTAGGGTTACAGAGGTCGAGGGATCACTCACTGCAAGCCAGCATGAGTCACCATGAGGTGAGCTGACCACAGGGGTAAGTGCATCACAGAAAGGCAGCAGAGCATCTCCCTGGGCAAGAGAAAGAACAACAAAAAAAGTGGTTATTCAGGTGAGTGCTTTCAGAAATACCTGCCTAGTCCACAAGCTCTGAAAGTGGTGGGCCAAAATTGTTGAACTGTGAAAGCAGCATCCAGTAGTACAGGAAAAGGCCTCATTAAGACAGAGCGAGTCAGTTTTTTCTTGTGGGCAACACCCGTGTAACTTCAGGCTAATGGGAAAACCCTCCATAGGTTTTCATGCACCAGCCCCTGAGATCCAGTTCTGAGGCTCTCTGTAATGAGCATGCAGGATCCTACCAGGCCCTCACATGCAGCATCAAAGCAATGCAGCTGCTCTTATTACAGCTGTTTATGAAAACTATCACAAAAGTGGCATGCCACTGCCAGCTGAGCTTTTGCCAAAGGAAGCTCTGCTTAATTAGGTCAAGAATTATTTGGTTAGTGGCACAGACATATTTATATATAGTTTTTAGTGTCCACACAGAAGTTCTCACTAGCAGAACACAGGGAAAGGGATTAGAGGAGAAAGAAAAAGGTCACCAAACTCTTGGGAGAGGCAGCCAAGTTGATTCAGTTAGCATCTATAAAGTCAACACTACAGCTTCTCTGACACTTGGACCATTATACTTTGCATTGTTTAAGTGGAAAAAAACCCCAACCTCTGATTTTTTACGAGAAGGCTTATTCTCATCCAAGTGAACAAGGTCATCCTTTCCATTGGAGCATTACACTTCGGAGAAGAAAGGAGATCAGAGCAGGCATCCCTCAGGCTAACTTCACACTCCACACCTTAGGGTGGGCCACAGGGGAGTCTCCTCTGGCCTCTCACTTCCTGGGAGTGAAAGCCAGGAGGCAGATGGAGTTGCTCAGAGGTGTCTGACTCACTGCAAAAGCGGCTGGACAGAACAAGCAAAATCAGATATCACTGTGCAAGCATACTGGGTGCGTTCAGGTGATCCTGCTGCAAGTCACAGCTGCATGTGAAAGGGTCAGAATCAATTATTTCTACATCAATGCAAAAGGACATCCAAACCAAACCGCACAGGATTTGCCAAGACATGCGAGGAGCTGGGAAGAGTTAAGTGTATTTGGTGCCACCAGCGCGACAAAGAGAAATGGCCTGGTGAGCAGGGTCCGGTGTCTGGGGACCCAGAAGATGAGTAGCACAATGGCTGGATGCCAAATGTTGCACACTGGCAGACAAGCTTTTGGTAATCTGAGGGTAAAGGCCCATATTGCTTCCTCTTCAGACTCATTCTTAATGCTTGTATTGGTTTAATGACTGGGCAGATTGCTCCTTTGTTGCTGCATGGAGTTAGAAAGAGAAGGATGTCATATGGGCCATGGATAATAGAGGCACTGGCTTTAGGAACTTGAAAGGGGAAGAAGAAGAGAAGCTCCAGGCTAGCAGCAAATGAAACTTTGCAAATCTTCCTGGTCTACACAGTCTCCAAATAGGTCACCAGCCACTGTCCTAACCTACTCCTGTCAGGACAATCTGTCCTCTTCCATCTGCAGGTTTTAGCTCACTGATCAAAGCTTCTTGTTGCCAGCTCACCATTCTGAGGCACCATCCATCCCTGATGTCGAAGGGACTGTCAGTGACAGTACTTTGCCCTTCTCAGATACAACCCCTTTTTTTGGGTGCATCTCCCACCTTGCTCCAAGAAGTTTCTAGGGCAGACTGAATCTGAATGCATTTAACCAAATATATATAACATTGTGTTACTGCCCCATGTATCCAGAGGCACCCTCTTTCCTTTCTGTCCTGTTCAGCATTCACCACACAAATTCAGGTTTCACCTAAAATCTTGTCTACATGCGATACCTGAGAAGTGAAATGCAAGAGCTGTGGGTTTCCTGTTCTTTCAAATCCCCTTTAGCCAAGTGAGCTACCACATAGGGGGAAAACCAGACTTTTTTCTCTGTCAGAAAAACAGCAACAGAGAAATGGCAATCATCACCTCAGAAGCCAGCTACATGAAGCCAACCAGGAACAGCATATGTGAGCAGTGAGCTGCCAACCCCAGCAGGCGGGCAGCCTGGACACTTACAGCAATGTCAATATTTGCACATACTCTAACCTCCCACTGTATGTTAGGGAATATATTTCTTTTCTCCATCCCAGGATGTCAGGCTATAGCATACTTAAACAAGTTTGTCAGCTGCTGAAATAATTGAGATGTGATGTATGAGTCTGTCCAGCTTGATGCCACAGGTACCATCCAGCCCTTACTAAGGAACTCAAAACAGAATCATACCCTTTTTCTAACTCTACCCCACCTGGTCACAGTGCATTAATAAACCATTTAAGGACACATGGCACCAGGCTTCAGAAGCCATCAGTTATGTGCTCTGCAGGCTGCACTTCTGATGTGCAGCCTGGGGTGAGGACACAGAGTGACAGTGGATACACATCCTCACACACTTCTGTGGGTGGGTCTGACACCTGGAAAGCCAGGCAGGCAGCTCCTACTGCTGTGTGATACTCACCTTCTTTTTGGGTAGGGGACGATGGCTTCTGCTCCAGAACCCAGTCCAGACGCCTGGTGGTTGTCCAAAAGCAACAGTTGCCATCCCTGTTCCTCTGGTGGTAGAGGAAGCAGTGGGATGGATTCCTCTTCCCATGGCAGCACACAGCTCAAACCAGCTCCTTTTCCCCAAGGAGATTGGGTTCAATTGGGCTACACTGCTGGAAGCCCTTGATCCAATTCTGGGAAATCCCCGCAGCTCCACTGTGCTGGGCAGAGGCAACCAACTCCTATGATCCCCTGAGCTCAGGGCTGCCAAGAAACTCCTCTTCATACAAGTCTCATCTGGCTTTTCAGCATGGAGTTCTTTTGACTGAAACCACAATACTTAACATGCTTCAATGATCAAGCAGAGGGCACGGGAATGTCACTGAAAACACTTGGCTCCCAAACACTGCATTGTTCTTCTCTCACCCCATTCACAGATCCAGACCAGAACATCCCAATCAAGCTCAAAATGTTTTCTGCCAATCCAACAAGAAGCACCGCAGCCCCATTTGATTGAAGACGCACACAGGCCCACACTGGAGTGAAACCCATGTGCCACTCAACCCCAGCAGTGCCTCGCCACTGCTCCCAGGAGTGCTTTGGAAGTGTTCCCTCCCTCCTCTGTGCTGCCAGGCTCCACCAGATGCAGCCTTGGCCAAACTGACCCCTGCTCCACCAAGCTGAGAAGGCTGGCCATGCCCGGCACACATTTCTGGATTCCCAGCAATGACCATGCAGATGGATGTCACCACTGCCCAGCAAGTCTGGGTGACGTTCTCAGCCTTGTGCTCTGCAGGCCCCAGCACCAAGCTCCTCTGACCCAAAAGTCTCATGGCCAACGTTCTGGTTGCACCAGGTTCGAGACATGGCAGTAAGAAGAACATGGTGGCCACGGCTCATGTGAGGGAAAGGCGGGGTGGTAGGAGCTGCATGAGTAGTTTAAGAGAGAGGGAAAGAAAGCAAGCTAATTAAAGACATGATAAAATCTCAACAGTTTTAGCCACACTGAATATCCAATTAGGTCTATAAAGCCTTTGGGCCACAGCTGTGGGAAGGAATCCTGGGTCTGGCACAGATTGACCAACACCCACGGAGAGCCTCCAGAGCAACCAAGAAACACCAGTTATGGCACTTTTTTGGTTACCTCTCTCCCAAGCAGCTCCAGGGCAGCAGGGCCTAATGGCTGCAGCCTTAACCACATCCCTCAACCATCCAGCTGCCCCATGGCCATCGTGTGCCCATTGGCCATGTGGCCAGTGTGTGCTGCTACAGCTTCCAGCAGCTGTAAAAATTCCTAAAAACTGTCTTTTTATTCTATTTTTTTTTAATAACATTTGCACACACATTCAGCTGCATTGTTTATAGCAAACATTTCAACATGTGCTGGCAGAAGCGGAGAAAATAAAACAAGACAAATGAATGGACTGGAACAGGAACTCCAGCCCTGACCCTGTGGCAGAGTGATACAATTCGTCCCGTGGTGTGTTTTTGCTGGATGTTGTTGCCTCATTTTTGCCATCCTCGGCGGGACGTGCGAAGACCAAGCAACAGCAGCACTGAAGTCGCTTTTAACTCCAGAAAAAACAAAAAGGGCGACTTGCAGGAGGGTGCTTCTTTCAAAGCGTCATTTTTTGCCACAAACCTCTCACAGCATTTTACACTGCCAGAAATCCTGTTCCGAGCGGCAGAAAAACGTGTTCACAAAGGCACGGGCAGAGCCTACGGGGCTAGCCCCGGGGACCCGCGGGCAAGAGGGAAAACGCCTCACTTCTCTAAATACGTATTTTGTGGGGGATAAGCTCCCGGGAGCTCGGAGGGTTGCCCCGGGTGCGGGGCCACCGGGGAACGCTCCCGCCCTTCTTTCCGGAGCGGCGCCGGGGGGGAGACGGCCGAGCCCCCGGGCCTTTCCCACAGTGAAACGGGAAGGGAGGGCTTTTAACAGCATTTATT
>VXBU01014341.1:839095-882322 GCA_013400315.1 Bombycilla garrulus | reverse complement strand
GGGGCGCTCCTGCCGGGCTCCGGCGAGCGCGGGTCGGCGGCTCCCCGCCGCCTTTGTGCCTGAGAGCCCCAGCCCAGCTTAGGGTACGCCCGGACTCCGCTTTCTGCCCCCTGAAACAAAGGTCCCGGTGCTGCCCGGCCGGGCGCTTTCCGCCCCGGTGCCGGAGCTCGGCCGTGGCCCCGCTCCCCGGGGCGCGGTGACCCCGCGGCAGCGAGGCCCGTCTCGGCTGCCGGCTCCCGGGAGCAGCCTCGGGGCAGCCCGGAGCCGCGCTGGTCTCGCAGCAGCAGCAGCCGCCAGGTGTCATCCGCGGACAGGGGATGGCTCTGCTCCTGCTGCCTGCCAGCGCCTGTCCGCGGAAGCCTGGCTCCGCAGACCCGCGAAGTGCTGTGCTCGCTGCTGCAGGTCTGTGCTGGTAGCCTGGGCGCCATCGAGCCCCGTGTGCGGTCGGAGGGTGCGGGCAGGAGGCCTTGTGGCCGCCCCTCGAGGGGCACAAGCCCCAGTCCTATCCCTTTCTTCTGAGATGAGGGACATGCTTCTTTGCTTCCCATGTGGCCCCCACCAGAGTGGGCACCGGTTGTGGAGCCTTCCCCTTTGGAAGAGTTAGGAGGAGAAAGTGGAGCATGCGGTACTTTGAGCAGGCAGGGCCTTCAAAGTAAAACTGGCAGTTTTTTTTCTTTCTGAAATGATTGATTTAAAACTTGCCTAGGGATGAACTGCAGCACCAGTTAGATAAGGAGTTGCAGAACAAAGTGCACAGTGGGGTCTGTGCTGCTCGAAATACCTCTGGTTTTGCTGTACCATTCTGTCTGTGAACTTTGCCTGTAGGTCTCGACATGGACCTTCCTAGCCCACATGGCAGTGAGTCGTTATGAGATGGCTAAAAATTGCAAACATGTGAGTGTAGGCAGCACTGTTCCATGGGAGGAGGGCTCTGCGCTCAACTTCTGAGTAAGCTTCTGCTTAATGAAGTGGGAAAACTGCAGTTAATTTGCAGCCTCTGTACTGTATTTGGATAAAATTCTCTTGTGATAAATATTCCTTACTAGAAACTATAAGGGCATGAAGTAAATGCTTCTCTGGAGTTCTCCAGTGCCTATGGACACTCAGGCCTGGGTGGCACTGCAGATGGAGGGGTTTCATGGGTGAGAACACGGAGGAGCAGAAGTCCTCGTGGTGACTCAGCACTGAGGCTCTTTCCCTTCTGGTGATCACATAGCTTTTTTCCCCATGTCAAAATGTCAGCGACAGGGACTAATCTGCCTTTCCCACCCGTCTGGAATGATTATGATTTTGCATTGAGTGTCTGAAAACCTCTTATGTTGGATGCAGAAGCAGTGTGACCTTGCACAGTACTTTGAATCTGCCATAGTGCAGTGCTGTGGGCATTGCCATGGTTGTATTGGGCTCTTGGTGGTCTGATTGTTGGGATGGATGCCATGGCTGCTGGCACATGGCTTGGCCCTTGGCTCTTGCTGTGTAACTTGACTTGCATATTGTCATTGGAATAATAAACAAGACCAAAAAAGTGGCCAAACAATAGTTTTCTTCCTGAGTACTCTTATCTGCAGGAATGACTTGGGAGGTTCCTGGTCTCATTCAAGGTGACACTTTATTGCCTAAAACACTCTTTATGAGAGTAATTGCCCTCTCTTGTTATGATGTCTAGACTTCCTTGAAATAAGAAGGCTGATATATCTTACTGTTTTAACAGCTTAACCTTGTTATTCTCTAAGTGGAAACTTTTACACAGTATAACAGGGCCAGAAAGTCAGCTGAGCCAAGATGCACATCCTGCTGCAGGAGGGTAGTGGGCAATCCAGGCCATATGGTGAGAGAAGGAGGGTTCTGGTTGTTTCATCTGGTGTAGGTGCATGCTGGTGGTTGACACAAGCTTAACAGAGCAGGCCAAGCCTTTTTCCAAGGGTGATGTCATTCCTATCTGAACATAAACTAATTAGAAGAAATTAGATAGTCCAGCTTGCTTGTTAAACATGCAGGCAGTGGATAAGGAGGAAACTTTCTTCTGTAGTATGCAGTGTCACAATATTCATCTGAAAACAGAGCTTCTCCACCTGAACACTGACTTGCTGGTGGCCAGCTCCCAATGAAATGGTGACTGCTGTATCTGGTCAGCTCTGAGTAGAGCAGCTGCAAATGAGTTGGCGTTTGTATGGTGTAAGGGGGCTTTGGTGCAGTATTGTAGTCTTTGTTCCGGGTTTCTCTCAGTTTCAAGTGGTGAGAAGAGCTAGCATTTTTAATGGCAGCACTCTGAAATTTCTGGAAACAAACAATCCTCTCTAACAGCCTGAGACAAGTTACAGCAAGTGGAAGAAACCTGTAAGCCTTTTAAAATTAAGTTAGTGCACAAACCTGAAATGTAGGCTGCTGTTTTAGCAGTGAAATTGGTCCGTTTTAAGTATGTGTTTTGCATTACCTGTATTCAGATGTCTCCAGGTGGCCTGTATACCAGCACTTTGTCCTAAGCTTGTTTGAAGTGATTCCTGTCTCCAAGAACCATACTAATACCCCTGAGAGGGACATTCCACACTTGTTTCTGGCATCTGAAGAGCTGGGGTTTTAGGCCCTCCTCACAGGGAGGAGGGAGCTTCTTGGGAGAGGGAAGATAGGGCCTTTTCCTGAGTAGGTGCTGCCAATTACAAAATTGCAGCGCTTCAGCATTGCAGCGTTAGTGTTTTCATCCTAATAGCTTTGAGATAATAAAGAGTAGAAAACGTCTAATACAGCACTCCATGACAGCTGAAGAATGATGGGCTTGCTGTGTTCAAAGGGCACTAGTCCCTCAGGACAGCATTCAGCTGGTGCTGAGGCACCATAAATGTAGGTGTCTGTGTGTGCTGGGTGCTTAAGCCCTCATTAGAGTCAAGGAGATGTAATCAGTGGAGCCAAAGAGAGTCATTATGTGACCAGCCCCTGCACGTCTACTCCAAGGTGAGTTGCTTTGTCAAGGCTTTATTGGCTAGATCTCAAGTTGCCTGTAAGAGGAGCACAAATCCACTCTGTTGCCTGTATCTGAGAGTGATTTAGCTCAAGTTGATGGACTTTTTATCCGTGGAAACTTATGGTAACTCTCTCCATAAACAGACTGGACAGGTGGTGTTCCTGCCAAGAGAACTAGCAAAGCAGTGGGGAACATCAGCTGCTGACTGGAACAGCAGCTCTCTCCTGTTCTAGTGTAACTGTAGTCTAACTACAGCTAGCTTGCTGAAGGTTGTGGCAGAAATTAGGGATTATAGCTGGGTCCTGTCTCTGCATTCTGAAGTGAGCAGAATATATATGAGCAGAAACATAAATGGTTGTATTTGGGGGGGATTATTATGAGCTGTTGGGTAGACATCAGAGCATTGTAATATATAAAGACACTGTTTATTTGTGGATTAGATGTGACAAGCTTTTGTTACTCCCTAGACTTTGATATAGGCAGTGAATTTACAGTGGGGAAGTTTTGGCCAACCGTGCAAGGACTTCTGACGTTTCTTATATGTTCACTTCTGAGCTGAGAAAATACTCTTGAATGCAGAAGGCATGTGGTGCCTCTGGAGTGCTGAGTGTCAGCTTTGTTAACAGATCTCTAAGTTAGGACTGACAAGTGGACTTCACTTGAACTGCTGCTCTGCTGGCTCCTGGAGTACTGCAGCACTGAGCATTATCTGGCCTGCCTAGGAACCTGGGATAGCGCACTTTCTGCTGTGGGGATGTTAATGGAGAACTTAGGGCTCTGTGAAGCCTCACCTGAAGGTGAGATAACATTTGGACCTCCTACAAGCAGCTCTTGTGGGGCAACATCTGCTAATGTGGTGGTTTCCCAAGCTCTCTGTTTCTCAAGCGGTGCTTGGCTGCAGTTGGCGTTCTGGGTCTTGTGGAACTGGCACGGGTCCAATGGAGTCTGTTAGCTTGGGCTCCTTTGCCATACTCCACTGTAATGTTTGTATCTTGCTGCTGAGACCAGTCTCACCAGTGAGGCTTGCTTTGCTGGATGGGAACCAGTGTGTTCCTGGGATATGGATGGAGTTGGCAGTAGAACTTCCCGTTGAGTCACTGGAGCTGCAGTAACAACTGAGTCATGGAGGTGTTGTAAGTCATGGCTTTCCCTGCTAGGCTTCTAGTTAGAAACTTGTTGGGGTATTACTGGTTGAAGAACTCTTTCTGCTTCACCTCTGTGTCCTGCTGCTCTGCTCTTTAGCAGAGCTATCTTCTCCATAGCCCATGTTTTTGCAATATGGTTCTCTTTAATGTCCAGTCATTTTTTGTCTTAGTATTCAGGCTTCTCTATTAACTGAAAAGTTTTCTGGATTGCTCTTACAGAATGACTCCTGACTGAATCAAGGGTGCTGATAGGAAAATGCCTGCCAACCAGCTTAAAATATTCATGGGTGTCCTGCCTTGCACGGGGCTCTGTGTTGTCATGCTCTGCTGTGTAGCTTTTCTACACTGCCTGTGCCGTAATGTCAATATCTTGATTGCCAGTCATAGAAGCAAAGGCTGACAGTCTTGATTTTTGGCTGTGGGCAGTCCCAGGGGCACACACTCCTGTCAGCCAACCTTCTATAAAGTGCAGCCAGTTCACACAGTGACTCCTCCAAGTGCACTGGCTCCATCACCTAAGCACACACGAACCAGAGCTGGAGATGGGGGGTTGCTCTTTGTCTGCCTCTGCCCTGTAATGAGACGCTTATTGCCTCTTTTAAATGTAAGAAATTCCTCTTGGAAGGGGAGCATGCTGAATGCTTTCTGGACAGCACTGCAGACCATGATTGTCCTGTGCTGTACACAGGAAAGCTCTTGCTAATTAAATTCTAATGCTGGTGGCTGTATACATCCTGGTCAGGGCCAGGCAGCAGCTCTGGTCCAGCCCCTTGCATACAAGGATTACTGGAGGAGCAGACTGTAGATTGAAGCCAGAGGTGGGCAGGGGTGAGTGGAGCTAGTCTGCTTTCTAGAGAGCAAGTGGTGATTAATGTAACGAGTTCCAGATGAGAGCTCTTCTGAAGTTCCATGTTGTAGCAGTGGTGCTGCTATGGCTGTGCTGGTAGGAAGCCTTTGCATATTCTCTGGGTATCAGAGCTGGCAGCTACAGTGCTGTAGGAAGAGACTACCTGGCTCTTTCCTGTCCTAGAACAGGATCCCATGCTGTCTTTTTCTATGCTTTGAGACCAGAAGAGGGAAGAAATACAAATGTAGGTATGTATATATTTATATAGAGAGACCTCTATACTGGTCACGTGCTGCTTGTTGTCCAGCTGACAGAGTTTTGAGGCTGTGTGCCCCGGCCCTGGCATGGTGATCTGGGAAGTTTGATACCTATGCTCTGCACAACCACAGGAGTGCAGAGCAGCCTGTTGATCTGCCAAAACATCAGTCTCTGGTAAAAGCATCTGCAGAAGAAAGAACCAGTTATTCCATTGACCAGCTAATAGGGAACTTCTTTAGGGACAGAGTCCAGGCTTTCTTCAGTTGGGAAGCTGATGGGTAAAAGCCCGAACTAGAGGAGCCGCAAAGCTTGCTTGAGTTCATATCTAATACAGATGCTAATACATGTGATAATCTTCACTCATTTGCTGTGCTGTGTTGCTTATGAAACTGTAATAGAGACTCTCACACCAGCAGATTTGATGGGCAAATGAGATCTGTCCACCTCACTGACTCTGCAGCCTGTAAGTGGCACTTACCTGCAGTGGAAAAGTGGTGGTGAGGCTTGCATCGAAACTTGCCTAACAGCCTGCAGCTAGACAGCTTTGACTTCTAAATCTCTTTCTGTCCTAACGGAGGAATCATCTAGATCGTGACTACTTTCCCATCAGTGAACAAAGCACAGAACAAAAGAGGCTGGCTCTGGCATGTCTGGGCAGTGGCAAGGAGTGCTGTGCTATCTGTATGTTCACATCGACTGACTCATGGCCTGCAGAAGAAAGCTGCTGGCTTAATCCTGCAGCAGCACTGACTCCCTCTGAAGTGTGTTCAACCTGCAGAAAGTTCCCCAGCCTGCATCTGTAGTTGCACTGAACTGTGAAACACTGGTGAGCTTCTTTCTACACAAGCTGGAAGATGCGATTATGAATAATTAGAAGTTATTACTCTAGTAGCTCAAAAGTGCTAAATGCTCAGTGTGCCCTCCCTTCACCCAGCATGCATCCAGAAGGGGTTAAAAAGATTCACCAAACATTCCTACACTGGTGCTAGTAAATAAATGTGGTGTATTAAGCCTGTCAGGGCACCAGATGCCCACCAAAGTTGCCCTGTCACTGCCCTTCTCAGCTGGGCAGGGAGAGGAGATGTAACAAAAGACTTGTGGGTTGAGATAAGGACAGGGAGAGATTCCTCTCCAGTGACCATCACAGGCAAAACAAAACATTGGGGAAATGAATTGAATTTATTACCAATCAACTCAGAGTAGCATAAGGAGAAGTAAACTCAGATCTTAAAACCACCTTGTCCCCATTTTCCCCTCCCTTTTTTGGCTTAACTTGAATCCAAATTCTCCAGCTTTTCCCCACAGAAGTTCAAGGGAATGGGGGCTGTGGTTGGTTCATCACACATTGTCTCTTCTGCTCCTTCTTCCTCAGGGGGAGAACTCCTCACAGTCTTCCCCTGCTCCAGTCTGGGGTCCCTTGCACAAGAGAGAGTCTCCACAAACTTGTCCCATGTGAGTCCTTGCCATAGGCTGCAGATCTAAATCAACTGCTCCAGTCTGGATCCCTTCCATTGGGTGCAGTCCTTCAGAAGCAAGCTGATCCAGCACGGGTCCTCCAGAGTGTCACAGATCCTGCCAGAAAACTTGGTCTGCTATGGGCTCCTCTCTCAGTGGGGGCTACAGGTCCTGCCAGGAGCTTCTTCCAGCATGGGCTTCCAATGGGGTCACAGCCTCCTTTGGGCGTCCCCCTGCTCTGTTGTGGGATCCTCCTTGGGCTGCAGGTGAATCTCTGCTCCATGGGCTGCAGGGGCACAGCTGCACAGGAATCCCTGCTCTGGCCTAGAGCTCTTCCTCTCCCTCCTTCTTCACTGACCCTGGGGTCTGCAGGGTTGCTACTCTCACATATTCTCACTCCTCTCTTCTCTGGCTGCAATTACTCCTGTGTAAGAACTTCTTTCCCCTTCTTGACTGTGTTATCCCAGGCACTGGCTCTGTTGGGTGTGGGGGAAGTTCTGTCTTCTTAGAGAAGCCACTCCTGTATTCCCCCTGCTACCAAAATCTTTCCATACAAACCCAGTACAGTAAAGCACATTGGGCACAAGGTGTCTTGTGACCAACTTAAATGCTAGAGTTACCATTGTGTAGGAAATCTAATTTTCTGGCCTATTCAGTAATGCACCCCCTCACCAGACTGCCTGCTGAGAACCTTCCTGTGCTTATTTGGGGGCATACTGGTTGGCAAGGCTCAAAACTATGCCATAAATCATTCTAATAATATGATGGTATTGGTTCTGTTCTAGTTCCTGGGGATGTTCTCTGATATTATTTAATTTACTAGTATGATGTAGCCAGTGGGTCTCTGGCTGCAGGCCCAGAATATTATGAAGATGAGAAAACTGCAGTATCCAGTTAAAAGAAAGTGAAAGTTCACAACAGAGGATCACAGCTCTTCTCTTGGAAGCTGAACCTATTTTGGATACTTCAGAGAGATGAGCAAGTATAGTTGTGTGAGAAGTCCTGTGTAATCCATCAGCTGAGGATTGTGAGGTGAATACTACTCACCTGAGAAGGCTTTCAGTGTTGGGATGGTGCTGGTACATGCCAGTGGTTCAGCCTGTGCTTTTAGACTTGGCCCTTAAAGGGGTCCTTCAGCATTTCATGCTCTGCTTTATTTAGAGGGATAATATGCTGGCTGGAGTTGGTAGTCAGTGAGTAGACCCAGAGGTTTATTCATATATATGAAATGTCTTCCATTTAGTGATGTTTGAACAGTGTATTACAAGTTTGATCTGTTATTACATCCCATCTTGGCTGTGCTGGTGGTACATCTTGACAGAAACTGGTCTGAGCTAGGGGTCGTGCTGTGCTAGAAGTAACTTGGTAGTAAAGCACTCACCTTGCCTTGCAGTTTTAGTGCTGTTTTACTGACTTGTGGTGCCTGTCAGGCTGTCAGCAGTGGCATTAGTGGTATCTCTTGTCTCTTCACGGTATAGATGTGTAAAACACAGGGATGTCCAAATCACAGCTTAAAATATTACAGTTGCCTGTATGAAGCAGGAGAGCATCCAAAGTGCATAAACATGGTAGAATCTCCCACTTAAACCTCCCTGCCTGATTTGGTGGCTGCTCTGAAAGAAGGCCATGGGGAAGACAGGTGAACAAGCTGTATGCCCAAAAATGACAGCATCAGGTGAGACTTGGATAACAGCTGAGATCAAAAGGAGGCTCTGATTTGTCTTTCCTTTGTAACAGTCCCCTATTCAGGGCTCTTCTGTACAGATGTGGTACAAAAGTGACTGTATCAGAGTTTAATCCAATAGGTGTTTGGTCAAGAAATGCCTAATGTCCATTAATTAAATGAGTGGAACAATAGGTGACTGGAGCACAACTGAAGCAGCAGGTTTTTTTAAGACTGTTTCTGGTGGGAGGATTTCATTTGGTGCTTCGTCACTGAAATGATACTTCAACACCCTTGTGACTCAGCATGGAAATGCACCAGTCAGCTCTCATAATCTCACTGAGGTGTTGCATAATTTAACTGTGAATGGGGCAACTGCTCTCAGTAAGCAACTGCTGCTAGAACTTTGTAGTATATGCAGGATTAGCAATGCTTTTGTAAACTTGAGCACAGGGACCATTAGTGTCCTAGGACGAAGCACTGTGAGCTTGATCTGTGCCATTTCATGGGCAGATCCCTGGCTGTATGCTCCAGTGGTTGTGAGCACGTATGTTTGTCAGAGGGAATCCATGCAGTCTGAGCTTTGTTCTAACTTGGAATAACTCAGTGAAATGTGCTCCAGCCTGTGCCCAAAGACCATCTGAGCTACTGCTGCTTGTTCCAAGGAGACCAGTAGCACCCAAAACACTTGCATGATGCTTTTCTTCAGGAGCAGCTGTTGTAGAAAGAGGGGGTAATGCTGAAAGTGCCTCTTTGAGAAGACTCTTGGGATAGGGGGGGGGAGCAGGGTATTCCTGATCTGAGATGTGCCTCCTGCACTGTGGTGGAGACATTCCAGTACTTTAGTGAATGGCTTAGTCATGGCGGTGTGATTGCGTCTGTTACTAGGGATGACTTCTGCATTATAAACAACCTTGGCTCAGTCAATACCGAGATCCTGTGGATAAAACAAATGTGATAGCATGCCTCATAATGTAGGGAGATAATTGATTTCATCAGATCTAAGCTGGCAGTGGTGAGCCATAGAAACAAACATAAAAAGAACACCAAGAATCGTAGAATGTACTGAGTTGGAGCTCCACAAGGATCACTGAGTCCCGTGTGCTAGTGTAAGACCTGCCAGGATGCAGGAACTGCCTTGCAATGGGTCAAACCTAAAATGTAAAGCTGTCTGCATGGTCTGTGTGAGTCCAGCCACTGGCTGTGACGCATGAGTTCATTCTTAACAGACTGGTGCTGGCTGCTGTGAGCCCTGCTGTGCAAGGACAGGGTCCCTTAGAAATGGTTGAAGCTTAGCTATGACCAAATCAGAAAGGTGCTGTGGAATGCCAACTCTTAGCTCATTTTGCTGCCCAAGTTTCACTTCTGTAGCTCCCTTGCAGATAGTCAAGGTCTTCTGTGCCAATCTGACAAGTAACAGCACCAAAGGATCATGTCTTGAGATGTCCCTGGTCCTGCCATCGGGTGTGTACATGCGAGAGAGAGATTGCATTGGTGCCTGTTCAAGCCAGGCGGCTCCTTCTGGGTGCTTCCAGTCCCCTGATCTATCAGCTCTTCAGTGGGGGTTGTGGTTGAAAGGGCTGATGGTGATGCTGCAACTGCAAAGCTGAGTGTGAGATTTATAGTGAAATACAACATTCCAAGGGAACACATGTCTGGGATGTGTGTATGGAAAATACAGGTTGTTAGCAAAAAAACAATTTCACAAGCATTGGAGACTTCATTGTGCATCCCTCTGAAGAAAATGTGGAATTTTCACAAAAGCAATCAAGACGGCCTTGTCTTGGGTTGCTGTGGTTTGGGCTGTTGTCATGATGTGAAGGAGCTGATGTAAGTTCTGTAAGTTAGACTGAGCAGATCAGCTGGGAAGCTAAAGCAGTTTGACAGCAATAGGCCTTGCAGCTGGCAGGTGTTTCTGTCACTGAAGTGCAAGCAAATAGAAGGTACTTTTGTTGTCTTGTGCATATCCGGTTGCTGTAGGATATATCCTCTTATAAAACATTATCTGGGCAAGTCCACTGTAACTCTGTGTAGCTAACTGGAACACCTGGTCACCTTTTTTTGTTGTTGTAAGGCCAAGTATTTGTAAGTTAAGTAGTCTCACTTAAGTTTACCTATGGCTTTAGCTTAGACCTTTGGTACTCCGGGTTGCAAGTTCATGTTTTTGCTGAGGTTTACACAACATCCTAGCTGCCAGGAGCCACAAGTCCTGCCCTAAGTACAAGCTCTTAGTTTGGTACTCTTGGGTTTTTTATCTGAAACTTGGATTTCACTAATTTAGTATAGTACTGCAAGCAGTTTGCTAAATTAGAAACATGTATGTATCAGTAATAGACTGAAAATGCTTCTGTGATCCTTCAAGAAATCTTAGATCTTTGTCTCCTAACTCCTTGGCATATCTCAAATTAGGTAATTGCTGGACTTCAGGGTGCAGAAGAGGGAAAATCTTGAGATAAGAACCTGAGTCTTTTCCTATCCATGTGTCTGGACGATAAAGGTTGTTGCATTTACTCTTGTCTGACAATTGTTCCTGGCTGCATGTTGACTTCCCTTCCTCAGGTGAAGCAGAACAGCTTCTTCCTCCCTCAGAATACTGTGTAGCATAGTGATGAGATGGTTTTTGACTTCTGGGACTACATCTGCACAGGTCAGAGCACTTGTGCAGGTGTAGCAGTGCTTGTGGTAGTTTGCCGATTGCATAAAAGCTGGCATGGAGCTCATTTGAAATGGGTAGTAGTTCCACCAGCCATATTGCATAGCATTTGTCTCCAGTTTACAGGCTTCCCTAGGCCAGAGGCACACATGTTCTGGTGCTGCTGAGAGGCATCAGTGATGCACAGGCTGTCACCACCCTAATTTGAAGACTTGAGATGCCACAGACTACATTGCTTTCCTATAGCCACACCTCTGATTTCTGAACTGGGACTTCCTGAGCTGAGTGGCTGAAGATGACAAGGGCAAGTTGTGCTCCTGTGGGACCATGGCCTCTGAGCTGCCTCTGCTGAGTGCTGCAGGCTTGTGCTCTGTCCCTCAGCCACGGCCTTGGCAGGAGGAGTGTGTAGGGCTGAGCCTCTCGGTGTCCTGGCATGTGGCACAGCCCCGTGCTGACCATCTGGAGCTCACAGGGCTGCTGGGAGAAGCCAGTCCCAAATGGAACAAGTGGGGGCACTCGCCGCTTGCAGCTCCTCCCTCAAACCCAGCCTTGGACTCCATTCAGCAGCCTCAGGGCTGTAATGCCAACTGGTCTGCTTCACTGGGAGCTGGGCAGTTTCTCAGGTGTGTGGAGAGAGGAGACTGCCTTCTCCAGCCCACACATGCTGTTAAGGTGCAGTCAGGCAGTCTGAAGTCCACTGTTGTCAGAAACTCTAGTAGCGAGTTTAACTGCAATGACAGTCCTCAGTGCTGATCGCTAAACAGGGTGAGTGTCAAGAGATGGGGCAAGGAAAGGAATTTACCTCCACCACAGGTCAGCTGGTTGGGAAAAATTGGCAAAGAATGCTGAAGGCATAATCTCAGTGTGTTTAAATGTGCTGGAGGCAGCACTGCAAAGTCTAGTCCTTTGAAGTAGCTGTGGCTGCTGATGCCTTGTGTGAGTTGCTTTTCACCTGAACTCTACAGCAAGGGCTGCATGTGTGCAGGAGGAAGAGGCAGCAGGTATTTAGATACTTTCAGTTCTAATTTCTCCTGCTGGCAAGGTCACATTTATCTGTGTATAGTTACTAGTATGCATGGGTAGTGTGGTTTGGGCTGCTGGAGTCCTCTGCTGCATAGGTTTCTATTTCATAAAGATTTTCTGTCTCCCAGCATGCTCCCCTCTTTAGCCTTACTTTGTCAGGTTTCAGGGATCGGTGGCCCACTTCTAGCCTCTCCTGAAACCAAGCAATTCTTGGAATGTTACTTTCTAAACAAGCAGATGAAGTGGCTGTTGGTGTAAGAATTAATCTTCTCGGCTGGTTTTTCTACACTAGCAAGTAAGAAGTGCTGGTGACTTTCAGTCAGAGGGTTTTAACACAAGCTAGGTTTGCCTAGTCTTGACTTAGGCAACTCACTGCTCATCTCTCAAGCCACCTTAAGTAGATTGAAATTAATTTCCCAGGATGGATGGCCTCAGTGAGCCGCACCTACTTTGCACAACCCTTTGAGCTGATGTATTGGCTGTGGCTTTCTTGTGCTAGCTCAAAAAACAAATGCCTGAACTATCAAGTATGTTTAGAAAGAGCTGCAGGGAAGGATCTTTAAAGAAAGGTGGTTTATAACTTAAAACTGAACTGGCTGCTTCTCATGAGATTAGCTGCAGGGAAATGAGCTTTCTCATTAGACTGCATCTTCAAAGCATGGGCTGCCTCGAACTTGGGAGACAAAAGGGACCCCACTTTTGGCTGTATCGTGACAGCCTGTCACTGATACAGAGTTAAATTGTGTGCTACGTCTGTGGATGCGTTGATCAGTCTTTGGCCTGGGCTGCATTGCTTGACTGGAAGGAGCAGGTTGGTGTGAGTGAAAGCAGTGTGTAGTAACCTGCTTGTTTGATATATTGACCAGGTGAAAAAGCAGGAGCACAGGTTGTAATTTGCTTCTCTGTATTGCTGAGGGACTGAGCTGGCTGAGAGGAGTTGAAAGGACCTGAGCTCTTGTCCCTCAGAACCGGCATGGTGCTCTGTGCACCCCTGGCACAGAGGACTCCCATGCACAGCTGGTGTGCTTGCTCTGCTGCCATGAGCGTTCCCCTGCTGAGGAATCCTACCCTTCTGGGACTCCAGCTTTGCTCAGCCCTCTCTGATGAAGGATGTTCAATGTACTCTTTGTCCATGAATAAGTGGCAATTGCACTGTGCCTCCTGTGAAGTTCAGGTGGCCCAGGATGAAAGTAGAACTGCTCCCGTTTGAACAAGATGTCTGCCTAGCCTTTGCTACTGCATATTCCTACTCCCAGGAGGATGGTGAGGGCTCAAAAGCGTTGCTGTCAGACCTGAGAACACACATTGTCCCTCGTGAGCAAACACTGTAGAGGAGAGCTCTCCCTACAGCCCTGTCCTTGCTAATTTTTGTATGAACCTGTGTGGCCCTCTGAGTCAGCCTCTGATTTGCGTGTTGCTTGCAGTCTGGTGATGTGCATTTCCATAATGCGTGGCAGGCTGGGGAATGAATGAGTGTCAGCATCCCAGAATGCAGGCTGTGAGTCTGTGTGAATGCTTAAGCAGCCCTGGCTGCCACGCTCTGCACTGTGCCAACACAAACACTTGTGCATTCATGTACTGAGTAGGATTGGGAAACTGGTTCAGCTGGAAAAATTCTTTGCATGATATTTTATCCTCTTCTTACTTTCTTTGGTTTGTGTTTTTTTGGGTTTTTTTTGGTTGATTGGTATTTTTGGTTTGGGTTTTTTTTTTGGTGTGTTTTGTTTAAGGGTTTTTTTGGGTTTTTTTAAGATTTTTTTTTCTTTTCTTTTATTTAGTTTAACAAGATCAGTTCCCTGATCTGGTTCACTATGAGAGTGCACAGACATGCAGGGGATGGTCCAGGAAGCATGAAGTGCCTGCTCTTGTGGGAGGTGGGAGTTAAAAGGGCCCTGCTGTACAACGTGAAACTTAACCTGATGGCCACAAGCTGGTTCATTTTTGCTCTTGGCAAAGTTGCCCTGTCACTCTAAGGAGAAAATGTAAAGCTGATTAGGCGCTACTGTGCAGCCTCTAGAAGCATTGGGACACTGGCTGCTCTGCCTGTGGAGTGGCTGGATGCTCTTCCTTGGCCACTGCATCTTGAATAAAGGATCTGGGTATTCTCCTACAGCTGGAAGAAAAAGAGGATCAAAGCCTAGTGAACAGTGGGCAGTCTGGAGGCTGTTTTGTTCTGCCCATAGTGGAATAGATCCTAAGAGCTTTCATCCTATTTTGAGCAGCTACCAGAAAGTGTTTCACTACCTTTGAGAGCTGAGTGCCAAGAGGCAACTATTGTCTGATGATCATGGAGTTCAAACACAACCAGGACTTCTCCCTTTAAGATAGTTCCTCTCTCAAGTCACCATGCAAAAATAGAAGAGGAGGCCAGTAAGAATGGAATCAACCAAGATTTTCCATATTTCTTTACACTAATAATGATCTGATAGGCAAACAGCCAGATTAACTGGCTCGCTTACCCCTTTCTGCTAAAATGTGCTTGCCTTGCTGAGCAAAAGCATCCTTTGCTTTCCACTTGCTTCTGTTTGGAAGGAGCACCCTCTGAGCCACTAACCAGCATTGCTCCAGGTGACACACACTGATGGACGCAAGGGTGGGGATGCTGAAGCTTGATGATACACATCAGAAGGTTGTTGAGGGCCCAGGGGAACACCACCATCTGAAACAGGGTGTAAGTAAGAAGTGCTGGTGACTTAGTTTGTAGAGTCATAGAAGGGTTTAGCTTGGAAGGGACCATAAAGATCACCTAGTTCCAACACCGCTGTCATCAAGGCAGTCCTTTGATTGGAGCACTAGCCAGTGATAAAATCCTGCTTAAATGTAGTCTGTCCAGCCCTGCACTGTTTGTGGGGTGGTTTGTAGCTGTCTTTGCACCCTTTGGCCTGTGCTGTTAGTCTGAATCTAGGCTCCTCTAGGAGGAGAAATACTTAATTAACCTACATGATCACCAAGGAGCACCAGGGTTTATTTTTGAGCAGTGGAGTAGCAGGAGAAACAACTGTAAGAGAATTTAGGTGAGGTGATGCCACACTGCTGCTGAGTTCTGATGTAACAGGCTTGCATGCAAGCTTCAGTCTTGACTTGCCATATAAAAGCATCAGCTCTCTTTCTGCTATTCCAGAATTTATGGCTGACTGTTAAAAGAGAAGGTCTGCATGGCCAACTTAATTTTAGTCTGTATGTCTGTAAAAGAAGGGGGATTTTATATGGGTTGGTTGGGGGTTTTTTTTTTGTTTTTTTTTTGGGGTGGGGGGGGCTGTTTGTTTGTTTGTTTTCGTTTTGGGTGGTTTTCTTATTTTTTTCCCCCTTAACCATTTATGCTGTCTCTGACCATGAATATCTGGGATTGGAGTTAATTGTGCATGGGCTATTAACTGCAGAATATCAAGATTTAACAAAGCTAAAGTCTCCTTCAGCTGGTGGTTTTGTCTTACTCCCACACTAATACCAATATTACTTTGATGTTAGAAGCTCTTCAGGCTGCTCTGCCACAGATAACATTTCTTCTCTTCAGTGTATAGGAAAAGGTGAAAGACAAACCTTTCTGTTTGCGTTTATTTAAGAATTAATTGTTCAAATCCTTGTGAAACTGTTCGTCTAGATGCTCTGTTGTAGCTAAATTATAGGGCAAATCGTTGTCTTGCTCTTATATATCACTTAAGCAAGAGCAAGCTATTGGTTTTCCTTTCCATGCAGCTGGAATACTCTTGCAGGATGGTTAGGGAGGTGTATGAGGTGGGAGAGCTCATTACACTCTTTTTCAGCTGAGTAAGAAGGATTTATTAGGAGAAATGAATGTGCAAATTTAAGAGCTTTATTCAGATAATGGAGGATTTCAGGTGTTTTTGACACTGCAGATCACTAACTGGATTAATAAGAGTTGGATACAAATCATCCTTAATCCAGTTAAGGGCTTGTAGCAGCTTGTGGCAAAGCCAGTGGTTTTGCTTACCTCAAAGAGCAATTTGAGAAAAGCTCTTTGCTTTTGTGTGTATCAAATTAAATAAATGTGGTTCCCAGTTGGGGCAGGGTTAGATCAACTAATCAACTACAAATCTCCCCCTCATCATGAGAGAGTGCTTCAGATATTTGCTGAAGCAGGAGGGAGCTCTGTAGCAGCTGATGGGATAAGCCCAGAAAGACTCATGTTTTGAGACTCTGACCAGGATGCAGACTGAAGAATAGTTCAGAATGATACTTTAAGAAAGAAAAAGAAGTCTGGACTATGTCAGCCTTCTGGATCCAATAATATTGCTAATGAGTTGTGAAAGCCTGGCCCATTGTTGATTAAATTGAAGATGCCACTAAGCAGCTTTCTGGTTGTCCCAGCAGAACTGAATAACTATTGTTCTGCAACAATACAGTGCTCAGCAAGAGCAGAAGCTAGCAGTCACCCCAGGGTTTCCCCTAAACAGGCTGCTTTGATCCTTGCGGAAGAGGGTCTTCCACTGGTTAATGAGAACTGGTTAAAGCATATCAAAAATACAGCCAGAAATTTTACCCTTCACATTCAGTGATAGCAAATCAAAAGGACTGGAGAAGTATTTCCAACCAGTTGTCTGAACTGGTTGGGAAAAACCCTAACAAAGCCATACAAGCTTGTTAAATAGTAAAAAAGCAACGTGTTGTAGGTGCTCAATAAGAATGTAAAGATTTTTTGACTAGAGTACATGAGATACCATCAGAGATCTTCAAAGGCCTCACTGTCTGAAAGTTAGAGTAAGCTTTTTTTGAGCTGGAATTATTTTCAGCTCTTCTGTATGACAGCATAACCTGGTGTTCTGTGCCCGTAATCCTCTTGGCTAATCAAAACCTTTCCCATTGGTGTAAGTTTGCTTCAATAAAAGGTTGTGGAAAAACCTTGACCATGAGGTGTTTGTTGTTTGAACAGCATGATCTGTCTTCCTGATGTGAACCCAAATTAGTTCAGTCCCTTCCAACACTGTCCTGAGTTGAGTCAGTGTTTTCTAACCGTGCTGTGTCTGAAATCCATCAGCAGCAGATCATTATAGAAGCATGGCCTTTCTGAGGTACTCGTATTTTGTGGGGAGGTTACTGTCTTTTATGCCCATTGAAGCTGTAATTTATGGAGCGAGAAATGTAGCTTTTCTATAACCATACAGTTACATAAATTGGGCAAATGTTCCTTAATGCTCACGTCTCATAAAATTGGATGATGTCATTAAATTACAGCACTTTGTGGGTATTATGACTGCTATCTGCATGTGCATAATCCTATACTATCCCTTGAGTATTTGGGCCAAAGAAAGTCCCTCTCAGATCCCAAGCTTCAAGCTGCCTGGTCAAAAGGAGGTGCCACAATGCCCAGAAGAGCAGCTTGGGACAAGACCCTTTGGGACATGTAACTTCACTAAGATCTCATATAAAACTGTGGAAAGCAGGCTTTACTGATCCTGATTCATGCTTTGTATTATTTTCTTAAGTGCAGCAGCCAACCTCAGGGGACTCGGACTGGTCGGAGTCTGCCATGGTGTTTAGGGAGTGGGTGCTGAGCAGCTGCTGGACAGCTCTGCACTTGAACACTGTTGTGTGTCCATTGGTTTAGACTGGGCTGCACTGGGCTCCTCTCCTCTGAGAGAAGGATCTTCTCTCTGTATCCCTGCTCAGATACAGAAATCAAATGGGTACATAACAAAGGCTGTGGAGAAGCAGAACTTGCAGCAGCCTGGGAAGAGGGCTCAGAGCTCGGGTGTGAGGGGAGGTGTAAGGGTAGGGTGGCTGGACACACTCCTTAAGAACAAAGGAGGTGTGGCACAAATGAACAAGCCTCACCTATTAATCCCTCAGAGGGAAGGGGGTGCAGGCTCAGTAGTCAAGATCAAGAGTTGCCATTTTATTTCTTGATAGGCTGCCATCCTTTCAGGAGGATCGTTGAGGTCTGCAGATGATTGGTCTGTCCAGCTGTTGTTGGAAATCCGTATGAGCTACTCCTAAATATTCAGATTTGGAGGGAAGGTAGCCTCAATCCTAGCTGAAGGTGTATGGTGATGCAATCTTAAGCTGTATTGGCAGTCCCTTACTTCAATAAAAAGCTGGAGAGTTCGCTTTCTAGCTGCTTCAAGGAAGTCTTCCCACTAGGAGGAGAATGCAGTCCCCACCTTTAGCAACACGTGTCCCTTTTGCCCTCAGCCAGGTTGAGTGAAAGAACAAAGGGCTGTCAGTGCTTGCCACTGCTGGTGTGAGAAGTGAGGGAGAAAAGTGGTCCCCCACCCCCATCAACAAAAACGGTGCAATTTCTAAGGCCTCACTTATCTTCTGAACGTACTGGAAAGGGCACACGAGAGAGCTGAATTTAGGCAGCCTGGCAGTTCTTTCTTTATTCTTTATGCACCAACAGTTCCTTCTCTTTAATATTTGAAGTGTAATGAGATCAGCCGGTGTGAGTCACCACCCGTGGACACAAGAAGGAAAACACATGGGAAGTACTTATCTGACCTACTTTCTCTGGAGGGGCGCAAAAGCGCAGTGCAAACAAGCAGGGACAAATCTAAAACTTAGAATTACCTCATGACTTTCAGTTAAGCAAGAGATCGAAGGGCAATTCACTCTAGAAATATGCTTGCAGAAGCTTAAGGAATAGTGCTTTGGGGGTTTATTTTCAGCAGGGAAGAAAAGAGCTAAAAAAAGTATGTCTATCTGAGGAGTCTTTGTTCCTAGTTTCTTGTTATTTTTTAAAAAAAATCTTAAAACTACAGTAATTGCCTAGAAAGGGGTAAGATCTTGGGGCTGAACAGGCTGGTGGCAGCTTGGTTACTTGTCTTCAGAGAGGTGGAATCTAATGGGCTAGTTTTCCACAGAACTAGTTTCCAAGGTGGTTATGTGGGGAATGGATAAGGTATTAAGGATGGAAGAGAAAACTGGATAAACCTGGTGTCTTGAGAATAAGAAGAAGATAGGACCAATAAACATATCCATTGTAGGTAATAAAGTGACAACTACACAGCTGGATTGTTTTGGCAATAAATAGTGGTGCTGGCTAACTTCTTCCTGGGATGAGGATGAATGTTATATTCATTTTTAAGTGACACTATGTTAATGCAAGCTAGAGAAATACAGTGGGCCTGGCTGCAAAGTTGGCAAGAATATATGTCCTTCTCTTACATAATAAAATGAGACTTTGCACTTCTTGGGATCATAGGGATCCACAGCTTGGATGATTCAATATGACATCGAAACTTGCAGATGGCAGTGCTGGAAAGGGGTGGCAAAGGTGACTTGAGGATGGGATAAAAGTCAAAATTTGTGAAAACAGGGAATGTAGCTGGATGTCAAAAAGATGACATTTGGAAGAAGTGCCTTATGGGGCTTTGGTTTGAAATCTGAGAAGAGAAAATGACTGGTTAGGTACTGGTAGCCCTGCAGAAATAAAACCTGAGGCTAATCATGAGCTGAGAGCCAGGCATGTTTTAGTGATACATGCAGTAAGTGTAGACAGCACAGGCCAATGACATGCAAGAAGTAATCATTCTGTAATTAGTAACTTAGTAAACACTAAAAGAGTGTTGTGATCTTTGGAGATCCTGAATAGCTTTGACTGTTGTATGCTCTGACAAACAGGTGCCATAGAACAGAGGTTTGGCCTCTTGTTTCAGCAGCTGAATTTCAGTGCTGGTTAGCACACTCCTTGGAGTGTAAATGGAGAAAACTCAGGGCTTATTCTCCTGCAGTGAAGGCTGGCTTCTATCTCTGCACTTACTTTGAGTGCCCACACTTAATAAAAAGGAACTTTGATTCTCCTTTGCTTCCCCTTCCCTTCTGCTCCTTAGAATAAATGCAGTGATTTGCAGATGGAGTGGTTGGTAGATGGGGCAGATAAGAATAGTCAGCACCTGACACAGGCTGCTGAGGACTGAGCATTGCCTGCTACCAGGATGCAGCACTGAATGGATTCCTTGCTTTCTTCTTTCCCAAAGCAACTGCAGCCTGGAAGCAGTGCAGAGAAGGGAGACAGCAAGACTGACCTTTTCAACACCAAACATACTAACCAGAGTTACTCTTCTGGGGAGGGGAGCTGGAATGAGGGAAGATGAAAAAATGCGATCTGAACAAAAAAAGTTTGTGTGACCTCTAAGAACCCCTACAGGACTCTGTGCAAGCAACCTGATCACTTCAGTCTTATTGCTGATGCATTTTTTCCTCTTCTCTTTAAAGCAAACTACAAATCTGAACCTTCCCCCTGAAGACCTTGATTCATCTGGTGATGAAGACGACACATTCTCAGGTTCAGGTGCAGGTGAGTTATTAGCACTTGATCTGGTAGTGCTTGATCCTTCTAGGATGTGGCAATTGAGATCTCAGTAAAGCCCCCAAGTGAAAGGAGGTAGAGGGAGAACTTCACACACCCAGCCCCGCCCCAGAATATGAGAGCTGGGAACAGAGAAAGGGCCTAATCTATTAATCTTGTGTTCCTTGAGATACTAACAGTTAGTAGAAAATGAGCTGTAGGAGACTTGAAAAGGAGCAGAAGCAGAGGTAGACTCCATGTGACTGCTAATGTGAGATGTTGTGTGAAGAATGTTATGAAACTGGAATGATTCTTCACTCATGGGGAAGAGAGATCATTACAAGGCCCTTTATGAGCAGGTAGGAGATATTTGAGGGTGTGCAAACCCCAGCCTACCAACATGTATCAAGTGCAAACTTTATCTGTCATTAGATGTGCATGTTCCCATGGGCCATAGTTTTTTATAAATGATAAAGAGGATTTAGGGTAGGGGAAAAAGCCTATAAAAATAATTGCTGAAGTACGTGAGAGACACCCTTGGTGTTCAGTACTGAAGTTGAAGGGATGCTGGTGAGAAAAGAGCAAGCTGTTGAAAGCAGAAGCATGCTATCCTTATGCTTCCTTCCAGCCACAAGCGTGTATTTTAGATTAAACTCTGCAGAAATTAAGACTCTGAAATCAGTGGCAAATGCAGTAGGGACTGAAGGTGTGACTGCTCTGAATTAAATAAAAGTGCTTATAGGAAAAGACTCAGATAATCACCCTGAGGAACCAGAGTACTGAAAGCAGATTTCCCTTGTCAGCCTCACCACAAACAGACAGGCACTTTTGCCCTGGGGAGAAGCAGATGACTAACGAAGTATTGCCGAATACCACATTGGTCTGTCCCTTCCTTATTCCACTGAAAAGGATGAGGAATTACAAAGTGAACTGCTATTACCATGAAAATTGACTGTGAAGGTTAAGCATCCTCTTTAGACCAGTGTCATGAAGATTCTATTAATAGGCATCTAAACTGGCCAAGGATAATATTTGTTTGTTTGCTTGTTTTTTAGGTCCACTGACTGACCAGTCTCACACCTGGAGAATCACAGGAGAATCAATTAATTCCTCAGTACTGGCAGCACCAGTGGATTTCAGTGAGCAGCCATTTCCTGGCATTGAGAGCAGAACTGAAAAGGAAGTAATATCTCCTTCTGCAACCAGTAATGTAGTGACAGAGGAACCAGTTGTACCTGTGAAGGATGAAGTATCCATCCTGGGCTCACCTGGTGGGAAACCAACCAGCCATATAGTCCCAACAACAGTGAGAAGCCCCACTGCTCACTTTCCTTCCGTGGTTCCTGTGACTCCTTCAGAAGCCTCTGCTGTGGTCCATGACCTTGAACCTAAAATCCTCAGCTCTGATGTGCCAGACACCAAGGACGTGCCTGAGCCCGGCTCCACTGCCCCTGCAGAGGGAGACATCACTGCTACTGCCACGGCCACGACTCCAGAGGACATTGTTCCTACACATGAGGAGGTTTCTGAAGATGGCTCTGGAGACCCGGTGAGGACTAATAGTTCACCCTTTCCAGGGAGATGCCTTTAGTAGCAGATAGTAAGTTGGTTTGGTGGGAATGGGTGTTAATTTGTCAGAAACAGTGATTGGTTTAATAGGTTATGTTGGTGGAGGGTTTTAAATGAGGAAAATAATGTGCTGGAAAGTGTCTGGAAACAGACATGAATGAGAAGCATTAATAACCTGCCTTATATGTCCTAACAGGGAGACTTCATCTTGACTAAAGAGGACGAAATTGTCCCCACCCAGAATTCAGAAGTACTGGCTGACTCTGAGAGGAATGCCAAAGCAGCAGGAGCCTCGGGAATTATGGACAGAAAAGAAGTTCTTGGAGGTACCAGATATTTTGGATTTCTAGTTGGTAGAAGCAGATTCCTGTAGGAGTCTGCAGGCAGCAGAAGCTGCAGTTCTGAGCAAGGAAGCCAACCTCTTATGTTAGACTTCTGAAATGAGGGTGATGATTCTGTGTTGTCAAAACCCTAACAGGGGCAATTAGTCTACTAATAGCAGCTAGCAGTGGCTGCTTTATCTGCAACTTTGTTTAAACCTCTTCCTTCACTCCTGAAAAATTACAGTAAAATTTCTCTGTTGCTGCCTCAAGCCAGTTAGCAGGGCTGAACACCACAGCCGTGTGTGCTTTGCAGTATGGCCCAGTGGGAGATCCCTGTCCCTAGGACTGGCTGCTGTATTTGAGCAGTTGCTTGGTTTGGGAGGGGACAGAAGGACAAATTAATTTAAGTCATTAAGCCAGGGACAGGTAAGAAACAATCTGAAACTTAAAATCATAGTAGCACGGTCTGGTATGGCATCTAGAGTAATCGGTGTCTTTTTCTCCCATTTTAGGTGTTATTGCTGGAGGACTTGTAGGTTTGGTGTTTGCAGTGTTTCTAGTTGCATTTATGCTGTACAGAATGAAGAAAAAAGATGAAGGCAGCTATTCACTGGATGAACCAAAGCAGTCTAACGGAGGATACCAAAAACCACACAAACAAGAGGAATTCTATGCATAATCACTGATCTTCAGGACACTTCTTATTCCACCTTTCTTGGACTCTTCTCTCCCTGCACGTGGACCTCCTAGTGTGCTTTGCATTAAACTTAAGCCATATGATCATTGGGTTATTTGCCCTTACCACTTTGCCATTGGAATTTTTAAAACTACAAAGTAGATCTGGATTCATTGAACATTCCCTGCTTTCTTGCACAACTTTTTTTCTTTTTTTTTTTTTAACAGAATTGGAACTGTGAGTTCCTAAACTCACTTTGGTTTATCTAAAGACTGCTGGGACAGGCGGAGGGGAGAAGATAAGGGAGCACTGTATATATAAAACTCTTGGTATTTAGGGAAAGGGCTAGCATGAATAACCAATTATCAGTGCTCAAATTCTGTATAGCAGGGATCCTTCCTATTTAACTCATAGATGTGTTTTGAGTGTAACAAGTGACTGTGCTGGGCAGGCATTTGGTACACTGCTGTCCTCCAGCTCTTTCTGACAGATGTATTTGGAGCACTTAATGCCTATGAAACATGAAGCTGAACTTGATCTCTGCCAAAAGGAGGTGTAAGGGGCAGGGTAAACAAATGACTGTCAGGTGGCTTAAAGTAACTTATATTTTGGAAGCATTATTGCGTACTCAGAACCAGCTCATAAGCAGTTGGTACATACACTAGAAAAAACAAACTCCAAGAACCCCAAAACTAAGTGGAGAGTTGATTCTACCAATAGTGTTGGGCTGTCCCACTACCCTCCCTCTCTCTCTCAAGGCTTAGGTAAGAAGTAGAATTTTCCAAGCAGTCTCATCTCAGACATCCCCTTTCCCAGGTGCTGAGTCAGGGCTGGCTGTCCTGCTGTAGGTGACCTTACCCCGTGCAGCACCAGGTGAGCGGGGCGTGTTGCAGCACCTCCCGTCACCGTGCTTGTCTCAGAACGTGGTCTGCCCTCTGTGCCACAGGGTGCCATGGCACACAGGGCTGGGAGGTGGGAAGCAGCACGTCATGACTGCAGCTAAGGAGTAGAGAAGCATCTGAGATGAGCCTGGGAAAGGCTGAGTGTAGGTGGCCTTAAACAGATACAACAGTTGGTGTGCTTGACTCTTGCTACTCCGGAGTGGCTCCTTGGAAGCTGTTGCTGCACTTTGGAGAGAAGCCACTCCAGGGATGTCAGTCTAGTAAGGGCAGAAAAGCACCTCCTGAGCAAAATGTGGATGTCTGAAGCTGTATGTGGTCAGTGTGCTGTCAGATGTCGAGCACTGGGGCCTCACTGGGGGTCTGGAGTTCCCTAGAGTATCTCAAACCGAGCGAACACAAGTGTGGTGTTCTGTGCAAGCCTTACTTCTGCTCTGTCTTTGGGAAGCTTCTTGCCGCTTCAGTTCCTCATCACTCAGTGCAGAAGGTATGGGGTGGGTGGAGGAGTGTTTACAACTGATGTAAATATTTGTACTGTTGAGCCAGAGGGAATGATCGCAGTATATTGGACAATATTGCAACAGTTGGTACAAGTGTTGCATGTTAACAGACAAACTTAAAAACCTTTGTAATTTAAATGAAGTATAAAACACTCCTGAGCTGCCATGCAGCTAAAATTGGTGCCTTCTCTGCAAATACAAGAAAAAGATCCAAAATGTCTTGATTCCAAACTTTTCTTTATGCACATGGGAGAACTTGTGCGAAGGTGTAGCTGGCTGTTTTTTTAAGTAAAGCGGCAACAACCATTATTTTTTTTTGTTAGGGTTGTTTTGTTTTTGTTTTGGGTTGTTTTTTGTTTGTTTTTTTTTTTTTTACTGAATGAATTTTTATAGGTTATTGCAATGACCAGATGGTGTTAATTTCAGCTGTAATTCTTTGCTTTGTATAGGAATGTAGAAATGTTTGATAGGTCGATCTATGAAAAGGTTCTTGTAATGCACAGGAAGATAAAGTAGTAAAATTCAGTTGTACCTCACAACCTTGTTAGGGGGAAAAGAAAAAACTGTATATTTTGGTAGTCTTAACTGACAGTTTGTGAAACAAACATGACATTCTGTGTTATTTAAGTGGTACAAATGAAATATGAGTTCTGACAGAAGATGAAACATTGGGTTATCTGTATGCCATGTAAAGGTATACTGCAATAAATGGCATTTTGGCAAGAATGTGTCTGACACAATCTGTCTGTGAACATTGATGTGTATGATACTTCAAAAAGTAGATGTTTTTAGGACTGCCTAGGTCTTTAAGGAACTTAGGTTACAGAACTGACTTTTGAGGCTAAAAACACAGATTCAGTTCAGCATTTGAAGGGTAAGAGTGTGGCCTGCCTTCCCTCCCACCCTGCCTTGGGAGTCATGGTTGCAGTGGGCTGCTCTTGCTGGAGGCACTGGTGTGGAATACAAATAGGCTCTGGTGGAGATTTGAATGAAATGGCTTTGTTAAAGCCCTACAGCATCTCATGCTGGTTCTGATTTGGGGACCTCTCCTTGTGCAAATGTCACCATCCCCAGAATGGTGACAAAAGTTGCAAATCTTCTGCAGGGCTTCCTCTTGCTCCTCATCTTCTGACCTAAGGAGTTTGAGAGCAGAGAGGACTGCAGGAAGGCGGCCCCAAGCCTTCTATTAAAACCTGCTTTCCAAAATGGAGACTGTACCCCCAAGGAAGGAGAACAGAGCAGGCCTGTGCTCAGTACTCTGCTGTGTGACATCAATTACTCTGGGGTGCTATGGCTTGTCTGGAAGGAGATGGAGCAACACAGAAATAGAGGAAAATGTCCTTCACAAAACAGGGAAGTCAGGAGCTGCTGTCTGTCTGGGTGGGTCTTATTGCAGCTTTACAATTATTTTCTTTTGTAAGGTTTTGAACTGCAAGAAACTTGTTTTTTGTTCTGTAAACTGGCCACTGTATTTTGAGTTTGCTTACACTGGAACCGTGGGGGGCTATGTTTACCAAAAAAAACCAAAAACATTTGGAGGAATCATGGTAATCAGGAAGTTTTGAGATCAGGCAAAAGGATTGAATTTAGAAAACTTGTTTCCATAGCTAAATACAGCTGAAAAGTGCTTTTTAACATCATGCCAACTTTGCCAGTCCCTTAAACCGGTAAAGACCTGTGTGAGATCAGAGCTGGCTGGTTTGCATTGCAGGCCTTTACCAGCTGTGAATTCACTTCCTTAGGGGCTACCAAGACTTTTGCTTCCCCTTTTCTAGTCAGTGATAATGTGTGAAGTTAGGTGGCAGGGAGGGAATAAAATGAAGTGCTAAGGGAAGTGGGAAATTCCTGTGTGAAAATCCTTGCAAGTGCAGCAGTCGTCTGATCCTCAGTGTGCACTTGAGAGAAATTTTGTTGTGCAAAGTGAGAATTATTTACAGGAGGGCTGGTTTGCCTCTGTACTTTGGCACAGGTCGGCCTCGGTTTTCCTGAGTCACATTTCTGTTCACTGTGCTTCCTGACTTTCTTCATCCATGCTGGAGCAATTATCACATTTGCTCTTGTTCACAAGTGAGATGCAAAGAATGTGGCTGGCAGAAAAATTTGACCCCTTCTTTGTTCTGGAAAAATGAGCTGGAGGGTGTAAATGCACTGAATGTCAAAGAAGACAAACTATGAGAGAAAGAGGACTTTTCACAATTCTCACTTTGTCAGGTTGTATTAGAGCCTATAAAGGAAGCTAAAGCAAATCTAAAAGCTGTATAATCTTGTAATTGAAATAGAGAACAGGAGAAAAAAGAGGGCCACTCTATGGGGGTGCTGAGAAGAGAAACTATGTCAGGCATTTCATAAATGCCTTATCTGAGTCTTCATCAGGACTAGTGTGTATATTGATGAAAATGAGCAGTGGAATGAAGGTACAGGGTGAAATTTGCTCCATTTGAGATTAGCTGCAAAACAAACAAACAAAAAAGCAACCAAAAAAAAAACCCACAAACAAATCCCCCAAGCTTTTAAATATGCAAGAGGTAAGGTAGAGACTCAAAACCAAATAGTTACTTAGCATTCTGGGGTAGTGTGTAGGTCATAAAACTGCGAGTCTGCTGGACAGAATTTTTAATAAGTTTTTCAAGTTAGAGGACAGCAATTTTACAGCAGAAAATTAAATACACTATCTTCACTAAGGAAAGGAGAGGAAAAGGTGCAGCCTCAGCAGTATGCAGAGTCTTACAAAAGGGTCTGATGGATAGAGAAATTAAAAGGTAGGATGATGATATATAGCACAAAATAGATTCACCAAAAGTAGATTGTACCTGACTAATCAGGTATCTTGCTTTTTGATAGCAGGTTTTTGTTGGGTTTTTTTTTTTCAGTCAAAGGCAGTTTTTTTAATTGAACTTGACTAAAGCAAGTTATCAGTGCCACACAGAAAATGAATAATCAAAAGGAGGAAGCTAGGGATTAGTGGAAGAATTGTGAAGTGGTGAGGAGTGAGCTAAGGAGCAGGAGGCTCTGCAAGGCAGAGAGTTAGTAGGGAGAAAAGACCTAATTTTGGGGACATCTTTCTAAATATTGTCTGACATAGAAGGAAGTACACAGAATTACTGTGTACAATTTGCTATTGGCAATTTGGGCATCCTAGACAGTTTAGAGTATGAAGGACACGTTAATATTCTGACAAGTAACGTTTAGGGTCAACTTCAACACTACACGATCAGTCGTGAAGGGGATAACAAAAGGAATTTCTGTTCTAATCTGTGAAGAAAAGGCTAAGTGAACCAGTTAATTTTCGAATAATTGTGTGATGTAGCTATAAGAAAGGAAAAAATATGTCAATACAGGATGTAGTAGCCTGTGTAGTCAATATGTCAAATATGTCAATACAGCCTGTAGTAGCTATTTGTAGTAGCAAATATTTCCAGCAAGTAGAGGGAATTGTTGGTATCATTATACAAAGAACTAGTGAGCTCTTTGCTTACCATCACATACATGGTCTAGGGTTAGCTCATATTGGGAAGGAACAGAGGAAAAACATTCAAATTATGTGAGAGAACAGAGTATTTTCCCACAGTACACTAATGGTATTCAGTTCATCCAGCTCAGGAAAACACAGACTGACAGGTTGTACAGTTGTTGTCTGCATGCTTTTTGTGGTACAGGACAGTACCAAGGATGGAGATGGGCAATTTAGGCAAAAGAATAATATGGGAACAAGAAAAAATAAATTGGCAACTATATACATTAAAAAAAATTAAAAACTTTTGAGAATCATTCCATTAATGGTGAGGGGAAAAGATAGAAATGTGCTGAGTGCTCAGGAAGATCACACTATAAAATGTTCCTGAGCCAGTGGGATGTCTTTCAGGCAGTAGTCTGTGGAAAGAACAGAGAGACCAGTTAAAAACCTTTCTTACCCAGTTGTTTTTGTTTGTTTCGTTTTGTTTCTTTTGGTTTGGTTTTTTTTTGGTGGGGGAGTGTGGGTTGGCATTTTGTTTTTGGTTTGTTTTGTTGTAGTTTTTTTGGGGGGTTGTTTTTTAATTTACTCTAGTTTATTACTCTCCTCCTTTAGCATGGAAAAGCAAATGGGCAGCCTTCTGGAGCATTCTTTGAGATAGCAAAAGATAATTTGGACCAATGTATTCTGCTTTGTGTACTCACATATATATACGTGTACATGTGATTATGTGTATGCATCTGCATGGACACACAACTATGTGCTAATGAGAAATTAAAATAGGAACAAGGGAAGGGCAATCACTAAATCACTAAACATTAAAAGTCAGAAAATATTAAGTAGTTTTAAAAGTAGAAAAAATAAAAGTAGAAAAACCCACTTAAAATGGCATAGAGCAAAGTACAAATAGGTGTGATTTAAAAATAAAGATTAGGATTTGGATAGGTCCTGGACCCCAGAGCACAGCTGTTCCAGTTTAACCAAAGCCACGTGACACTGTATAAAAATGTCCTCAGCATGAACCCCTACTTGTCTGAGCCAACCATCAAAGCATTCCTGGCCCCTGAGAACCTGTGTGGGAGAGAGTGGTATGCTTAACATGTGTCATAAGGCCAGGGGTCCCCAAACTGTGGCACCCCTCTGATATGCAATGCATTTGAAAATGATGTGCAGAGAAAAACAATCACAAACCCCCAAGCCTCAAAAATCCACCACCAAAACCTATCTCACCTGCCTTACCTCTGGAAGTCAATAGGCAGGAGCCAGCTGGATTCCTCCTGTACACAGAGCTGGGGCTGCTGCAGGTGATCGAGGTGAGGGCAGGGACATTGAGGAAAGGGGTGGGGCAGCCTGGAAGAAACTTATGCTGATGCCACCATTGCATTTCTCCCGCTAAACAAAGCCTGAGAACCCGTGCCTTAGGAGACTGGACAGCTGTTTCCTTCTTGTGGCAAACCAGGTTGCATCTTCTTCTGAATGGAGAGGGTTTGAGTTTCCTGCCAGCAGGAACTCAGCAGGAGCTGAGAAATGCAGGTTCTGCATAAGATACCTCTCTTTTCTGGCACCTGACACCCATCAGATTTGGGAGTAGTATATGCTGTGAGCAAGGGGCTGCTTCTCTGGAGATGCTCCCTAAACATGAACACATGCTGTTCATGAACCTGCTGCTGTGCTTGGGGGATGTGCTGGGTGCTAGTGTGTGACCACAAGCAATCACACAGTTTGTTATTCTAATAGATACACACAGACTGCCTTACACAAAACCTTAGCTGAGGAAAGCTTAAAAGTTTTGAAGCTTAGGATGTCTGTGCAGAACAAAATCAAACCAATCAGAATTGAGGCTGAAATAATTGCAAAAGGCCATTAAAGAACACTGTTGTATTTTAACAACTCCCCCCCAACCCCAACCAGACTAGAAGAACCCCTCAAAATAAAGCAAAAGAAAGAAAGAGTTGGCATGTATCTAAACAAGGGAGGAGATGACCCATCTAATTGCTTATCTATCCATACCTGCAGAAGATCTGAAAAGCTGACTTTGCCACAATCAAAAATCATTCCAGTCGTGGTCAGAGGCCTTCAAAGCCCACTTCTGAATGGACACCAGGGCCTGGCTGTCACATAGAGAGTAGGACTGTACATGCACCTACATGCAGCACACAGCCCTGATGTCATTTCTCATTCAGTACATCCGGGCCTGAAGCTGCCTTTATGAATAACTTGATGAAACAGTTGAGTGTTCAGTCTTCATGACACAGAGCAATGGTTCAAGAACTTCTAGGAGTTCTATTGTTCTCAGGGTGGCACAGACAAAAATATGGCTGTTTCAGAGCAACACTACCTGCCTTTTATTCAAACTGAAAATGTGGCTTCATTATTATTATTACTGCTATTAGTGTACTACTGGAGGAAAAGAGAGTTTGCAAATGGTCTTGAAAGTGCTGGTTGAGTCTCCTCTTCCTGCTCAAATAGTGCTGTTAATGTTTGATAGCAGCCGTCTGGGAACACAAGCCTTTGAACTGTTTAATGTTCTTGGGAGGTTGGTTTGTCCTTTTTGTTATACATATATATATATATATATACGTATGTATGTATGTATACACTGGAGCCTGGCTGCAAGTTTCTCAGCCATGACATAAATTATTAGAGCCCTGCTCAGAAGTGTTGTCAGTTTTAAATATTCTTTTCAGATGTTACCATCTCTACTTCCGACCCAAACCCACCGTGTGCTCACACCGCTCTAAGGAGTGGTTGTGTGGTTACTGCACAGTGAGGATTAGTCACACATTAACCACAGCTGTAAAAACACATCTATGGGAAAATCACAGCCAAACTCTGAGGCCTTGGAGGCTGCTGCACATTTCCAAAGAGGTGGGTTTCTATTTCATTTTGCTCCAGCATTGTGCAACAGACTGTTCACTGGCATGTTCACTTTGCTGTCGAGGTGCATTGTAGCTTTTCCTACCTTCTCCACTTCCATGGACCATGTGGACAGAGGTCTTACAGGTAGAGCCAAGTCAGCCAGTATCTCTAAAACAGCAGCTCCTGGCAGGGGAAGGGGTACTGTTCCAGGGTTCAGCCATATGATTCCAGTGCTACCTACGGCAAAGCAGGTGATGTCAAAAGATGTCTTAGGGCTAGAAACTTTTGGTCTGGGAGGAACAAGGGTACCCGTGCTCATTGCCAAGATGACAACTAAATGCTGTGGCATGTTCTTTTGCTTTTTGCTCAACAGAAAATCTCCATTCATCATTGTTGTCCTTCTCTCAGCATGTCCCATCCTGCATAGTTCTCAGCAAAGTATAGATCCTGCACTCAGTTTCCAAGTCCTCTTCATACCTTCTCAGAGGCTGAAGCTGAAGAGCTTAGAGAAGAAGGAGAAAGAGGACAGCAGCATACCCCCCTAGAAACTTGTGACTTGTTAGAGCCACCATGTTGAGCTTTGGCCTCTGAATACTGCTGGTGTCACAGTACACAAGTCAGGGTTTCCAGGAGAGAATCCCAGATCATCCACCAACCATAGATTCTGTTATCCCTCCACTGCTGCTGGATTCCATGGAAAAAATGACAAACCTTCTTAATTTGGAATACTTTTTGAGGGGAACAAAAAAAGGCAGTGCAAATGAGAAATACACAATTAGGAATGCTTTCTCCAAAGCTGCTTTGGGCAAACAAGGAAAAGCAGCACTCATGAAGAACGTGTAATTACCATGTCCTCTGCCGCACCCTTTCCGTCTCAAGAGAAAATGTGTATTTACTGATTTGCTTCAGGCCTGTGTCACATGTCCCATTGCAAGTCAGCAACCAACAAAGTCCCCTTCACATAAATAAGTGTGGTTCCTTTATATTCCTATTGAGTACATCAAGGAAAACTGGGCACTGGGAACAAGGCAGTCCAGCTTCCTGGTGTTTCTGGAAGCAATGTCCCTGTGTATGGGAACTGAAGCTGAGAATCCTCAGACAGTTTCTGTGGTTCTATTAGGATTTCTCAAGCCATGTCCTCACCCTGGCTCCTGCCTGGAAAGGCAATTTAGGCTGGGGTAAGAACTTACATAATACCATAAAGTGAGAAATTGTATTGTTCTGAGAAAGTGCATGCTTTCTATGCACTGAGCTAATTTCCCTCTTCACCAAGCACCACTGCCTCTAATGCCTGCTCCAGCTTGTTTTCCTGTCACCCCAGCAGCACATTTCAGACCATGCCTCCCCTTCCCTACCTGCAGTAATAAAAGGTTACCTGGGACTCCTCAAGTTTTCTCCGCATGAGGCAGCGTAAACTCCAACTTTGCCTTGAGCATGGAGGCATTGCTATTGATCTAGGAAACACCTTACAAAAAAAAAAAAAGATCTAAATTATTCCATGCAGAGGGCTCCTACACTGATCCCCGGTTTCATAAATGGGAAAATAAATCCTGTACAACACAATCCTCTGGCCAGTTAGGGAACTTTGCATGTTATTTCAGCACTGCCTCTTGAGAAGTTTGCTTGTCTTTGAATCAATCCTCCATCTCCTTTCCATTGTATTCATCCATCTTAAAGGAGGTAGGAGCAATGAGAAATGCCATGGTACAATCTTCACAGGGCACTGCTGGCATTTCCCCTCCTCCAGAGGCAGCTACACAGCCTTCTGTGCTGTGGTTCTTCTTCAGGTACACAAGGACTGAAGGGAGACTGAAAAGTATGATGAAGTTTCAGGAATGTTTAAACTTTTTCCTGTTCCCCTGCCTTCTCTCACCCACTTTAATACTAATGACAATATTGGACCCAAATATTCCTTTGTTTATTACAGAGAACGAGTATATGTTTTGAGAAGTTCTTGCACTACATAGTAAAGAAAGGCATCTGAAGGCTGGTCCCTGCAGTCTGGAGATGATGGCAGAGCTGGGGGTCTCTAAATCACATACCCCTCTTGCCCCTGCAAGACCATGGAGGGAGAACATTCCAAGGGCTGGGCTGCTCTTTGCACTCCCAACTAGCAGCATAGGGACAGACTGCCCATGGGCAAGAGTAGGTGGTATCAAAACCTACAAGAAAGGGTTCTCCAAGTAAACAACATGAGGAAACAGAAAGAAAAGATTGGCCTGCTGTCCAACAGGAGAGCTGAATTAGTCACCAATAATACCGGAAATGCAGAGGTTCTCAACACTTCCTTCACTCCTGTCTTTACCAGCATTGCTGGACCTTCAGGCCTTCAGAACAAAAGTCCAGGCTGAGGCAAACACAGACCCACAGCTGGTGAAGGAGGAGTTGGTCTGTGAACTATTGCAGGAACTTGGCCCCTGCACATCGATGGGCTCTGACAACATCCACCGAGGCTGTCAGGAGAACTGGCTGATGTCATGGTTGAGGTCACTGTCCGTAATCTTTGAGAAGTCATGGAGATTGAAGGACATCCTAGAAGACTGGAAGAAGGTTAAGGTCACCCTCATCTTCCAGAAAGGCTTAAAGAAAGGCCCAGAAAATTATAGGCCCATCAGTCTTACTTCAGTCCCCGGGAAAGTTATGGAATGAATCCTCCTGGGGGCCATCATGAGTCAGATGAAACATATTATTGGGAAAAGCCAGCACAGATTCACCACAGGCAAATCGTGCTTGACAAACCTGATTGCCTTCTACAATAAAGTAGCCAGCTTGGTTGATGTAGGGCGAGCAGTGGACATTGTTTACCTGGATTTCTCAGAGGCTTTTGATACAGTTTCCCATAGCCTCCTCCCAGAGAAGCTGATGTGTTATAGTCTAGACAAGCCATTGGAATAATCTCCCCAAGGAAGTGGTGAATTCCTTAGCACTGGACACATCTGAGATTTGGCTCAACAGGGTAGAGGGCCATCTTGCCTAGACCATGCTTTTGCCAAGAAAGGTTGGACCAGATGAACCTTGAGGTCTGTCCCAACCTGATATTCTATGATTCTCTGATACACGATTAATCCACTTTGGATCTTGTATGTGGTAATGCTGTTCTCCACCAAGGTCTGTTTATATGCATATAATTGATAATATAAATTTGTTTGAAAGAATCTGTGCTCAATCCTAAATACCGTCTCAGCAGCTGGCACCACTACTGCAGCAAAAAAGGGCAAAAAAGAGGATTATTTCTACAAGGATTATTCTCCAGTTACCAGTCCCACATCTGTGGTCAGTGTGAAACCAACAGCTGGGTTTTGGTGGAGCTATCTTCCTGCCCTGCCTCCTCCCTACAACACTAACACTGCTGAGGTGCTTGGTCACCCCTAGGGATGGGTGGCTTTGACCAGAATGAGGCATCTCTCAGGTGTGACCTCAGAGTGTGAAAAGGGGCTTGAAAATCATATTTATGTTGAAAAAGAAGTTCAGCTAAACCCTGACTGGTGCTTACACGAGGCACAGACAACAAGGAAAATCTTATAAATACACCGATGAAGGTATACACAGCAGGTCAAAAGTTTCATGGAACTTACTAAACCTGAACCAAACATCATTTTCACTTTTTGAGAAATTACCAAATATCAGTTGTGATAGGCCAAAAGCAAGAGAAAGAAATACAATGCCCAAGATCAGTTATACTCTGCTTGCAGTGCTTTTCCTTTGGCTTCTTTCGTTGAAGCCTTGTGCTGTTTCATGTACCCAGTGAGCATCACCTGTGGTGTGAAGTCTGACCCCATTCATATGTATCTAATACTCACTTGTTGGGAAACATTGCATACCACCTGGATCAGCTGGTACCTGCTGATTTTGTTGCTAGAAAATGAAGTAGTTTTACAATAACCTTTGCAAAACAAAGTGTACCTGAGTAAAGGAAAAGGCAATAACTGAAGTTCAGGATGGAACTCCTCCTCTGGAATAGCTTACCAGGGCTACTAGTGTGTGAAGATGTGAGCAGCTGGTGGTGGTGAATCAGAAATAGGCAGGAAGGAATCTGCTGAGGGGGCAGGAGCACAGCCTCATGCCAGCAGCCACTGTGGTTGGTGGAATTTCCTGTCTGTCTGTCTGTCCGTCCTGTGGTCAATGTCACCGTGTGGCTTTTGAAGTCTGGAGAGCTCAGACTGAAGGAGCCTGTCCCATGCAGGTTCTCATGTTCGTGTTGTTTTTGCATGGTTCTGCTTATGCAAGGGAGGAAGGTCAAAGGATTGCCCAAAGTCCTTCAGGAGCAAGAATCATGGTGAAATACAACACCAGCTCTGTCTTAATTGCTGCAACCTGGGCCTTTGTGTGCTTCCCAGGGAACAGAATTCAGGAGGCAAAAGCTGACTGGTGGAGCTTCATGTGTGCCTGCCTTCTGATGAAAAGCCAGTCCAGGGGGAAAAGCCAGCTGGACTGTAAGCATGTCAAAATAACCCACAAAGAGAAGGCCGTGGGGAGATCTTATAGCACCTTCCAGTACTGAAAAGGGCTTGAAGAGAGCTGAAGAGGGACCTTTTACAAGGGTGTGGAGTTATTGGACAAGGAGGAATGGCTTTAAACTGAGAGGTTTAGGTTAGATGCCAAGAAGAAATTCTTTCCTGTGAGGATGGTGAAACACTGGAAAAGGCTGTGCAGAGAAGCTGTGGATGCCCCATCCCTGGTAACATTCAAGGCCAGGCTGGATGGGGCTTGGAGCAGCCTGGGATAGTGGATGATGTCCCTCTGCCCACGACAGGAGAGTAACAGTATGCGAGTAGCTGTCTTTAAGGCCCCTTCCAACCCAAACCATTCTGTGATTCTATGTGCAAAATAGGTTTACATGCTACCACATTTCAGTAGCAATAATTTGCAGGATCTATAACCATTTCAGGATTCTAGTACATTTAGCAACTCTTCTGTGCACTCCTGGCTGCTGACAGCAGATGAATACTGTGTGTGCTTGTTAGGTACAGGAGCACTTTGAGAGGTCCTCCTACACTGACCAAGATTAGAAGTATGGTAAAATGGATTAAATTAACATGATTAAGCAATACTCCCTTCCTAGGGATGAGACCCTGACATTTATGATAACCCAGTGTTGATAATCTGAGTCAAGTACAACACCTACAGAAAACCCTGTGCTCACAGGACAGTTAGGATAGTAGAAAGCCGTTGCAAAGGTCTTTATTTTCCACGGGTTTCACAGAAATAGGAAAAGAAACCAGACTTCATTAGTGCCTGGCTGAGGGAGAGGTTGCAGAGTTCAGCCCATATTAGATAACTGAATGAAGAGAGAAAGAGCTTTGTAATGAATGCTTCAAGCACAGGAAACGACCAATTAGTCCTGCTTCTCACGGGGTGATTTGTTTTTCCTGTCAGTGCTCAGAAGACTCCTAACAGGGAGTGACAGGAGCGATTTGTAAAGGTCGGATAAAACCTGCGGGCATGTTTGGCTCCAGCAGCAGACCCAGCTCTGCTGCAGAGCTGGAGAGGGGCAGTCCCGATGCCCACCTGTCAGGTGAGTCCTGCCCCGTGCTTCGCAGCCCAGAGGTGACATGGCCTCTAACACCCGTGAGCCGGGTAAGTGATGAGTTTGTGGCAGGTTATGGCAGCACACGGAGCTCATGAAGTATCCAGGTATTTTTTGACCATCCGCCTGGAAAGCAGGAGTTTGACAGTAGAGAGACTCCTGGGGAAACCACATGGGAGCCAGAGGGGCAGCTCATCTCTCTCCTCCTTCGGCAGATGTGGTAGGCCTCATTTTATCTAATAAATGAAAAGTTTAAAGTTGAATTCTGGGGCTAAAATAGTGACATCCTGCAGTTCAAACTTGTATGACTAGGCTAGAGATGGTAATTTTCTTCACTACCACAGGGCTCAGAATTCAATGGCATACATCGTGAATTACGTGAAGTGTAATCTGACTCTTCATTGTTTTTGCTAGAAAATTAAATAAACTGTGCTAGTACCTGTTTTGCCACGAGTGTACAATGTATTTGCTATGTGAGATGCCATTCATAATATAACTGTGTAAGTTCAGTAAAGCCATCTCTTTCGTGAGAAGGAGTTATGCAGGTAATGACAGATAATACATCTTCAAGCTTTCAGCCCTAGCAATTCCTGAGTCTTAAAAATGGTTACAGCTAAGAACTAATGGAGACACACTCAGGGCTTCAAGTGCCTATCACTTGCCTCAGGGACAATGCAGATGGTTAATTGCTTGCCAGGCAACAGGTGAATAAATCCTGTGGAAAAGGTTTTAAGCAGAGTAGTGTTTCATTCCTACTTTGCAAAGCGCTTCCTAAGAGCCAGGCAAAAAGCTTTACAGTGCTCAGTCACCATAGGAACATGCCCTTGGGCTTTGGCTGCGCAGCTTTTTTGCCTGGAAAACCACCTGCCCACACTCCATTTCACACCGTGGCTGAAGCTATCCAAGACATGAAGGTGTTTAGTGAAGAATAAATAGCAAAGAAATGGTCTTTGTGGGTTTTATTTCTTCCTGAAAATGTATCAAGTTTATCTAGTCCTGAAAGAAACTCTCCTTGACCATTGGAGGATGCAGATTAACTTTCTTATTCTCCAGGATGTTGAAAGGATCACTTAGAAAAAATTAAAGAAAAATTGTCTATGATTCCGTGTGGTGAAAGCATGAGTGGCTGCGTGGGTGTTACATTTCAGAATGATTTTTTTTTTGGTCAGGTTTTCCTAGACCTTGTACTCTGAGTGTGCTCTGACCCCTGAGCCATCTGCCTGTGTATTTCTTCTGACTTTCTCACCTTTGCAGATGCAGTTCTTAAGCTTTTACAGGCCCCGCTTGCACAGCTTGACACCCTTCTTGGCCATAGCCATGAAGTCCCTGAGTTGAAAATTAATGGATAAATCATGACATAAATTAAATAAAATTGTCAATCTTTTTTCCCATCCATGCTATTCAGGAGCATATGCTACAAATATCTAGAAGGCATTCTCATTTAGAGGACTAAACTGGGATGAATTAATTCTCCCCATGTGTATCTATACTGGTCCATAAAACGAGGCTGGAGTGGGGGTTCAGCCACAGGCACACATGACAACCATGTCCAGCTGATAACATGGACCCCACCACTCATGGTTTGTATTGCCTAGCACCGTTCCAGCAGCACCCTGAACCAGCCTGGGAACACCACAGGATGATTATTTTTTCCCCGTGGCTCGTTTTCTCTTGGCCACAGTGCATGGGGGCAGGAACAGAGCTCAGCCATGTGGATGGGAGCTGCACTGTGTTGCTCTGCCCCAGAGCAAGCAAATGGTCCCTGGCCTCTTTTATTTATTAATGAATATTGAAGAAAGAAGCAAAACTTGGATACACTCTGTTAAGTGATTTTAAAATTGAAGTGACTTGTAAATGTGCATCATGGTTTAAGCTGGAAATTGAGCCCCATGGAGCTGCTCAGTTCCCCCCCATCCCATCTTGTGAGGGAGACAGAAAGGCAGAAATCCTGAGCTGAGGACAATTTACTAGAAATAGCAATGAGGTAAGAAAATTAACAGTGACAGCATCAGCAACAATGTTAATAACAAAAGTATACAAAAAGAGGGTGATTTTCACCCAAAAAGTATTCTCACTGTTGCACTGACCTGAGCTGGTGCTGAGCAGCACTCCTGAGACAAGAACAAAAATTGCCCCCCAGACCCTCTGCATGCACCTTTTCCTTCCTGACTGCAAGGCATCCCCCTCATTGGGAGTGAGAATTCCATAGTTCTACTCCCTTTGAGGATGTGAGTGGTGTAGAATAACCCAGATGTGCCCGCACAGCTCCAGGCTCCACCCTCCTCACGGCCTTGGCCAAAACTAAGACAACATGAAATTGGGAATTTAAAAAATATTAAGTGTAAATAATTTCCAACCTCTAGACATGATGAAGAAACTGGAGTGAGCACACTTGTCCCATGTTTTGGCAGAGGACAAGCACGCCAGGGATAAACGTTGAGAGCACAAAGCCCCAGAGCCATCCGTTCATTCAGTGCCTGGCTCATGAAGCTGAGTCTACAGTAGAGCAGGTCATGGAGCACTGCAGTGTCCTGTCCCTTGGACAGCACCTGGATGGTGGCACAGTTTCCCACTGGAATCTCCACTGCCCCTCCTTCCACTGAGAGCCAGGACACATCCATATTGGCCCAGGAGTTGAGGAGCATTTCCAGCTACCTGGAGCCAGAGCAATCAAGGGAGCATTGAGTGAATTTTTAAAGCCAAGATAGATTTTCCTTTTTAAAAAAGGCAGTCCACTGGCTTCTGTGGTGGCTGTTGAGGTACTTTTTTATTTGTATTTTACTCCAGCAGTCAGACTGCAAATTACATGCCGGGCTTGCTTATCTGCCCTTGTATCTTCCATAATATATGCAAGTCTCACCTTTCCAGCAGCATTGTTGGGAAGAGGTTTTCTTTCCCACAGAACTCAGTTAAACAACTTTCAGCTAAGCATCTTTCAACAAATTGAGTTTTTCCCCTCAATGTGTGCATGTAGAAAAAGACGTGCCTTCAATCTGTGATGTGCCAGCCGATGGATGGGTGTTTAGCAGTTGGGAAGGCTCAGAACTTCAGAAGAGTGACAACAAGCCTGAGTGGTGAAATGTTTGCCCAGGCACTTTTAGTAAAGCAGCGAAGAGAAAAGAAAATAATTTTTTTTTCTTATTCATGCACTTCCATCCCTCCACAATTCAGAGGGATTTGAAATTCCAGAGTTCAAGAAGTGTTTGGACAATTCTCTCAGGCACATTGTGTGACTCTTGTGTTGGTCCTGTGCAGGGCCAGGAATTGGACTAGATAATCCTTGTGGCTACTTTTCAGCTCAGATTATCCATGATTCTAATTCCATCTCTGCAGCACCAGCTTGAGGCATGTCCCAGTGAGGTGCAGTTTTCTTGGACTGCTGCTCCATCCCTCCTCACACTGGGATTTCAGCCATGAGGATGGGTGGTGCCCCAGGGCAGGAGCTGGTTCTCCAGCAGAGTTTCTGTGGTCCAAGGAGTGAGCAACAGGAAGCCTTGGGCAGGCAATGGGCCCTGTGGGTTGCTGCATGTGAAGCTGTGGGATTTGGGACAGAAGGATATAAATACACAGAAGCATCAGTCCAGCCTGGGGTTCCAAACCACCACACAGAAGCAAGCAGGGAGATGGCAGACCCGAGATCACATCTTATGCTATTTCCTGTGCCAAATCATGAATCTTTGCTTAATCCCAGGGGGGTTCAGGCCCCTGGGGTATTTGTGCTGCAGCCAGGCCAGTTTGCAAAAACACAGCCCAAAGGGCTTCCAGAGTGGATGTCAGAAACCATCCAGCCTTGGTGGAACTTTGTTCCCAGAAAGTTGCAAAACCTGCCTGGGAAGACAGGCAAGTAACCAGGCTTCAGGCGGCCGAAGTAATTCCTTAAAGGGCTTCTGGAACTGATCCATGAGTGTTGTCACACATGGGATTTATGAAGTGCTCATCTCCATCCCTGAGCCTTCTCCTTTTGCAGTCACTGGTGAGATTTCACTGAGGGTATGGCAATACCCAGGAATGAATCACACACACCCTATGTGTAAAATGTCATGGCCTATGAGCTGTTGTTATATGGCCTAGATGTTCCTGCAGCCTGAAGAAGCCTCAGGTTCTGAGGAGGGTTCCTGGAGGGCTCCTTGCATCAGCACTGGAAGCAGAGCTGGGAGCTCTTTGTCCTCCTGAGCATGGCAAGGGGTGAATTCCTCTAGAAATGACATCTGTTGTTGAAACAGAAAATAAGAGCCTATTATCTATTATTTGTTGCTAACCGGCTGTTTTTGTGGGTTAGTGGGATAATCACCTGCTGATGGACTTGGTAGTGACATTCAGTTAGCACAGGTTTGCACAGGTTTGATATTCAGTTAGCACAAGTTTGTGGTGTTTTTTAAGGCCTTTAAGAGTAAAGGTGCAAGGTACATAATTAATAGTGTTCTGACAATATATAGGCTGCATTATTTTATATATGGTGTAACAGAATATTAAGGATTTTGTGGTATGTGTGGAGGCAGGATCAAGGCAGGACTTCCAAGCTGTGTATAGAGGCTAACACCAGAGGTCATTTTGACCATTAACAAACAGCACCTCTTTTGGAAATGTAGCCAAGTCCTGAACTGAGAAAGCAAACATCAGCAGTGTATAATCAGGCTCCCAGCAGTTCAGGAGAGGAAGTAATAAATAAGTTGCCTACCTGGAACTGCAGGAGGAACCCAGCAGGTTGCATGCAAGGACCCAGGTGGGCACTAGGAAGGAAGTTCAAGTAAGTTCTCCTGGTACAAAGAATAGGCTTGGGTGCTCTTATGGACACAGCACATGTGCAAAATTTTCATGTTTCTTTCCTAAACCTTTCCCTTTGGCAAAACAATGCTTTTTCATGATTTGTCACTTTGTCACTGACACAGACAAACCAGTACCAGCAAATCACCCCCATTCATCTATCCGTAAGCATTCTGTGAAGCCAGGGTTACTTGGGTAAGTCTTGCTGAAATCAAGCAGATATTTTCCAATCAAGCAGGAATTTTCCCAGGAATTGTGCACCAAGAGGAGCTGTGCTGAGTCCAGGTGTGGAAGGAGCCACATGATGCATGTGCGTGCTTGCTTTGGAGTGCAGGGAGAGTCTGGGATCCCTTGCAGGAGCACAGGTGACACCATATCTCAGACCTGGAGATCAGACTCTGGATTCAGACCAGATCTACTTTTGGATAGTTTTGTTTATCTCCAGAGGCCTCACACCCCAGGACTGGGGATCTGAACTACACCTTTTAAAAAGACTTCACTGCCTGCCTGCTGGGGTTGGAACTCAGTGATGGAAGCTTGCCACTCTCAAATGCACATTCCAACTTTATAGTATATAATGTGCCTCTGTTTCATTCTCAGTTTAATGTGCTGTGCTTCCTTGTTGCCTCAACTTTAATAAAGTATTTATTGTTTATAATAATACTAAATCTGTAACATGAATGAACATTACATGACTGTTTTATTTCTAGCTTTAAATAATGGTGAAACATTTTTAATAAAGTATATATTACATTCCCATATATTATATACACTATGCTTACCTTTAAAGTGTGTTTTATTATGTTAGTATATACATTTTTTCCATTGGAAATTTTATCATGGTAAATTATTAAAGGTGCTGCAAATGCATAGCTGCCATTAATTGGTAGAATCACTTGTGCTCAATATCTGTTAGGACTTAGTCTTCAGAGATTATGCAGTACATTTGTGAAATGAATATCAAATATTGGCTTGCTCTTATTTCTTTTAACTTCAATGGAAGTATGACTGACAACAGTATAGTCATGTGTCAATACGTTTCATTGATAAAAAACATTTTATGTTCAAAATTCCTTCCTTATTTGTAGCTAGGAGCTCAGGTTTTGTATTGTTTGCAGAGCTGAAAAGCAGTGTAGTGTCAGAGTGACTCATGAATGGAAGTTAAATAGATTACAGTGGGTGATAATACAGCCTGAAAAGGCTGGGTAAATATAACCCCAGAAGGGAAATTTTCTATATTTTTTCCATGAAAGATCAGCTGAACTTTGTGTTTATCACTCAGGAACGTAACAAGTTCTGGCTAGCTCCTGTGGTTTAGAAACTTTCCACCTTGCAGTTTTGATGCTTTATTTCCAAGCTCCCTGGGAGAATTTAATTTACATTTTGACTCTCTGTTACAGTTTTTTCAGGTAGAACAAAATCTGATGTTTTATTTCATTGTTCTGAAGTTTTGGTTTTGTGGTTTTTTGTTTTTTTTGGTTTTTTCATGAAGAAATCACACAATGAAAGTGTGGCTCCAGATTATTACTTCTCAGAGCTGCACAGCGCTTCACATGTGCCCTGACTTGCATAACCTCCTCTCTGCATTGAACAACCACCTTTAATGAGGGAGCTGTTAAAATGTGCTCTGTTCTGTACTGAGACGTGGGCAAGGAAAGAAAAGATTTTCAATTGCCATTAAGAGAACTCTGGCTTCCTCTGACTTACTGTTTTTTTAAATATTTTTAATTTCATATAATAAATTACTTTGGCTGCTTTTAGGAAAACAGCCCACATACCTATTCCCTGTCATTTTATTTCCATACATCCCTATGAATGCCTGTTTACAAACATCTTCTGTAGGGAGGGAACAAAAGAAACAAGATTCCTGCACCATGGTCACTTTTGGTCAGAGGTTTCTCCCATCAAGAGTATATCCACCACATTTATTTTCCTGCATGTGCTGTGGTACTCAGTGTGTTTATTCAGGTAGTGGTATGTGATCCACAGAAACACCCTTCCCAGGGGAAAATTTTCATTCTTCAGAGGAAAACGACACTCTGATTATTTGTGTGCACCTGTAAAAGCCGTTGCATTTATTCTCCTTTTCTTTTCAGTAACACTGCTTGACTCCTTTGGGAATGGAGGGGTGAAGAACCTTAACTTGGAAGTATGGAAGAGGTGGGAAAATTGGTACTACTTACAACTTACCAGACATTATGTGCAAGAAAATAAAAAATAAAAAAACCAAAAGAAACCTCATAATGGATGAATAATTACATTCGTCCTTCCTATGCACTTAACTGCAAATAATAAAATTGTCTGTGTAATCACATCTAGTAAAATGTTACTGTTTGTCCTTCCTCATGTGTTACATACAATGTGCTTTACAAGAATACAGATGTAACAGCCACAATTCACATTCCAAGAGG
>VXBU01014341.1:766303-839079 GCA_013400315.1 Bombycilla garrulus | reverse complement strand
TTTGGGAAATAAACCAATCAAAGGTATTCCAAGGTCTGTGTGGTATAACAGAGCACACTTTATATTGAGGCATGACTGTCGTCTTCAGGTGTCAATTTTGGAATCAGAGTTCCAACCACTGGGTAACAAGCACTGGAGATTTTAGCCTGAACCCTGCAAAGAGCAGAGAAGCTTCAGAATTAGATGAGATTGTCTACAGGATTTTTCCAGACAGGTTTTCAAAAGTCTCTAAGGATACAGGCTCCATAGAACCTTCACATTAGCCAGGTTTTAAGATCTAGAGATGAAAAATCCTGAGATTACCACAGAGAAATATTTGGAAAAATATATAAATAATTAACTCTCATGCGTACTGCATATTATCTCTGGCATAACGTCTAGTTTTTTTACAGAAATGTGTTGAATTACAATCTGTTGGTGTTCATAAAGGTAAATGCATGAAAAAACATGAAGAGGTGTGATGTGTGTTGAGATAAGTTGGGAGAACAGGGGCACCAGTGAACTTTACCCCCACCCAGCAGATGGGTGATGTTTTGCAGGAGATCTCTATTTCTTCTTGCTTTCCTCTCTGCGGAGCAAGGTTAGATTTAGATCTTACCTAAGTGCAGGCTCTGTGTGGCTTTAATGATACTGGGTTCTCAGCACAATAGTAAAAAGGGTTTATTTCTTTGTGCATTAAAAATCAGCAGGAAAGGGAGTAACCTCTGCTGCTACATGATAATTTAATACTGGGGATAATACCGGTATATTGATGAAAAACAATCCAAATGTAAATGGCATTATGGCAGCATTATGACAAGAAATGCTGGATGAGAATGCACATTTATAATTGTTTATTGTAGCAATGCAAGCAGATATCTGCACTTAATTATTCCATGGTCAAGAGAATAGTTTCAGCCAGAAAGGTTAAGGGAAGGTTGTTCCAACCCTACAGGCTGATGGTGCATTTACCTGAGGGGAAGAGAACAGGGGTTCAGCTGAACAAAGCCATTTACCTGTGAAATAAATTTCCCTGTTCCTTGAAGAGGAAAACTTCCCTCATCACTGCACAAGAGGCAGGCACAGCACTGTTTGGAGATCTTGGGAAAAGCAGTAAAGTGCTGCCACCTCAGCATTCCCATGAAGAGCGCACCTCTAATCCATCCATCCATCCACATAAATATTTATAAATAGAATTATATATTTACATACATATTTGTATGCTCTGTAACCAGACCTCACAGCCTCCCTTTCACAGGAGTCCACTAAGGGTTGGAAATAATCTTGATATCTTCTATGATAGCAAAAAATTCCATTTGTTCCCACATGCCAATCCACTGCAAATACTTCTCACAATCTCTGAGTACTCAAAATCTTTTTGGTACTCGAAGTACATTCCAGCCACTGTAAGTTATCCTCAAATACCACATGCAAATGTTTACATTTATGGAAACTTATGTTTCTGCTTTTTCTTTCTTCCTATCTTGGTCTCTCAACGACTAAATTTTTGTGCAGCTTTTGATATTGCTCATTAACATCAGCAGATTTATTTTGAGCCCGTGGCTAGGAAAGCTGTGATAAATCCTACAGTGATCTCTACTGCCTTCTGTGCTTTGGCATGGGCAAGGAGTGTCAGGTTAAGCTCAGCCCACCTGCCTGAGCTGGGCAGGACAGAGGTGGTTTTGCCTGGTTATTCATAGCGTGGGCTGCAGCTTCAGTGGGCAGCTTTTTAATAATGTAAGCCAAAAGTAAAAGGGTAATGTTTACCAAACCTGTTTCAAAATGGCTGATTAATCAAATAAATGGGTGTTTATTGAGGCTGTTGCTAGGTACTTACTGTTATTGAGATAATTGTGTGACTCAGCTAAGCCAGAAAAAGAGCTCTACTGTTGCTCTAAAGAACCGACTGGCCAAGCTTGCATCTCACACCAGAGTAAGGACAGAGACTTTGTTCTTTCTGCTTAGCCTTTTCACAAAGCTTATCACTTAGTTCATTTATCTGACACATCATACCCTTTTACAGCCAGCTTAAAATGCCTTCGTCTCATAAACCCCAGAAATATTGACCCTTCTGCAGAATCCCTTCTCTTTCATTACTGACACCAAGGTGTGGACACATCTTTCTCTTGTGAATGTAATATAATATAATATTTGTAGTATTCATGCCTTTTTCTGCTAAACATTTTATAAATCATGAAGTCATCACCATTCAAAGCACTTGTTTACTAAATAACTGAGTACTTGATTAGACAGGCTATTAATGGAGATTTTATGATAGAAATTGCATAATACAACTCATGACTTATGTTTTTCATCTAAAAAAATGGAAACGTTTTTTTAAAGACGGCTACTAATGAATATAATGATAGAAAACTCTCATTTCTTCTCAGAAGACAGCTTGGAGTACATGAAATCCAAGGTACTGGAAGAGATTTATATCTGCTGATTGGGGGGAACACTAAGAACCTATACATGTCCTCCAAATAAATTCCTTTTCACTTATATCTTGGTTTTATTATTTTCATGTAATAGGCCTTTTCTCATTCCAAAGAAGCATGTCTGTATTCTGCTGATGGTAGTTTACATACCTCAGTTAGTGGTAAACGACATTTGAAATCACAGGACATGTTTACTTCAAGAGATCAGTCTCAAGTACCAGTCCAAATTTGGAGTAATGTTACCAGCAGTAGTGTTATAATCAGATTTGCACTCATTTATCTCTGAGAAGAATTTAACCCTTGCCAGTCATATTCTGTAGCAGATTTGTTGGGGTTTTTTTAATCTTCACCAAGATAAATTATATATTATAAAGAAGCAGTATTTTACTTGCTCAAGACTGTATTTTGATTAGAAAATTTTCTGATGTATGTTAGTATGTCACTGCATTTTAGCAACAAATACTTTCACTTCCGGGAAATGCTCAATGTTTATTTAAAATGTTCCACTAACATTTCCTTTACTGTAACATCCAGGCATAATAGAGATGTTTAGGTCTTCCCGTGTAACAAATTCTGGAAGTTTATAGATCAAGGTCTGAACCAGGCTTTGAACCAGGAATTGGGCTCTGTTTGAACCTTTGCTTTTGATTTCCCAAATTAATGTTTTACTAGAAGAATTTTCACCGGAGGAAGAGAGCAATCCTGCAACTGATCTAACACTTATTACACTCCCAAATATGTTATTGAAAAAAAATGTAATGCCTATGATGTTTTCTTTCCTTTTACTGGTCATGAGCATAAATCACATTATACTAGAGTCTGGAGCAACCTCCCAGATGTGACAATTTATTAATGGTCTTTGTGGATATCCAGAGTGGGAAAATCCCCACAGCAAGCCACTGTACAGAGGCAGGTTAATGAGCGATTAGTGAGTGTTAAAGGAAAATAAGTGATGGGTGAAGCAGAAATCCCATCCAAGTTCTGCACATGGCCCAGGGGGGAATTAGTAATAACATGACCCCAGCTCTCTCTGTCACTCCCTCCAGCCTCTCAGGCATCACCTCTAACTGTCATACTGGTATAATAAAAAAAACCCAGTGTTTTTTCTCACATCATCACTTGGTGAAGCTGGGGTGGTACTGCCACCCCAACAGCTGGAACAGGATTTTCTCTGCTGGGATGGTTGGTGTCAGCTAGGCCGGAAGCACAGCGGGAAAACTCAAAGAAGGTCTAGATGCAAGGCTCAATCATTTTCTGATTTTCTTCTCAGGGCAGAAGCTGTTAGCAGAAGCCAGCTTTTTCTCCAGAAGTATGTGTCAAGTAGCCACCAATGGAAGATGATAATGGTGTTAAATCAAAAAGATTTTTTTAATACAAGAAAAGGTTAAGAGGCAACAGCTCTGCCTTGTCTGTCCCTTAACAAGTCTCAGAATTGGGAAGCTCATCTCCCTGCTGAGAGGGCAGCAAGAGCCTTTCCAGGGTCCCTTATTCCATGTCCCTGCTGCAGGGAACAGCAACCATGAGCTCCTTTCTCCTTGCAGCTTTGGGCAGGAGAGAAAAATATCAGCTTTTGTGATAACAAATTATTTTACAGGCCAGATACTAAAGATATGTAACCCACCTATGCAGTGGCTGATAGCAACCTTTTTTTTGCAAATGGAAAATGTAATTTGCTAGCAAACTCAATAGCAACAAACTACCCCTCAAAACACTTCCCTTCAGATAGAAATTTGAATTTTTAACTCAATAATTCTTGGGTGGTTTTTTTTTTTTTTTAAACACAGAGTTTGATCACATTGCGTTTGTCTGAAAACAGCGGTAGATGTATTTAGTGAAGGGGGTCTAGATACTGAAAATATTTAGTTTTTCAGTCCCTTGAGGCTTGGGAAAAAATGGCATACTTCAATTAATAGCTGTTTCCTCTTGTAAATTCCAAGAGTAACGTTTGGTTTTGGGGTTATTTTTTTCTTCTTTTATTTTCCCCTGTTTGTAAGCAAACAGAATAAAAGAAACTTATTTTTTTTTAAATGAAAAGTTTCAGTTCTCCCAGCTAAATGCTTGCTTTTGCCTTCTATATGGCCCAGCCAGACCTTGCTTACAGACTGCAAATCCTCAAGGGATTAATTCTACCAGAAGACACAATTCCTTTCATTCCTTTCACATTACCTGTTCCTTGGACAGTGCTAAACAGAGATGGGAATGCTGCTCCACACCCTTGGTCCTCCTAATCTAACATTTTCCCAAGGGAGACGCAGCCTGTTGGAAGTGGTAGCAGCACTGCCACCTTCAACCTGAGCGAGCACGACTGGCTGGACTGGTGAAATGGTTTTGGATTTGGGTTGCCTTGCAGCAGCCTCATTATGCCACACCTAGGTCATGTGCAATATGAACTGTCTTGATGAAGGACAAATAGCGTATTTTTGTTTTAACCCTGTAATCGGTTCATGTATTTGCACAATTTCAAGCAGTAGGTGGGAAGGAGGGAATGTGTGAAGGGAAAGCTGTATGTGAAATTTGCTGCTGCTGACTGAGTTGTTTGTTGAATCTGTTTACCAGAAATTACAGGAGTCATATGAAAAAAAAAGCCAAAATATCTGACATTTGGTGCCATCTGATGCATAAGATGTAAGGTGCTTCCCTAGTTTTCTCTCTAGGTGGTGTGTGTATTTGAGTTGTTTGGATAATATTTGGGTCATTAAGCATCTCATCTGCAAAGCACAGAGCAGCTCTCTCTGACACCAACCTGTTCAGACACCTCTGTACTGCAGGGAGCACCTATCTGCACACTCATGCATGGGCTGGGACAGGAGCAGTGCCTGGGAACAGCCTCGAGAAGGTCGAGGATTTTGTGTTCAGTGTCTGCTCCGCTCACGCTCCTGTAGCACCAAACCTCACCTGGGAGTGGAGACCCCCTGACCACTGCCTGAGGAGCCTGACCAGATCTTCCCCCAGCCAGAGTAAATCAGTCAGGTCTGTGATCCTGATGGCACTGGAAGCTTTCTTACTAGCAGCAGGACTTCTGCATGTGTTCCTCACCCTGCAGTGCAAAGGGATGGCCTGAGCTAAGGTATTTTGCAATATGCATGTCCTTCACTGGGACGGTGTTTTTGTTTAGAGCTCTAAACTGCTCTGTCTGGCTGCATCCTCATGTATCCCTGCAGTTGCCTCAGTTTGGCTTTGTTAACCCTCACCTATGATTAACAGTCTGAGCTGCTGTGCAGAGTACCTAGCACATTGAACTGTGGGGTGAAGTTTGCAATATGTCCTCATTTCAACTTTAAAATACTAACCTCTTAAATAAAACCAGCTGCACAGAGCAATTAGCAGGCATGAAAATTAAAAAAAGTGTAACAATTTGATTTGAGAAGCCTCTGAAGGCTCTGTGCTCCTCTTCCTGGGAACTACAGCTTTACAAATTCAGTAAATAAATGATTTTCTTTTTTCCCCCTTATCCAGGCACAAAATAATTTCTTCTTCATTTAAGATGATTTAAAAATAGATATTAGAGGATCACGTGTACATGCACAGAAGGACACATGAGCCAATTAAACTGCTACTGCTTTAGCTGCAGACAGATACATTTGGAAACTGGAGACTCTGTTTTGCTTAAGAGATACAGGAAACACTTTGGGAAGGTGTTAAAGAGCATCTAAGTTGCATGCTGGAGCAATGTAGTGCTTAGGCACTTTCTTGTAGCGGAACTAGTACAACTTTTTTTATAATGGCAGTGCATTGCAGAGACTCTGGGTTTTTTAGGTAACTTGCAGAAGTCATGGAAGAGAGTCCTCCTTGGGAATTTCACTTAATTTCTTTTTCCCATTAAGAGGCAAATCCAATTCCCCTCCAGCTGGCAATGAAGGAGCATGCTGAGACATCTTTTCACCTTTCAATTGATCACAGGAGTTTCCTACGTCCATCTAGGGATTGACACCACTGCTTGGAGCGTCACTGCTGTCACTGTGGAGGTGTCAGCCCGTCCCTGCCACTGCAGCCTGTCCAAGGATGTTGAGGTCAAGGCTGGTTGCTGGTTTTCCATCACACATCTCTGAGTGTTTCATGGCAGAGAACTTTGGGGGTGGATATGGGGGCAGTCTGGTGCTGCCGCCCTCCTTCCTCCCTCCTCCCTTTTCTGTTCTCTTAAATTAATAATTCACATAGTTGTACTAGGCAGAAACCCAAGGAAGAGCAAAAACTCATTGAGTGTACACAGCGTGTCTCCAAGTCCCACCCTCCAGAGACTCCAAAATCAGGGATTTTCTGAGTCTGTCCAGCAAAGCTCTGTTTCAAGCCTCTCCATAAAACCACATGGCCCATCAAACTATCTCAGAATGATGAAATCCTCCTGGAAGAGCTGTTCCTCAATGCAGCCAGGCTAGACTGTAGGTTCCTCACACAAGTATTCAGACACCCGGGAAACCAAATGACATCTCCATCCCGGTAGCAACTGGCACTTGCCATCATCCATGATTCTGAAGGTTGAAAACAAGCTGCAATTTGCTGGGGAATGTTCAGCCCACTGCCTGGTCCCAGCGGGATACCGGGGCTTTACCTCTGCCACAGAAAAAAAGTCCCAGCTCTACTCCCACAGCTCTGTGTCCTCTGAGCTCTCCAAAACTGCCTTTACTCTTCTAAACTACCTCTACCATCTCAGTTTACACTTGGTGAGCTGCATCACCATAACCCCTCCACCTCAGCTCTGGGCACAAGCACAGTTCAGTCTGCAATGGCTCTGCTCTGCAGAGGGACAAGCCACGTTTCAGCAGAGGCCTTGCTGCCACAGACCCTCCTGAGCAGAGCCCTCCCATCCCTGCCTCTTCCTGTGTCCTGTTTCTCCCCCGTGCTCCTTGGCCCCGTAGCTGCAGGCTACAATTACCAATAGTAACTCATAAAGCAGCAGAGCAGCTCCAGATGAGCCGGGAGAGGTCAGCCTGAAAGCCACGGCTCAGGAGCAGCCAGAAAGAAATTGTCCGAGAGCAATTATACTCCAGCTAACATTACCCCATCCACATAAATAACTCCTCCTGACTTCTCCAGGCCTTTGATTTGCTGTTTGAGGAGCTCTGCTGCTGCTGTCCCCCCGGCAGGTCTCACCTTTCTCTCTGCACTGCTGTTTGGGCTGGGGCTGCACCTCTGCCCATGCCAGTTCACCTGGAGCAAGTGACCCGAACAGTGCCTGCCCTTCCATGGGCTCCTGGCAGTTCCATGTGGTGGCACCAAGTGGGCTCCTCACAGTGCTCTGCAGCATCCCTTCAATACTCCTTGGATTATTTTTACTCTTTTCTTTGGGCTTGTAAATGTAGAAATTGTGTCTTGATGCTTTAAAAGTTCACGTTTGGTACCTACAAAGATGAGCTTCTCCAATTTTTTTTCCAGGAATGCTGTAGAAGTGGAAGGGCCCACTCAGCATGTTCTTGAACAAGGTGCCTTTAAGCCAAAAAACCCTCACCATTTCCATGTGACTGTATAATGTTAAGTCTTCACATGATTTCAAGCAAGTATCTGAACAAATTCATGCCAGACAAAAGCCCATGTGGGTATGAAATGCAAAGTCCCTCCCTCTGGTGCAGAAGGCCCTGTGCTCTGAGCGAGAGAAGCTGGGACACCACTCCAGGTAGGCTGGACATCTGTTTGCCCCATTCCCATGGCCTGCGTGGACCAGATAGGACAGGGACAGGACCCTGGGCTGGGTATATGTCTGATCCCACCTGGTTGTGTGCAGCTATCCCTGTGCCGTCTTGTAGTGAGCAGTAAGACTGCAGGAGCAAAAATTTCAGCTGATTTTACACGATAATTAATATGGTTGTAAGGGAAATTGCATAATGTGGTGGCTACAGTGAAGCCTCCTCATCTTTTAGACTCCTTCCAGCCTTTTCCTTTTCACTTCAGTCACAACCATTTCCCAAGTGTCTGATTTGAAGGTCTGATACATGTTATATCAAATAAAAGATCAAATCCCTTGTTTTTGGAGCAGGGCCAAAAGTGAAACTCCTGTGTTTTGTCTGGATTCAGCCCCAGTTTCTTGCTGATATTAGAGATACCTGGAATTTGGTCCACATGGTTTAAAAATCTCAGGAGCTCTGAGGAAAGTGGGAAAACAGTGTCAGATTTTTGACAGAAGTATATACTGGGGAAAAAACCTTCATGTTTTAGTCAAAGTTCACGCAGTTAGCCCTGTTCTGGATGAATCATAATAAATCCTTTATCATAATTGTACTTAGGATTTCATCATAGAGCTCTCTGCAGATATCATGACTTCAGAAGAGGAAAAGAAAATTATTGCAAAATATGGGGAATGCGAAAGAGACTTTTGCATACACTTATGCCCTGTAACAATGAACCAGCGTTGTCCAGGTCCCCAGTAAATATTCAGAGCATTTTATAAACACAAGAAGGCTTGTGGGTTAATGAGAACACAATACCTGGGTGCTGCAAAGCATTTGTAGTAATCAAATGAACATTCTTTACCCAAACACAAGGATGAAATGTCACGTAAGAGAATTAGCAATGAAAATGCTGCAAATGAATGCCTAAATATAGGCTTTTCTTCTATAGCAAGAGTGAAAATCTGTTGTTTGGTCTTCAGAAAAGGTGTCAACAAGCAGTGTTGTTTCCCAGCATGTCTGAAATTCAGAACACTGCTTAAATGCCTCACTGTGGAATTAAGAGTCTATTTAAGGTCTTGCTATTGATGTTTCACCTGGTAAATATTTGAGGAATTTGCAGTAAATATTTTTCCACATTTTTTCTCAATTGCATATGAATCAACAAGTTCTGTGAATTTTTAAAGGCAGGTTTGTATTGCTCCCTGCTGCACAGTATATAGGAACTCCAGGTATGTAATAGAAAAATACAGAAACTATCAAGACTTGCATATGAGTTGTTGCTATTTTATGCTAAAATTTTATTTTATGTTAGCTAGGTGTTAATGTTCCGATCTTGCAAATATTTATGCCAATAAATAACTGGAGTGAAAGGGGAAACGTTGCTTACATGTGTGACATTAGCTACAATCACAAAAATGTGCAGGACTGGGGTTTCATCTTGTAAACTTTCATTTGCTGAAATTAAAATCATAAGAGGTCATGTTTTTTTAAGTAGCATATATTTTGACAATATATTTTGGATATTTTATCTCATAGGGTACCATGCATTATTTATTAGTTTATTATTGGAGTGGCACTATTGCAACCAGGTGACAGGACTGTTTGTACCTTTTACATGCGGGAACACAGGATCACCTTCTGACTCAGTGTCCCTTGTGTTCCACTGCAGCTGCCCAGAACTGGTCTGGGATCTCAGCAGCCAAAGTCTTTTCACCAGGAAATGTCAAAATGCAAAATCCAGTTTATTTTCTAGATATATGTTGGATTTGATCAAACCCACTTTGAGAGTTGCTTCTAAGAGTAAAAAAAAAAAAGAAAAAATTCTGATTAAATTTAGAGAGGCCCATGGCAGACTAACAGAGCAGAGAAGCATCTACCAGCTTTCAGGAGCCCTATATCTATTAACTGGTTTGGCTCAGGCAGAGTAGAGACTTAAACCTTGCTGTCACACATAGGCAGCCTGGTGTTTGGTTTACCTTCACTTTCTGCATTTCCTGGCCAGTCCCAAGGGTGATGTGTACTCCTGACAGATGAGTACATGCTGGGAATTACAGCAAAGGCATTGACTACTGCAAGCTCTTTAGAAAGGCAGCAGCACCACACCGTGAGTACATCTGTGTCCTGAGACTGAGTAAGCTGAATAGTAAAGTAGCTAAAGAACAAAATTATACAAAATGCAAGGCATCAATAAACACATTTTCTTGCTGGGAACTCTGTGAAATGGTGACCTTTTTTTTTCTAAAGGGAATCTATCCAACTGCTTACCAGGTTATTACAGCATCAGCATTGCATCACTCCCAAGTACACTACAGACAGCAACAATATAAAGGCATCAGAACAATGAAAGATGACTGTGACAATTATTATGTGCAATGTAGCTCTTGCTTTGTTAAGCAATCTGTTTCCCACTCCTTTAGGGCAACCTGAATATGCTTTCAGCAATCTTGCTTCATTCCCTGGCAGGACAAAGATTACAAGGCTTTTAGAAAAGAGCCTGAGATTGGAGAACCCTTTTAAAACTATTTAGGGACTAGTTCAGTCCCTGGAGAAAATTTGTTTTAGGTAAAGACAACATAAAACCAGATCAACAGGAAATTCTTGTCAAGGACTTAGAAACAAACAACTGCTGCACGGAGCATCCTAACTTCAAACACCTTAATGCAATAATTTGTTTTTAATCATCCATGAGATGGAAAATATGAGGAAAATGTAATATAAATGTCCAAGAATAACAGCGGTTAGTTGTTTGGATTTAAAATCAAAGGTGGTTTCCGTGCTGTTGAAGGTTTCCACACCGATGGGCCTGGGGGAGCTCAGGGCGCGGTAGGCTTCCCTCTGCCGAGGACAGGAATAAGCTGCACTTGTCCTCCCCACATCCTCCTGCAGCCCCATTTGCTGGGCTTGCACTGCGAGGAGCTGTGCTGGTGGGGCAGCGTGGCTTAGCCAACACTCCTTGGGGGCCAGTGAGCCTGGTTGGAAGAATTCCTCCTGTGGAGATCCTTACCTGGTGCCAAAGTCCCGCTCCAGCGATGCCTGGCTGCTGCCTCACCTGGACCCTTGGAGTGTCTGCAGGCACTGCCAGCACTGGGACCCTGCCAAGCACTCAGAGAGGTCCAGAAACAAAGTCATTAATGGTCCACCTTGGAAAGACCCCTCTTATTTCCATGGTGATAAAACTAAAATGTTTCTACCCTCTTTTCAGGGGCTCTCAAGCCTAGTTTGGGATAGAAAGGAAATAAATTTTTATTGTGGGGAAATGGAACACAGAAAATCTCCGACGCACCTGTCTGCTTCTTTTGGTGCCTAAATACCTTTGAAAGTCCTGCCTTGAGTGCCAAAGTGATGATGGATCACACAGTATTTCCTTTTTATTATTGCACTGCATCCTTTGGGCCTCACATTAACATAATTAGGGCCATATGGCACCAGAATCTTTGCTGGTTCAAACCGACGCAGCTCCTTTGAAGTCAGAAAGCCTGTGCCAGTTTATACCTGCTGAAGATTTGGTTTATGGTCTGGGAAATAAGAGAGAGAGGGGGGAAAAGAGACCCAGGCACTTTTTGTAGTTAATTAAGAAGTACATAGATGTATTTGTGCCCTGCTGCTGCTGTCCACCAGGAGCAGTGCCTGAAGTGCCTTCATGGCTGTAATATTCTTTGTGTGATTACCTCTCACTGTCAGCCTCTGTACCTCCCCTTGTGACTCAGAGTGTCTCAGTGGCTGTAGGTAAAACTGCATGCAGTGACTCAGAGCCAGCCAGCCACCTCTGGATAGCAACCAAAACCATCCTATTCCCATTCACTTGGTCCTAAGGAGGGAAAGAATTGCCTGAGTGACTGTAGTCTTTGTGCAAAGGAATTACTCTCACTTTTTTCTCCTTGAATTTACTGTGAAAACCCTTGACACTTACAAGTAAATAAATTCTTATGAAAATAGTAAATAATAAATAAATAAATTCTTATGAAAATATCTGTTGGGTAACACCAGAAAGATAACAAAAATGTAGAGAAGGTAAGTGATGTAAATCCAAAGCACAAGGCCATGGAATTAGAGCTAGGGAGCAGAGGAATATTGTGACTGGATGAAGCTTCAAAGCCCAGGACCAAAATTCATACTCCTGAACCCCCTTACAAGGCACCCAGAAAAAAAAGTAAATTATACTGTCAGAAATGTTGCAGCTGGAGTCACTGAAAGCTGTGAGCTGTCAGCACCTGGAAAACTCTGGTAATTGGCCACTTGGAAAGTAGAGTCATATCTTTTGAGAAATTGAAATGTGAGTTTGTGCATCCACATCCTGCTCAGTTCCTGTAATGATCCTAAAATGATGTTTCAATTCCAAACACTTCCCTGTTTTGAGGCAGTTCATATTCATATCTAACCAAGGCTGGTCTTCAGTGGATCCTGCAGTCAGCCACAGTCTGACCCAGAGGGCTGGCTGTCCCCCTACCCCAACTCACCCTGGGGCTCAGGCCCATACTGGGATGCAGCAGCCCAGGTCACCACTGCACACCTGAAATACATTCCTGGAAGTCCCCCAACAGCTCCAGTTAGCACCAAAATGAGCCCAATGAAAAGTTTTTTCCTTTTCAGTGCTGTAGGTCACATGGAGAGAAGGATAATCCAAGTGCCCAAGTAAACCTTGGGCAGCAAATACCCAAGCTAAGGCTGGAGCCCAAACATGCCTTGGCCACTTTGCAAATACCACACCATACCTGTCAGCTGAGCCACTCTGTGGGCCCTGCCTTTTAAATAACCCCTTTTAGTCACAGAACCACATAATATGCTGAGTTGGAAGGGTCATCATGTTCAACTCCTAATGAAGGAAGGCAAATTTTGGTCTTAGAAAGTCCTTGAGATATGTAGCAAAGGGGATCTGAGACTGAACTGTCTGTCTACTTTTTCCAGCTCTCTCAGTTTGCCTAAGGATGTGTATTACCACTCCATGCAACACGAGCTCTTGCTGTGTCCCTGGGTGAGAACAGCAGCACCGTGAGCTCTGTGCTCTCTGGCACCAGGGCTTGGCTGGGGGTATTTTTTATATATATGTATGTATATATGTGTATATATATATATGTATGTATGTATATATATATGTATATATATGTGTGTGTGTATATATATATCTCACATGCATATCCACCACAGTGGAAGCTGTCCCTGCCTGTGGTGAGGGGTTTGGAACTGATGCTCTCTAAGGTCCCTTCCAACACAAATCATTCTATGGTTACATTATTCAGTCAGATATAAAGGCAGCTCCTGAGAAAAGGAAAAAATCAACTCTTCCATTGTGCCAGGAGGGAGAGAGCAGTAGCAGGACAAGGTGCAGAGGTGTCAGGCAGAGCCCTTGCCAGCCAGGCACAGTGTGCCAGATGTGGCTGGAGCCAGGGATGCTGGACAGAGGTTTGTGTTTCCTCTAGGTGTAGCTGATTTTCTAGCTCACATCTGTTCTTAATCTTCTGCTACTATGCACAGTTAAATATTTCACAGTGGTTTTATCAGCCAGCTCTCAGCTGGGACTAGGAGCTGGTTATTCTGAGGAATTTCCTGCTTTTAAATTAGACTGTCACAGGGCAGAGAGGGCTCATCTCTAACCACAGCTTCAGCACATGAGGACTCCTTCCATATCTCACTGGATGTCAAAGTGATTTTATGTGGCCATTACCTCTTGGTAGTAATAATGAAGATCAGCAGCCTTTTGTTAGAAGATGTTCACTTAACCAACACAGTGTTAAGCTTTGAACAGACTAAATAATGTGGATTTAGACAGTGAGACCAAAATTTGGTCTGAATGAGAAAGATGCTTCCCCAAAAGAAATTTTAAAACCCTCCATCATCTCATATCTCATCAGTGCAAATCAATTTAACCCAAATATGGAACAATTTTACCATTGAGATGAACAGATTGCGAAAAGACTTGACTAGCTGTGAGGATTTCTAAGAAGGGGGGAAGTGTAGGTCATCAGGAATGGCTGTTTAGAGTCAGTCAATAAAGTATCGGGTCATGCTGTCACTCCTTCATGAAGAGGGAAAGGGGAAAGCTCTGGCTCAGGCAGGTTGGTGGAACAAGGGACAGTAGTTTACTCCATCCTCTTCCTCTCTGTGATGGAGAAAAAGTGGAGAATTGTGTTCTAAATAACAACACACAGAGCAATTATCAAACTGTAGTGACTGTTTTACCATAAAAATCTGCAATTGTGTTTTTGTCTGCATATGCAATATTGTAAGTTGAATTCTTAGCACTTTTTGACTATCCCAGCTTGAAAAATCATAGCTTATCTTCAGTGTTTTGGTGTTGATGCCACTGTTTTAATGTGGTAACATAACTTACAGCAATTAAAAGCATTTAATTAAACTTGTTTTGCAGGTTATATATCACTTTATACTTCACAAGTGCCCTCCATCAAATCACCTTTGTACTTTTGGTAAGCATTCATTATATCCCATGCCAGTCCAGCAAGGTATGGCAGCAGTGTCACAGTCAAATTGATTTGGCAGTGCAGAGTCAAACACCTGCAGGTGCTGGAAGAGATCAAGATCATTTTGGAAGGGGCTCAAAACTGCATAATTCAGACTTCCTTAGCCTTATCCCAAACCAAGATACAGTCAGAACGTGGAAGATATTGAGCTTTGGCCTTCAAAAACCTTTGTGCATTCAGGTGTCAGAGCAGGGCACTTCCCTGGACAGGGATGAGTAGCAGAACAGGGACAATGCTGCTTAAAATGTAGGTATTGGTGAAACAGGAATGAGAGGTGTTTTGCTTGGCTGAGACAAGCCAAAAGACTGGGGCTCAACCGTTCCCTCTCCTGGTCTAACTTTATGTTTTGCCTAAAGCTGCAGTGACACAAAATGCTCCTGGCAAAGGGAAGACAGGAGTTTCCATCTGCCCATGGTGAGGACAAGGTCAGACCTAGACTGTTCCCTCTTGCTGGGAATGCTCCCCAAGGCTGTGGTGTTTCTGCATGCACTCAGGTGTTGAGGAAGCACCTGTGGCTTCTCTCCTCTCTGGCCTTTATGCCCTGTGTTTGGGGCAGGAAAATGACCACCCCCTCAAGCAGAGCGTGAGTTGAGAGGAGGCTACTGGGCAAGAGGAGGGAAACCAGGAGAAATGTGAGAAATAGTTGATGATAAGAAACAACCCATGTAGGGAGCCCTATTCATAATCCCATGTAAATCTTTTCCTGGCTGGCAGGGGAACAGGTATGTCCTGGAGCATATCACCAAGCTGGTGCCTATGCCTAGCTGGGAGCATTGGCCACACCTGCCAGTTCATCACCCTGGCTCTGTCCAAGTCCATCACAGACACCATCAGCAGCAGTCCTGACCTTGCTCTGCTCTGTTTGCTCTTCCTCCCACTCCCCTTTTCTGCCTTACACCAGCTAAAAGTAAGTACCCAAGTGTTTCTGAAATGCATTGAGTCCCAGCAGTATCCACCTCCAGATGACCAGGATCCCAAATATAAATTGTTCCAAACTATTTCTCACTTAAGTCCAAGCACTCCCAGCTTGTCACCATTGACTCTTTTTTAGTGTAATTTGGTCACTTTCCTCCAGGGCCCAAGTCCCAATCATCTAAACTCAGCAGCAGAGCGGCATAAGGTTGGAGCAAACCTTTGCCTTCTCCAGGAATCATGACAGGAGAGGAAAGAGTCAAACCCCTTTGGACCTCACATCCCTGGCATAACACTATTAACTGACTTGGCAGGGGTACCATAAGGCTTAATTAGTAGCTATTTGTAAAGAGCATAAAGATAATTTGAAGTGCAAGATGATGTATTAACCTGTAGAATTAGTCTAATTAAAAGCTTGAAATTGCTATTGGATAACTAACATTACTAGAGCAGAGGCTTTATATCAAGAATGTAATATAAGCATAGTTTTGATTTTCTATTTTGACAAATACTGCCATAAATTTAATTAAGGGTTGCTTAATTATTTTATCCCCATTAACAATAGCCATATGTTAAAATAATATTGGCTTCTCTATGTCTTTCATGCAGATATGACTAACAATGGTTTTTTGTTTCTAAGAAATTAATGCCTGAGCTGAAAACATAGGAAAAGATAAATTTTTTTTTCTTCAAAATCATCTTTCAAAGGACTATTATATGCAAATTTGGCTCCACAGTGAACAGAGTGATATGGACAGAGGTGTAAACTCTCCATCCAGGCAGATTCAGAGCTTTCTGGGTTAAAGTGTTCATTATGCAGAGTCAAACTAACAGTGGCTCATGAAAACTGTACTCCTGTTCCCCTTTCCCATCCCCTCCCACTGTTCCCTTGGGCCAGTAAGAACACTCTGACCTCATTGTGAGCCACGTTGTGGTGCTAACCCTTGGGAACCATAACCCCACAATATACAAAGCAATTTCTGGGGGACTGAATCCCTGAATCAACTTACTGTGGAGTAAGGTGAGTTGCAGAGCAGAGAAGAGGTGGGAAGAGACTGTGCAGCCAAGGATGGAGGAGAAGGCAAAACAGTAGCACTGTTTTAAACACCAGCTCCTTCCAAAATGGCTTTATTTGTAACATAAAGCCATGCTGCTGGAATGAGGTGCAGACACCCTGGCACACTACTGCCAAGCAAGGAGAAAACAATTAATAGCAATGCACACCAGTTGTGATCAGAGATGCAGCTGATCTCAATTTTGCCGCAATATAGATTTGCCAAGGACAGGAGCCAGGAACAAGGACATCCAAACCTCTCTCCTGCTTCCCCATTCATGCAGTGCCATAAGGAGGAAGGTCAATATATTGTCTCTGATAGTGTCGTGCTGACACAACTGAGCAGACATGCACCTACTTTGCAGAAAGACACAAATCATTCCTGCCAGCTCCAACCAAAGCAGCCCATAATCATGTTGCCAAAAGAGATCAAAAAGGGACACCTAGGGAAATACATAAGGAAAATGCAAATGTACCATGACACCCGTACCATGTACTCTGTCAGCCTACACATGCCCATAGCTCATGGGCTCAGGCACTGTGTAAAGAGGCATTTCATTTTGTGAGTTTTGAATTTGCATCTCTTATCTTTGTTTTCATCTTGTAGTGACAGTAAAAGCAGACAATTCTTCTCGGCTGGTCCTCTTCATGATTTTACAGACATGTATCTCAAAGTCCTCAGTTGCCTCTCGCGGCAGATGAATTGAGGCACACATGGGTCTTCCTCATGCAGTGATCATCCTCTGCTTCTTCTCCTCCCTGCTGGTCTCCTTGGGTATTCCCTTTCTGTGTGTGGGAAGCTGGATCCTTGATGGATTGGACAAAGCACAATATGCTGAAGGTATAAGGCAACAAGCAGGATATAAAAAGAGGAGAGCCAATACCATAAAAATATTGGCCACTCAACTCCCAGAGGAGATAAAAGAGAGAAGGCCAGGGATCCTACACATGTTCCTTTTCTGTATCAAGGTCTATCACTGAGCTACCCTTCAGTCTTCTAGAAAAAACTACTATAAGCTTTTTCCTGGTATAAGACTATTTAAGGAAGATTCTACTGTTCCTTTTATTAACCAAATACTTTGAAGACTTTCCATACAGTCATGCTTGGTCACTACTGACACATTCCACCTACACTGCTCTCAGAGCTGCACAGCATGCCTACTGTAGGATCTATAAGGGAGTTGTTTAAAATGTGTTAAAGTGAATCCTTTTAAAGAGGTATTCCATGTGCTTAAGATCAGATGTTTTAAGGACTTAAATGTGCAGTTAGGGGTTTATGAGAATTTGAATGTAAGGGCCACATGTACATCACACACCTAAGAACTACAGAAAACTGCACTAGAGCTGAAACATCCATGAAAGTCACATTACAACCCTAAGATACTGCGGAGAATTTGGAAATCACGGTCTATGACGTATTTTATTGGTATTTTCACTTTTCTTTCCATTTCTTCAGTGTCTCCATCCCATAAGAAGAATCAAAAATGCATGAAATAAGGCATTCAAGAGCGAGGGACACATCAAGTGAAGCATCACCAGCAGAAAAAAAAAGGAAATATCAGCATTGTTGAGCAAATCCTCAATAAGACCTTGTTTAGTCATTCGAAGGTACGGAGAGAAGGATTCAAATGGGAGCAAGCTCAGAGAAGAGTAGCTTGAATGGCTGAAAGAACTGGGAGTCTGTGAGACATGGAGAAACAAAACCACCTTGGCTCCTTACCCAATCCCATCCAAGATTGTCTTGTATAATACGGCTGTTATACAATAGGAGGGTACCTGTGAAACTTGGAAAAGATGGTTAAAGAAAATGTTGGTGCAGCAAATTATTTATAAGGTAGCCATGAAAAAGGTTAGACTGGAAATTGGAAAGGAGTTTCTTCCAGAGGAATGTCACTCTCTGAGCCTTTCTCAGAGAAACAAACAATCCAGTCACTTCTGGGCTTAAACAGTTTGTGAAAGGAATTGTATCATAAGGCCACAAGATTATATCACAGCAAGTCTCTGCCAGTCCTATTTGCCAACATCCTCATACCCAGATAGAGCTGAGCCAGACAAAAACAGCCTACGTGAATGGCGGAACTTGGCACGGGGACCAGACTGCAAAACTTCCTTATAAAACTGCAATCAGAAACCTCCTTTTGGGACATCCACTGAAGAAAGCAAAACCATTCAGTAAGTTTTTCCGTATTAGCAAGAAAGAGAACAGTGGATTTCTATGGCTTTCCAGTCCATTAACAGCACAATGGTGAACATGTTGGAGGTAACAGGTCCAGGTAACTTGAACTCCAGAGCCCCAAATGAGTTAGGGGAGGGAGACTTAGTGCACTTATGATAAACATTGGAAAAGATGGAAAGTTCAAGAGGGAAGAAATGGTCCCATGTTAAGGCAGTCACACATGGAAATCAAGACCATTTGCATAACGACAGGTCAGGTATCCCACCACTCTCCGACCAGGTAATGGGAATAATTCAATTAGCAAAATTCATTTCACAAAGAAGACACCAATAAGAACATAATTCATGGTTCGCTATCTTATTCAGACTGGTTTGATTTTTTTACTGGGGGGAGTGAACAGCTGAGTGGTCGTGGTGGTAAATAGGGCATCTCAGAGCTTGGTACTCCTGTAGCATTGCAATTAAAGACCAGTATACACTGCCAGTAAAGCACACATTATTTGGACTGTGAAGATGCTAATTGATAGGTCTCAAACAGTGACTGTCAATGGGAAATCATATAGTGATGAACTGCAGGGATCAGTGAATAATCAATGCTGCTCAAAATTTTCTGCAGTGTTCTGGGAGCAAATGTAAGGAACACTGCTGAGGTAACTTGCTGTAGGTGACAGGAAGTTTGACAGTATGATAAATAATGATGAAGATAAGGCTGTCATCCAGAATCAGCTGGAGAGAGAACTAAATTGAGCTGATTCAAACAACCTGTATTTTAAATTAGAGAGCTGGAAAATGACAGATTTCACAGCAAAGGGAGCTGACCATCTGCAGAGTGAGGCTACCTCTGAAAAGCCATTACACTGGAAGGATTGAGGGATCTTATCTGTCCAGTAACACAATACGAACTCCCACAGTGACAGCAGAGGATAAAGCAATCTCTGTCTGTAGAAGCAAGGAAGTTGTTTAGTAGCAGCAGAGAACATATTTTGCCTCTCTAATTGTCTAAAGCTGATCCTGAGAAAAAAACTCTTGCAGTTCTGGTGCCCTTTTAAAAATACTCTGGCAAACAGGAGAAGTCAAGAAAAGTGTCATGGGAATTAGTTGAGCAAAACACTTCTAATGAGAAATACAGACTCAGCATCCTCAAATTATCAAAAACAGGAGTGAAGGAAGTTTGACTATGGTATATACATTTGTTTTGTAAAACTGAAACCTGAAAAAAAGAAAGGGATAATAAAAGCCATAGCTGTACACTGTAACGAGGTGAATTTTGAGGGAAAAAAAAGGCACTTTTCTAACAGCTCGTGTGCTGCAGTATCAGAAACCACAACCTGTGGTGCACACAATGAGGTGTGCACTCAGGAGCACTGCACACCTCGGCAGCCACAGGTGAGCTGCAGGGCTCTGAGGAAGGGAAATGTGTAGTTGCTTTAAGCTCTAATTCCCTACTGCAGTTTGGAGAGTGCTATGCTGTGTATAGTGGGACAGGAGCTTTCACTGGGCTGCTGATGGACAGCTTGGGGTATGTGTGACCCATGATGTGCATGAAGCCACTGAGCATATGCCCTTCATGCACATGAAATCCGGCTTATTTCTGTCTGCAATCCATTGTGGGGTGGAAAGAAACAATTTGTAAGCTGGGTCACATAGCAGGACAATGCATAATGATAACAACTGACCCTGTCAGCACAGCAGCCAAATGCAGATGAGTTCAAGCTTTTTAAGGTTCAGGTCAACATCCTCATTACAGATAGAGCTCAGTGCTGACTGAAATCTGTCTTTTTGTGCTCCTGGAGTGGCTGGGGCTGTGGGCATCCCTCCCAGTCACCACACTGTCAGAAGAAACTGTTTGGTCCCATCCTGGTCCAGTCCTTTTATAGGAAGCTTGTGTCAGATCTGTCTCTTGTGTGAGTGGGTGAGTAGCCCCAAAACAGTCACAATGAGAGTGGACAAGCAGGTATGGGAGAGCCTGCTCTGGCAGCACTGGAAGGGTTGGCACTGACCACAGGGTGACAGGATGGTGGAGGACACTTGACTGAAGCCTCTCCAGTGAGTCCCCAGCACAGAGAAGGGGATGTCAGCCTGGCTACAAAACAAGGAAGCTGTAATGGATGTTGAGCAAAAGCTCCTGGCCAGCATGTCTTCCCCAGCCTTTGTTTAATATAACTGCAAGAGGTCTTTTAGGAAACCAGGAGTCTCAAAAACCCAAAGTAAGCACAGAAAAAGGCACTGATAACATAAGAATTTGATAGATCCCAGTGAGGACATTTTTCCATGCATCATGTGGAGTTTGGATGTGCAAACAGAGCAATGGGTGAGCCTGTGGCTGAGTAGCAGAGACACCCAGATCTGAAGCTGCAAGAGAGGCAGGCAGACAGCCTGTGAAATCAAAGACATGTGTTGCTGGGCAGAGTGGGCAGGAGAGAAAACCTGGGAAAAGCTCACATAGTTTGGGAACTGTGATTCAAAGAAAGCCAGTTCTGCATGAATAGTAACTTGCTGCTCCTGTCTTCAGGGAAGTAGGACTTTGTATTTTCTTGTGACAAAGCAGCTGTATAAAAAATGTTTGATCCCATCTTCAGCTGTAACTGGATTTCTTTTACAAAGTCTTTGATTTTTGTGAGCTACTTGGGTTAGAAATTCAATGGATATGTGAGAATTTTAACTCTCTCCATGTGTGTATGTGAATGTGAGTTTAGACACCTCAAATTATGTTTCAGCTTCCAATCAAGGGCAGCAACTTTCTCTGCAATGTCAGCAGCCTGACTGGAAGAGCATGTTTCTAATGAGGGAAATGCAAAGTATAGCCAGAGAGAATTTAGGAGACAGACTAGAAAAAGACAACTTCAAAATATTGCTAGAAATGAGCTCATTAAATGTGCATGTTTTGATCTCTGCATCCCACACAGTACAAAGGGTCCACTGGCTGCATATCAAGGGGGGTGGAAGGATCAATTCCTATCAAGGACATCACCAGAAGTACGCAAGGATTTAGGTGTCTTGTTTCACTTGTGTTTTTTTTAATCTTCTGCTTATGACTGCATTTCATTTTGAGCTTTGAACCCAAGAGCAAAGGTGCAGTGAGCGACAGATGGTGGGAGACTAAAGCAGGGCCAGGCAGCAGGGCCTCGGATGTAAATACAGGCCACGGAACATAAACACAGGAGAATGGCAGGGTCACGGGCAGTAAACATGGGCTGTGCAAGAAGATCCTGTATAAACATGGTGTCTCTAGCAGGACGTGCCTGAGCAAAGGGGTTTGGCAGGAAGGCTGAAGGAGCTAGGTCCCTTCTCCTCGGAGAAGAGGAGGCCTAGGGGAAATCCTATCACAGTGTTCCAGTAGGAATGGGGTGGCTGTAAAGAAGGTGGAGAGTGCCTCCTCACAGGAGAAACAGGAGTGTGGCAGGGCCATGAGCTACCCACACAGAGAGGGTGGGGAAAGGAGGATGCTCGTGTGTGTGGAAACAGAGCAGGTCAGGGCATGAGATAGCAGCAGAACTCTGGAATGAAGAAATTTGGGAAAGCAGCCCTCTGTTTAGCAACACAGCAGGCAAATATTACAGCTCAGGGAGGAGGTTTCAGTCCTCAGATGCTGTAAGGGTAAAAAAGGTGGGGAAAGCATCCATTCCTTCTTAAGAATGGTGTGTATTATAGGCCATAAAAAGGAGCATGAGACAGGTTGCCTTTCCACAGAGATGGAGATATTTTGGAGATAAAGTTGATATGGGTATAAAGGAGATCCTCTTCTGCAGGGAAGTGTTTTGTGGAGAAAAACAAACTGTTAACTTGGTAACTGATGCTTTACTGATTAAACTGGAATGAATCTCATGTGCTTCTGCTTCTGATCTCATTGTTTCCACTGGATTTCTTAGGGCTGAGCGTGGGAATCTCTCTTCTATTACCACACCCATAAAGATGATCCATGCTGGGAAGATGATGCTTTTGCTCCACTCACCACATTTATGGTGAAGCTGTTCTTGTACCACCATTTGTAGGGGGCAATGTGGGAGAAAACAAACATGTCATTTTGACAGAGATAAAGGGATTGGATTACACCAAGAATATATAGAGAGACTGAGTTTAGCTAGAGCATCTCAGTTAGTTGGACTGAGTTCCCTCCATCCTCTCCTGTTTCATCACACGTGACACAAATCCATGAGCTCCTCATATGTGGCTTGTCTGCATCTCATCCATGGAAAACATTGAGTAAGAGGTGATGCGAGCCAGCCTGTGTTAAATCAGGTCAGAGCTGCTACCGGGGCGCAGAAACCATCATGGTAATTTCCATGCTGCTCCATACACGGAGGACTACAGTATATATTTCTATTTATAGAATAAGAGAAGTAAGTTATTAAATGGGATTCCAGCTGCAGACTTGTTTGTCATAAGAGAGGTCATTGACATGTGGCTGAATCAAGGAGAATGACCAAGAATTTAAGAAAACTGGGCATGTGGTATTTGTGGAAAGAGAGGCTCAGCAAGGAGCTATGTGGCAATAGCTGGGGTGGAAAGACTCATGGTGTCTGGGTGAGGAATACTTTGTGTAATCTGTCTAGGAAGGGAGAAGTCATCTGATTCAAGGAAAAAAGAATACAGATAACTAAAATGACCACAGGAGGTTGCCGCACAAAGGCTCCCAGGAAGGAACAGAAGGGACATTAGGATGCATTTTGGGAAATGTGAAAGCTCTGCATAGCACTGAGCACACAGATGGGTCTGAGGTTTCTTTTAAAGTCTGCGTTCCCCACAGCTGAGGGCAAAGCCCAGTAAATATATGAGGTATCATGAAAAATCCGGGGAAATGGCATAACCCCCCTCCCCTGCCATACACAGGGGCAGCAGAAGGACGTGTAGACAGTGTAGACATCCAGGGCACCCAAGTTTACTCCACCCTCATCAGCAGGGAGAGATCCAAGGGACAGCCCTGAAAAAGCAGAGATGCTCTAAAACACAAGGACCAGCAAAGGCTTTGAGAGCAAAATATCTCCTGTGTACCTTTGGTAGCAATCTCTGCAAGAGGTAGGTTGGCATTAGTGGTAGGTTAACAGGTTTTTTTCTTTCTGTGCCTTCCGGGTTTTAGGGTGGGACCCCTATTTTGCAGACCTCTGTTTTCTCTCTTGTTCTTCCAGAATGATCCCATCTCCCCTGGGTCCTCAGCTCTTCCCTCAGCCTTCAGCCTGCCATCGCCTCACCCCCTGGCAGGAGTTCAGTGATAATATAAATGCAAACTGAATTTGGTGGATTTAAGCCCAGCCTGCCTATTACTGTGCTTCTCTACAAGCAGACATATCAATGTTATGGGAAAATTAAAAAGAAACTTAAAATGCAAGCTTTTTTGAGGAGAGCTAGTCCAGAACAAGTTTGAATCTGATCATATTTTATGGTTTAAATATAAATCCCTTTAAAGGGAAAAAGAAAAGCCAATAAACAAAAGAGATAATGTAATGGAAATAATGTTTCTCTTCCCAGGACAGAGCTGCCAGCCTGAGCCCTGGCTGGCATTCACACAGAGCTACCTCACACCTACTGGGTGAGGATGAGGCCCCACAACCACATTTTATTGACACATTGATGTAGTGCAAATAAAGTAGGGCTGAAGCTGCGGTGGCTACAGGCAAGAGGAAAGGAAATGAGCCAGCTATGATGTCTTTGTATACTTGCAAACTATAGGAATGTGTTTTGCTGGCCTAATGGTAATCCGGACTTTGAACTCCCATTCGTTCCCATTGCATTCCCCTCTCCCATGACATAAAATAATTCCTCAGGACTGTCTGTAACCCCCAAACTCCTTGGACCTTGTTCTGTGCAATGTTACACCACTGGGGCTCCTCACAGTATTGTGTAATGGGGTGAGATCACAGACGAGCTCAGCCCGTGGCTTGCGCTATCTTGCCTGCCTGATGGTTAGCTGCACTTTAAAAACTAAAGAACCATTCCTGTAGGATTACAGCCAAAATTCTTAGTAGTGGCAGGAAATACAGACATGCAAGTGATCCAGACAAGCAAGAAATCCATTGATGTGGAGAAGTTTTCTGCTTAAGTCTCTGAGTTCATATGCTGTGGCAACAGTTTGGGAAATTCAGCCTTTATTTGTCTTACTGTGCTTTACAAACACATATGGATGGGTTAATTGTGGAGTCTGGTACAGAGACAAGGACAAGAGCAGTGTCATGTTTTCAGATGTGGTGTTTGGCCTCAAAATGTTAAACAGAAACCTGAACAGTATTCATGGATTTAACCTCTCAGCAGATGGACCCTGATGCTCAGATTAAAGCCTCTGAGAATGAGGAACTACCACCCCATGCTGGGATTTTCCTCTCAAATGAGTCATTGGCCTTTGCCAAACTCTTGTGTTAAAAGGCTATCAGCATGTGGGGCACAGAGACCAAGCACTCCAGCTTCCTGGAGCTTGCCCTCATTGAACAGCCAGAGTTTTTTTGCAGCCTTTTTATTTACAAAGAGCCTCTGGAAAATGCAGTCTGAAAATGAGCCTGGCATGGTTTGATGAACTGTATCCTGACCGGGAGGTCAGAGCAACAGAGATGGGACTCAAAGCTGTGTCCTTGGTGACTTATTTAGACTTCTAACCACAATTAAAATCTCAGTGCATCATCATGTAAAAAGTGAGTGCGCTTGATCAAAAATAAGGTTATTTGGAAGCTTCAAACAGTGGTCTGATGGTTGTCACAGAATCATAGATTTCTAGAATGGTTTGGGTTGAAAGGGGCTTTAAAGATCGTCCAGTTCCAACATTCCTGCCACAGGCAGGAACAACTTCCTCTAGCCCAGGTTGCTCCAAAACCCATCCAACCTGGCCTTGAACACTTCTAGGGGTGGGGTAGCCACAACTTGTATTGGCAGCCTGTATATATTTTATAGATATTTGTATATATTCCATTCACTTAAATTAACTAAAATTTGAAAGTCTTGTCATATGGACATGTAAATACGCTAATGCAGGACAGGAAAATTAGAACACACAGTATAGTCACTAAAAACTACTTAGATCCTCTGGGGAGTGTAAAATCTGTCCTGGCTGAAGGAACAGGAGCACCAGGCTCCCAGCAGCAGCCTGGCAGCTCATGGGATGTTTTGGTCTCCTCCAGTGTTCAACCATCCTGCTGCTGCTTCCCTGATGTCTATCACATGGCCTTCACTGCTGACTACATAGAGTTAATGGATAATGAAAATATGCTTTGGGAAAGATTTATGCAACCACATTTTATTGCTGGGTCATTTTCTGTTGGCCTGTGTGGTTATAAACTGAAGGGAATAGATTACTTTAAAATAAGCCCTTTGGTCAGAGAGGATGAGCTGTGGCTGCAAAATGCCATTCAATGTCTAGAACAGGCTGAGAAGAGAGGATTGCAAATGCCCAAGAGCTTAAACATTTACACTTCGAGGTAGAACAATGACATTCAGTCACTCTGGGCCTGGTGTTGGCGTTGGCGCCTTGCCCTCAGATCATTCTCTGGGCTGTTTTTCTGTAGCAGTGCCATCCCAGGCTGATTATAGACCAACCCCACACCAGACAGAGGACAGGACTGTGCCTGTGGGTCTAGCCTGAGGGCCACAAAATGAAGATTTGTCCTGTTTGCTTGATTAAATACAACTATAAAATTAAGATAAAACATATCCACAGCCCACTGGAGGTGTGTTGTGAGATGCACCACTGACTGTTTATAAAGTGATTTGGGGGTGATAAACACTGCAAAAATGCAAAGCTCTGTCCTTATGGACAACTGATGGATTCTTTTATAAGGCAACAAAGTCCAGAAAAGTATACCTGGCAGCATTGCAACTCTGACACAACCTGATGCTGCGATCTCCTGGAGAGAAGAAGCAAGGTCTCTAGCACTCAGTGACTTCAGGATGCCCACTGAGTGCTGTTATTTATTCAGAGGGGTACTGCTGCATCACCCAAATTAGGAATTAAGGCCTGAATTCAGCTGCTATCACAGTGGTTGGTGTGGCTTCAGAAAAATCTCACCATCCCTTTATCACCAAATCTGCAATGTTTCTGACTCAAGGTCTGTGAGTGGATGTTTCTTCAAAAGAGCTGGCTATTGGTGTCCAGTGCATTTTGAAAACTGGCAAAACTAAATGATGGCAGAACAAGCATGGCTCTTGAATTTTTAGAAGCATTTGTGCTATGAGGATGAATGTTTGTGTACATTTGTGAGTCTATGGGACACACAACCATGAAAATCTTGGAGGGGCAGAAACATGCACAGAGTGTGTCAGTAGTTCTCTTGGAGAAGGTTGAATCCTTAACTTTATTGAAGGACCTCTGTAGGATATACTGCCATGGAGACTGATAACTCCAGAGCACAGCATGGGCATTTTATAGCTTTGTACTGGGAAATCTTGCTATGCAGTGAGGTGCAAAGTATCTTCTCATTCCCTCATTGCCAGTATCCAGTTGCCCACCGTATTATTTGAAATCTATTTCCTGACTGAAATGCTATTGCAGGGATCTACTGAAAAAGCTGTGAGGGCCTCTGCACTGCTTGTTTGTCTTCCAAAGGGCTCTTGGTGGGCATCCTACCCTGTTGGCTCTCCCCTTGTGCTGCAGCTCACCACCCCTTCAGCTGTGCTGGGGCAGACGAGGATGCTTTTATTTCCGCTGGGGATCCTTTCAGTCATGCTGTGGGTAAGGGGGTTTCCACCACTGGTGTGCTCCCCCTCCCCTCCTGGGCAGGGCTGTGCCCTCTGCTACAGGTGACATGGCTGCTCATGAGATAAAGCACACACAGCCTGGTGTGAAGTCCTCAGTTTAACCCACAGCAGTGAAGTTATTGTGGACAGGGATGGTTCAGCCACTGGGAACTGGAACAGGAGTCAAGCACCCTCTGTGCCAGTCCCAGCTCTGCTAGCATTTGAGACAAGTGAGACCACAGGAAAAGGTACAGGGCAAAGAACGTGTAAAAGTCATCACCTTCCCAAAGCCCTTCCCTTTACCATAAATGCTGATTTAAATGTGATTGGTGATTTAAACTTGCATCTCAGGATCATCACCAACTTGTGCGGAACAAAATGCCTTCCCTTTCCATCCTGTAAGCATGAGGCAAAATGACTTTTTAGGAAAGCTGTGTAATTTCTGCCTGAAATTATAGTGCTGGGTTTTTTTTGGTTCCTCCAAGCTATTTTTTATAGTTCCTTAAGCCACAGATGAGAAGGAAAAAAGCATAACAAAAATCCAATTAAGGAAAAGCCTTGGGAAAGAGAAAGTGCTTGTTGTTTAAACGTGAGCTGTAAAGGTAGCCAGGAAAGGTGGGTTAAATGCAGAGCCTAAATATCCAGCAGCCGTAATTGTTATCTGAGCCTCTGCACCATTAGCGATGCAGCAATACTGGTTTGGGTTTTCCCCTCCACTCTCCAGGTTAACATGTGAGCAGGTCTCCACAAGCTCCTCACTTATTGGTCTGATGAAAAATTGGTTTGAAAAATAAAACCCTGTTAGAAAAAGAAAGCGTGTGAACAGGCAAAGCAACAGTCTTGGAGCTCTGGAAAAAACTCTTGGCTCCAAATTATTCTACATGGGGAAAATTCATCAGGTGAAAAAGAAAAATCTGACAGCTTTGTTTTGATTTCCACTCATTCCAGTCGATCCCTAGTCTCCAGGATGAGCTTATCTTTTTAAAGAGAGCTTCTTATTCAGTGAGCCACAAGGAGTGACTGCAGGGAGAAAGCACAGCCTAGTTTTATGTAGGATGTTTCAGCTTCCAATAAAAACATCTTCCTTCCCTGAATGTCTCACCAAATTGTGCCATAAGTGAGGTACATTGCAACAGGATTTCCTTGTACTCCACTAAACGTGGACAACCTGAGGCCCACTTACCCTGTTCACTCATGGAAAAGGAAATGGGATGAAGAATTAGAAGAGAGAACAAGATAATGAATGCAAACTCATTTGCCATTCATTCCTCACCTGACTTTTGTACAGGCTCTTTCTCCTCTGTCTTTCTCTCCCTTTGACCTGCATGTTTAAAACCAATCTGGAGGGCTTCTGCCTTTTTCAGTTTGCTGGCCTTGGTGGGGGGAAAAATTCAGCTTTGTTAGTTTAAGCTATCTGGCAAAAGGTTTGTTTTCTCAGATGGCTGCACAGATGCAAAAGGCCACAGACTGAGCAGTGCTAATCCACTAGGTAAAATGAAGATAGAGTTTTATGGGAAAGAAGTAGTTTTATGCAGGTAAGTGACTGAATCTGCTGCTAGAAAAGATCAGAATCAAATAAATCAGCTCACTCTATGGATTAAATTCTGCCCATGGCACAAAAAGGGAGCACAGCTGTTTTAAGGGCAGCACGGGGCCCTGGGTGTATATTTGGTTAATTAGATATTTTTCCTCCTTCACAACCAGGATAGCTTTGTTTTATGTCTGCACCTCTCTCTGGTCTAGCCAGCCCCAACATGATGGAAATGCCTGTTTCATGCTGCTCAAAGGCACAGGGATTCCTGTCTTTGGCAGCGAAAACAGGGAAAGCTGATGTGTGTGTGTGTATAAACACGTGTGTGTGTATATATATCACCTCTTCTGGAAGCCATGAGCACTGACAGCTCTTAGTTCAAACTGAAGCAGCTCAGGTACATGCAGGAATCTGTTTGTATATATTATTCAAGTAAGTATGCGTGTAGATTTATAAAAAATGCACACATGGCTGCACACTCCAAGTGATGTATTTCCATATGAACTCATTTATCTTGAAAGGCTGGCAAGGAGCAGTTTCTGGAGCAGCTTTCTGCTGGAAAGACTGACTAAGAGTGATCTCCCTTTGGTCAGTTAATGAGTGGTGGGGTCAGATTAAGATCTCTGAGGCTTTCAACATTTAGCCTTCTTTCTCCAACCTATTTGTCTTTCTTTCTTGTATTATGCAAGAGATGAGACGCTCTGATAAGAACTCTTCTTATGAGAGAACATGACTCAGTTTTCACAAGTGGATACCCCATGAAACATAGCCATCATTCCCTCACAAGTCTTCATATAACCAAAGTAATATCAGAAGTGGAGGCAGGAGACAAGTAGGGTCAGAGGGTTGAAGTGGAGGAGGAGGTCATAAACTTCCATATATATTATTTGCACCCGGATCATACAGCCTCTGAATCATAACTATGTGCACGAATAAATCACAGTCATCTGCAGGAGATCACCACAACTGTATTCAGCCTTTTTACTCCAGAGTTCTCAAGGTTAAAGTATTAGTGGCATAATGTATTTGTACACATCCAAATTATACCTCTGTCATGGAGGGGGGTCCCATTCCTCTAATCTCATTCAACTGTTGAACATCTCTTGAATGGGTCTGGGAAGAAAATCTAATGGAATAAACTAGATCTTTATCCATCAAGGGAGATGAAAACTTGAGAACTCATTGTTTTCTCAGACCCAAAATTGGATATACCTAATTCAACCACAAATTGTTGGGCTAAGCAAGGTTCATAGCACAGCCAGGAAGACTAATTCTTTCCCGTGCAGGAATTACCATGTTAAACTCCCTGACCTGGGTTACACAGGAGGTCAGATTAGATTATCACTGTCCAAAATAATGCCCCCAGAAACCAGTTTCCAGTGTCCATCTGGCTGAAATCCCAGGTAAACATGAAGGAAAAATACCAAGTGTGTGGTCAGGGTATCTTGTTTCTGTGTGCTGCGGTGGAAGGGCTCTCACTGCTGTCGGTAAGAAGGCAACAGATCTTCCTGAAAACAAGAAAAACTTTAGCAGATGTCAGGGAGGATTTCTAGGGTCATCAGTGGCCAGCATGGAGCCCTCCCAGCATGGCCTTGTGTGCATGCAGGCAGTCCCTGCTGCTGACTCAGGGTTCCAGATGCCCGGAACTTGGTTAAATACAATGGCACAGTGAGTCCCAGAGGTACAAATCATTGCAAAGGGTGATTCTGCCAGTTTGCTCCATCCATTCCAGGACTCCCCTCTGGGCCATTAGGTCGATCTCTCTGCTGGAAGAGGGAATGCCACCTTGCCCTATGCAGCCATTCAGTAACAATTTCTGCCCATCGAATAACCATTAACCCCAGTGAGAGACCAAACAAGCTCTGCTGCCTGTCTCCTCTCCACTGCAGCAGACAGCCCACAGAACACAGACCTGGAATGGTGCATTTCCATGCCATTGATACCCACAGTCATGCCAGCTCCATACATCTGAAGGCCACAATATAACTGGAGAGGCAGCAGCTCTCTCCTATCAGACTAAGCAGCAGAACTTTGTTTCTCAAAGAGTTGCAGAAACATCTGCTCAGTATCTGCTCACCTGCCAACACAGGCAGCAGAGCCTGTTTCTCTGGTTTGTTGGTGCTAACTTCCAGCTCACATTTATCCCTAAAGCTCCAGGATCCCTTTTTAGTACCTCCTGTGTGAAATGCTTAGGCAGATGGTACCAGCTAGGCTTAAGCTTTCGTTTGAGGTGCCATGAAATCACCTGCCCATCCCCGATTACCTAACACTGGCCTCCATCCACTTGTCCTTTCCCCACCCCTGGGAGGCTGGTGAACCCAGAGCTGCTCTGTGACTAAAGGCAGCGTGAGCAAACCAGGAGGCCATTGGCCATCTAAATCAGCTGAATCAGAAGGAGCAAGGAAAAAAAAAAAAAGCTATGTGAACAAGCACTAATCACTTACAAGCTGCAGCATGAACATCAGGCACATTAGTGAGTCACAGGTGAAATGTGTGACAGTGACTTCGGTGAGCGGTGGGAAGGGCTCCACGCCCGCCCGGGTGGCGGTAGACACAGCCTGGCCAGCCAAGTGTTTCCCACGCACATTCCTCTGCTCCATGCGCTATGAAATTCGGTCAGAAGATAAGGCATGGAAGCTGAAAGAAATTCCTAAGAGGAAAGCGAAACAGAAAAACAAAACAGCATGGTAATTTCTTGCTTGTGAAGAGCGGTATTTCCATGTGCGGGCTTGCTCCACCTGCAATTTTACATGTGTACTGTGATTTCTGATACATGCCTCTGGTAAGAAGCTTGAGCTGTCTCAGGAAAATCCCTTTCTTGTTAATTTATTATTTGATATATATGTAAAACAGCATACAATATAGCCTCAATACACAGAGACTCATGCCTTCAGGGCTGTGGGTAAAGGAAAGAGTACACAAGAGATAAACCAGAGGGAGAACTAAGCTAACAGCTGAGCACTCTGGGTTCAGAGCAGCCCCTGGTGTTCTTTTCGTCATGATTACCAGCACTGTGGTAGCACCCACAGCAGTGCATGGTGCTGTGGTTACACACAGCAGGTACCAGGTGGGCATTCCTCAGCAGTGCAACCCTGATGCTGGACAAACACAAAAAAACCCACCCTAGGGATTTTTGGGGCAATAGGAGACAGACCCTTTGGTGCTGCTGAACTGGGTAAGTCTTTTAACAGGAAATGTTCAAGGTCAGGTTGAATGGGGCTTTGAGCAAGCTGCTGTAGTGGAAGGTGTCCCTGCACATGGCAGGGGACCCGGAACTGAATGATCTTTAAGGTTCCAAACAGTTCTGTGATTCTATGATTCCAAAAGTCCCCCTATGAGTCCCTACACCTGAACCCTTTGCAGCAGAAGAGCATTTCTGAAGGAGTGCTGCCTGTCTAAGGGCCCATGCATTCCAGACCTCACCTCAGAAAGCATCTGTGCATGATGGGTAAATACGTGAAAAAACCCCTGCTCTGTAATGAGGAAAGTATTGTTTCAAGCAGTGACCTCACAGCCTGCCATGTGTTCCCCATGGTATTTCAGTCAGCTGCACTGACATGCAGGTACCTGCTGGGACACCGACCCCACGCCCAGCCCTGGGGCGCTCCGTGCCCTGTAACAGCGGAGCAGAGCTCCAGGACGAGCCAAACCGAGATTACAAAGAGACCTGAGGTGCAAAGGAACCCCAAAATACTAGTGCAGCATGGCAAATAGTGGCCCAGAGCTCCTCCAGCCAAACCACTCTCTGGGTGTTGAGGCAGCCAAAAAGCATTGGAGGCAGCAGCCTGGAAAAGAGAGACCCCCCTGGCCCAGCTCCTGCAGGGGAGGCTCAGCCCCCAGCCCATCATTCCAGAGCAGGTCCCTCTGCCAGGACCGGCACATGGGTGAGCTTTCCATGCAGCCAACTGTGATTGCAACACAATGACTTGCAGTGTATTAAAATTAAGCAAGCAGTCAAATAATTTTCCAAATCAGGTCCTAACATGAGACAAGATGCAAAGACAGTTTAATAGAGGAAACGAAGGGGGCGGAGGAGAAAGGGAGGAGCCCTCCAGACGTGCTGTAATATAAACCAACAGCACACTCACCTTGATGGCTACCAACCTGGGTATCTTTTCAGACATACCTGATAGTGCGAGGTAAATGCCAGAAGCCCTGGCATATCGAGAGCCCACCACAAGCCCACAAGCTGACCCATCTCCTGTGTGGTTCATGTACCTCTGCAGCCTCTGTTCCCCTCAGTGCATGGTGTGCAGCCATGCCTCGTGGTTGCAGGGCTCCGTGGGTTTTGTGTTGTGTGGGCACGACCCAACCTGAAAGCCCGAGTGTTCAGAGCTGTGCTGCTGGCAGAGACTGACAAGGCAAGCCCATGGTGCCTGCAGCTCCCTGCTCCCCTTCTTGCTGCCTGCCTGCAAAATTTTCCAGCAGTTCAGCACATCTTTTGTTTTTTATTCTGCTGACCTTTGTACAAAAAACGACCTCTGTCTTTTGCAGTGAAGAGGACACTTGCAAAGAGCTTGCAGGTATTCATTGACTCTTGGAGCAGCTTTGGGCGCTAACAGAGTCCTAAACGGCCTTGAGCATCCCTTGTGCCTGTGAGTGACTTGCTCCAAGGTAATATTTTTATGGATGTGTGTTTTGTTTCACACTATCTCATACAGGTGCCCCAGAGGTGCTGTAGGATCTGTGCAACAGCCCTTCACAGACCCTTTTGTTAAGTATTAATGAGGTACCATGATCCTGGCATCCAGGTCTCCAGTTCACAGCCGTTCCTCTCAGGCAGTGTGAGTTGTGCACCTTTACCACTAGTAACACTGGAGCAGCTGGCTACTTCTCTATCACAAATATACACCTGGCTTTATAGCAAAGAGATTGAGCCTACTTCTATTTTAGTATGAAATAAAAAGTACCCGTTGTTCTTTCCTCTGTCTTGATTCTGGCCTCTCCACCACCATTATATGGCAATAAGCTTCAGTCCTCTGAAATATCTTTTGCATCCCAAGAAAATGTTTTTCTAATTATGCCCTTTCCCCTTGTCCCCAATTTTTTATTTTTTAATTTTTTTTTATTGTGAGTTAGAGAGAGGCCCTGGAACAGACAAGCAGAAACACCCTGGAAAGGGGCAAGGCTCTTCCTTTCCATAATTTTCAGGGCGCAGAGGACATCTACAGTCCTAGCCTAGCCCCAGGCTAGGGGCTAACACAAGATGGGTAGAGAGCCCGGCTAACACCTGCTGCAACCCTACCATGTCTGGCAGGTGTTGGAGAAGCTTGGGAGGCCATACACCCTCTCCATGGTGGAATGGGGTTACAAGATCCCATGTCAAATGAAGCTGTGGTGAATGCAAGCTGTATCTGGGGCTGCTGTATTGAAACTGCACTGAGCGCTGAGCTCCTGGTGCCACTGAAGTGCTCTGCCTTCCCCAAACTTCCTGGGAAGTGTTTTGAACTTTAGTTTTAAAAGTGCAATTAATCATGGAGCAGAGCTTGAAACGAGTCCAAGTGCAATAAAAGCAGCCAAGCAGAGCCTGCTCAGCCCAGTGAGCATTGTTCACCATGGCTTGACTTCAGGCATCAGGAAACTTCCAGATGTGTTAACTTTGCCGCTCCTGGCTCCTGCAGGAATCTTAACTGCTTCCATCTGTAGGGGGGGAAGACTTCAGAAAAGCAGCTCTCCCTCTCCTTTTTCTTACATTCCTCCGAGCAGCAAGAGTTATTATCCCACAGCCTCTGAAATTCCTGCTGGCTTCACCCTCATTGACTGAACACTGCACCCTGCAAAGGTGCTATTCCTTGCTGCTCCCATCTGTTGGCAGGGAGCATCCTGACAGACCCCCTCCACTGGGAGAGGACAGGCCCCTCCATTTGCTCCTGTTCTGCATATGGTTTACAATAGGCTACAGGAAGGCATTTTCTCACGCTATTAAGTTTTCACTAGATGCGAAGGGGGATCAGGAATGCCTCGGATGGCGTAAAAATTCCCTTCTTGGTTTGGTTATTAGGATCTAGCAGCAGCAGCAGGCAAAATTATAGCCTGCATGAAATCTGAGTCTGCTGCCCTGCCATGGGTGAGAAGTGCACCCTATCCCCACTCCAGGTACACTCAGAATCTCCTGGGCCAGCCCCAGAGCCTCTTCAGTTCCTCCTCAGGCCTCTAAACATAGGAGTAATTTTACTTGTGCAAGCTCCCTGTTTATGCCCACAGTCTGAGGGTCAGACAGTTTTTAGCTAAAAGGCCCCAAAATAGCACTTCCAGCTTAGTTGCTGCCCTGGGGAAGTTGTCCTTCACTCAATCTGCTGTTCTTTTTCCAAGAAGAGGTTGCTTTTTGCTGTGTGTTTATCACCATTTCCTCTTTCCCGAAGACTTTCACGTACCAACCCGATGCACAACCTCTGTAGACGCTCCTAATCATCCCAGTCACATTTAGCACTTATGAAGCTCTGTGCTCTGTGCTCTATGAAGCATCAAAAGTGCCTTACAAATTCAAATTAATTGATTTTTTTCACTCTCAGAGGATGGAGGTGAGCAGGGGCTACACTCCTGCAGATGAGGCTGACATAGGAGAGGTCTGTGGCTTTGCACAGGGCCACACAAAGGGTGACTGGCTCTTGAACTGTGCTCAAACCATCAAACGTCAGGGCAGAGGAAAATGGGAAGGAGTAGGTCCAAACCAGAAGTGAGCAGTGCCCAGGACTATAAACAGTTTAATCTGACACAGCTTTTTTGAAGCTTGTCTAAAACTCAGAAAAGGCTGGTGTTGTCCTGGGGTTTATGGCTGTGTTTCTTTCCAAAACCCCGCAGATCACTCAGCCCCCCAGTACTCAGATGAGTCCTGGAAATTAAAGCCCAGTGAAGCAGTTTGTGACCACAGAGACCTTTCCTGTGGCCAGGGTTTTGGGTGCTATCACAACAAAACCAGTAACAAAGTACAGCTGGCTCAAAAGCAAACCTGCACTTGGAATAGTGGAGCAGTGAGTGAGAAACAAGGAGGAGCAGGGCAGAGAGGAATGGAGATACTTGACAAGAGGAGCTCTGGTAATCCAGGATCTCTGGGGAATGCTAAAATGGAGCACTGTTACCTGTCTGTTAGCAGTAGGACTGGGTGTGTTTGCATCCAAATGCAGAGTGGATGTGTTCAGAGATGTAACTGCCTGCCCTGTGCTCCTGGCTGGGAATAAACCAATGCCCTGCTGTTTGGAGAAGGGGGAACGTGACTCAGCGTGGAGGAGCTCCAGTCATCCTGCCAGCCTGCCAGAGCTGCTGTCCTCAGGCTGTACGTGCCCCTGGGCCACATCTTCTGAGAGGAGGGATGTTTTCATAGACACTGTGCCAGAGCAGAGGCAGGATGCAGAGACATGCAAGTTACTCATCCTGGCTTAGACCCCACAGGATGTCTCAAGTGACTGAAGTGTAGGCTGAAATAGAGACTTAAACTATCAATTTGTGGATTTTGGCAATAAGTCATTGTCCGCAGAGAGGGCCAACATGGGATGACCAAGTAGATAACCCCAAATGACAGCAGAAAAAGCTGCCAGATGGAGTTGTCCGTTTCCGAGGGATTTTGGCATCACTAGTGGCTGTCAATGCCCAGGCTCTATTATGGCAATATCAGAGCAGAGAAATTGTGGTCACAGGGGGAACAATGCCTATTTTTTGCTCATCTGTGCTGGGTGATTTTTTTAGCTGTTTATAAAATCTTGAAATCAAGAAGTTTCTGTCTTCTCCATTTTGCTGTCAGTGCAGCTTCTGTTTCTGAGAATAGTCCCCAGATGGGGAGCACTGGAAATGAGATGTGAAATGAGAATTCAGATTTCACATTAGAATCAGAAATAAGGAACGACAGTTAGCTCACTTCTTCCCTTTCTGTGCAGGACAAATTAATTCCCTCAAATTTTCAATGCTTTCAGTGTTATTTGCCTAATCTGATGGAACAGATCTTTTATTAGGAAATTAAAATGTTGTAGCATGAATCATCAGGAAGCAGATAAAATATATTTAAGGAACTATGTGAAATTATATGTCTAAACATGTATAATAAAGCAAGGATTTTCATACCCAATTTATACAAAAGATTGTAGGAGATTTATTGGAGCAGACATTCTAATGCATGTTAATTTTGGGTGTAATAACAGAAATGCAAAGCAAACCGGAAGACAACACCTGTGACAGTTAGTGACATAGTGGAAATAATTAAATACCACCCGTTAAAGCCAAGCAAAGAGAAAGGAAACTGAGAAGTCAGGAAGATGATACCACAGAAGAAGAAAATGAGCTTTTGCTCCTTCAGAATCAGACATGGTTTCTGTCTTTGCAGTTTCTTAGCTCATTACCGCTAGAAAAGACTCCAGCTGTAGTGCATTGACTTAGCAGAGTCAGCCATCCTGTTGCACAACTACCTTCTCATCAAGTCTTTCACTAAAAAAGAAACCAAACACACTTGTGATAGCTCTGTTAACTGCCAGCATTCTACTGACTAGACTTGAAAGCCATCACCCTCACCTTCCAGGCTGTAAGGTTTTCCTCACTTGTTTGTGCTTTTCCTTGCATTCTTGCTCTCTTTTCACCCATGTATCCAACAGACTATCACAGACAGCAGCTCCCCTGCAGTTGCACAGACTGCTGTCCCAAGGGGGCTCACTAATATCTGTGTAGAGTAGGCAGGATTATATGTTTTGAATGTTTTCTAGTGCTAGTTTTATTTACAGTGTTCCTTGTTTCAAGGATTACTTGTGATTTCTTGTGACTGGTAGTGTTACAGATGTTGCACTGGAGCTGTGATGGCAGCTGGAGTGCACAATGTGAGAACTGAAATTCTGTTTAAAGCTTCTGCAGTAACCCAGGAAAATAATATTCATTTGCCTCCCATTCCATTCAAATACACTTGTGTGGACACTATGTCCAGATGGCAGCCTGTACAACATTTATTTCTGCAGTTCTCTGAGATACTTTACAGTATTTTCTTTCAGATCCACATCGAATGGTGATTGCTATACTAAACTTGTTCAGCTGGCCTGATTCACTCTGGTCAGATATGTATAAGGGTACGTTTCAAACTTTTTTTCATGGGAAAAAAAAGTAAATAGAAAAAGAAAAGTACATCCTAGCTCATTGCTGCATTCTGCAAAAGTCTGTGCTCTTCACCAGGGTTTATTTTGGCAGACCGGAGGGTGCAGATCTGCAGATCTGCCTGTGGGTGTCATTTCCAAGCATGTTTGCTGTCGAAGTGATCAGTGTCTGATCCCTTCCTATACAGAAGTCTGGTTCCTATGATCTTTTTAGAAGTGAGAGGAAAATAAAAATGTGACCCAAATATCACAGTGTCTTGTATAAAGGCACTCTTGGCCAAGCTTAAGGACCTATCTCTGCCAGCATGGGGTCAAACAAAATGACATGCATAAATAATCTGGCCTTCATTTTTTCTAGGTACTAAACCTACTAAACCTGGGTCCAACCTTAGAAGAAGTCTTTCATTATCTCTATTCCAGGGGATGGTTCCTGTGGATTATTGAGCAATTCAGTTGCTCAGGAAGCCTAAGGAAGTGCTGGAGCCCCACAGCCCTGAGGTAGCTGAGCAAAGGGTCCTCCCTGCTGGGAGATGACAGGCGCTGCGCATTTGCCTACGCTCATTTTCATTAAGGTCTGGCACTGGCATGGATTTGTTTGACCAAACTAGCAGGGTCCTCAGGCTACACCTATCTCACTCAGTCTGCATCAAGGACTCATGGCATCCTTCTCCAGTAAATGCGGGGGGGATGCTGGAGTAGGAGCTCCTTTTGCTTAGAGACCTTGAGAAGCCCAAAGGCAATAGAGGATGACAAGTGCTGAGGATCCAGACAGGAGTTAAAAAGAGAGCTTACCCCCATAACACAGAGCTCTACTGTTATATTAAAAATAAATAATAACAGCAACCACAATAAAAGCTGTGACTAGGACAAAAGTGTTGATTCATGCCAACATCCTCAGGATATATAAATAAATATATACACATACATATTAGCACACTCTTGAGCCTGCAGGTACTGAAGATGCATAGATAAATATCCAGATAGTTGTCACATGCATTTTAATCCTGTAGCACTTCCCTCTCAAGGATCTCAGGGACCTTTGTAGACATCCACAAACAGCTGAAGGGAATAAATTTTGAATGTGCATCTCCAGTGAGGAAATCCTGATCCTGCTCTGAGCAGGGATGTTGAACCAGATGGTCTCCAGAGGTCTCTTATATCTCCAGTGATTATGTGAACCAGCCTTAAACAACATTGGGAATCTGGGTTAGGGTCAGATCCTTTGAGTCAGCTCTGAGGCAGCGTTGCTTAGTAATTGTAAAGGGAAAGAATTGCAGCCAGGCTTCATCACAACAGAGCATTTTCACCTGGAAATGGCCAGCTACAAGAGTGACCAGTGCCCTTCCTTAGCTCAGTAATGGGCAAGATGTGGGATGAGAGTTACATGGCTGAAGCTGTCTTAGAAATGGTGCTGAGCACACCATTCATCAGACCACTTCTTAGGACTTGGAAGGATGGAAGAAGTAGTTTCCCTCTAAGAGTGCTACCATCAGGAATTTTATGCTGATCCCATACTACCTTCTAAGGAAGTTGGACTTTGATGGTCCTTGAGGGTTCCTTTTAATTCAGGCTATTGTATGATTCCAAGGCTAGTAAAACTTAATCTTTTTTCAAAATCTTAGAAAAACTATACTCAATGAGACAAAGTTCCTTTTTGGATGGATGCTTCCCAAGATCTCAGGCCTTGATTTGCTGCTAGTTGAATCCATGGGGAAAAATTAACACATTAATTCAAAAAGACTTGAGTTTGGTTGGTACATGGAAAATTCCACTATGTTGCTTTCAGTGAAAAATGGATCTAATTAATAATAATAAATTTTCTCTTTTGGTGCAATGGTGTACTCGGGTTAAATGATTGCTACTCGTTACAGTAACAGCTATAACAGGTATGTTCAGTGCTAGGTCAAGTGGCACTAGATCTGTTTTCCTCTGTTCTCCAAATGGCAGTGCACAAATCCCTTGCACACAGGGACAGACAGATAGACATTCATATGCATGTAGCCCAAAGTTACTCGAGCCCATCCCCCTTCAAGTAGCACTGGTCCATGCGGTTCCATGAGGTTATTCTGATTATGTCTGTTGATGAGATCACTTCTGCTTTCCTTTTTTGTCTCCGGTGTTGTCCTTTTTAAGGGCTTCCTCACTGCAGCTTCTTTTCCTTTGCACACTGTATACCTTGTTTAGAGAAGACATTCAGATTTGGGTATCTTAGTCAGCTTCCATGGTATTTAGCTTCATAAAACCTTCTGGTAAGACTAACCAAGCTGCTTGCCTTAGTGGTTTAGTTTATCCCTGTCATAAAACTTAAGCCTGGTGTGATGGGGGTGTGTGTGGGGTAATGGGACAAGCCAGTTGGGAAGACACAGAGTGGGAGAGGCATGTCTCTCCTGAGAATATTTCACTCACCATTCATGGGGATGAAAGGTCACTGAGAGTGAGCCATAAAGTGGATTAATTGCCCAGGCAAGAAATACAGACACCAGAGGTCCTACATTAGGCATGACATTTTTTATGAAATTCATTTAAAAGGGGGGTTCTGTATATCCTAAATTTTATTTTTCTTCTGACACAGGAAAATTCCCTTAGGCTACCAGCATCAGCTGTTCTCTGTTATGCTGCCATCTGTTATGTAAAATAACTAGAATTCCTTTTTTCTCCTTCCCCCATGGCTTTCCTGTTTTTGAAGTTTGGTCAGTTTTTGTCTGTTTTGGCTTTCTTTTATGATGCAAAATAGCTTTTTACTTGTTAAATAAATAAAATATTGCAGAAAAGACTTAAATTATTTATCTTTACATATAAAATGCATCAGTTTTTCAGAGTAGTCATTCGAGAGATACCCATTGCTTTGCTTTCAAGTTGCTTACTTAAATCACAATGTGTTCCCGAGTGTATGGGGCATTTATGCTGGGAGTTGAGGCAAGTCCCCTCTGGTGGCATGGTGGTGTACTTCAGATCCAAATCCAGATTCAGAGTTTTAAACATTTTCAAAATGCAAATGTTATTGAATTAAGGGTTTGGATTTAGAATTTCATTCATTTAAGATCCAATATTCAAATTAGTAGGGCAGGAACCAAATATATGTAATATTTATACTGCCAGTCCTTAACAGGGTGCTCCATAGATGGCATTGAAGTCTTTAGTGACTTGTTAGGTTGATATAGACTTTGGAAATATGTGAAACATGCTGTAAAACAGACTGCACATTTCTGTTGTTATCTTATTTTAACTCTTTTCTTAAAACTGTAACTGATCTTTATATTTCTCTGGTGAGCCTCAGACAATTTTTAGGGCAAGCCCTCATCACATTTTCCTGTGCAGACTATACATTCTCTGTTTCTCTAAAACTGAAGAAATGATCACTGTACACATAGAAAATTCAAATTCTATCTGACCAAAGGGGTTTTACAGAAAAATGACTCTTCTGCCGATTTTCAGGTGAGTGTAGTAAACCCAGGGTTCAGCAGTCTGTACAGCCCCTAGAAGACCGCAGATGCTGTGATGCAATGTCTATCCCTCCAGCTCCCCTCCCCCCTGGGGGGTCTGTGCAGCTCCCTCTGTTCCCTCAGCTGGTGGAAATGATCTTGGAGTCTGCAAACTCTGCATCACCAATGTCTTTATAAATGTTTTTACTTTATAAATGTGAGGGACAGTGGAGCTTTTCTGTATGTTAACTTCCATTTTGAGCTAGATTTCCAGGAAGAGGGAAAATGATGGCATGGGACCAGCCACAGGAAATACTGTTCCTCTGCAGTTGTAAAAGGGACAACAAGAGAACAGCTGTTCTCTGCCTGGTGCAAATTAGCACTTCAATGATCTTTTGTGGGGGAACTGAGAGGGAAGAGGTTGAGGTTTCTTCTTGGAGCTGACCAAGGAGAAGCACAGAGGGAGTGACAGGATCTGCTTGCACTGGGGACTGTTGTGCCTGCTGGCCACCAGCAGATGAGCTGCTGGAAATAGCACAGAATTCATGACCTTTATGCATTCCTAAACCATCCAAACTATTTTTTTTTTCAGTCTTTCAGAAGAAAAGCCACAAAACTCACAGAAAGCCTGATTCTATGTGTAGGTGCTAACTTGCCACCTGAATTGTGGTTCCATAAACACATGCCTTCCCAGCTCTCGCTGTTTAAGCGATGAAGATGTCCTGCCTAGGAACTGTGATTGTCCTAAGGGCCAGCAGCAATGGGCTTGTGGTCCCTGCTCCCATGAAGGACTATGAGACAGAGATGATGGGTCTCATATCACTTCAATTCAAATATATAAATTTTGTCACTTAGGTCTCAGCTCTTCTGAGACTTCTTTAAAGTTATTAGAGGCAAAATAGGAAGTTGGAGAAAATTTTCTTCTTATCTAACTTTCAGAGTTCCCTTTGAANCCCCCCCCCCCCCCAGCATGCTCCTTTGATGGCACAGGGGGCAGAGGGAAGCTAAAAACCACTTTTACACATTGAAGTTTAAGTGAAGCTGATTCCACCTGGAGTCTGTGCCTTATGTGAACCAGCCTGTGGAGACAAAGCCAAGCTGAAAGCTGGCAAGCAGTGAGCTGAGACTGAGCACAGCAGACTGGGAAGTGTCCATGGAGATGTTGACCAGATCAGTGGCACCACCACAGACACAACCAAAGTTGCCTAATTTCACTGTCAGATGCCAGTCATAGACAGAACCAAATGCAGCTCCACAGAGATGTCACTCACCAAAGTCCCCCAGAGTAAAGATGCAGTGTATTTTAGAGGTTCCTCTGCTGGAGTATCCAGCATGGAGATGTGCTCACTGTGGGGGAATTATCCAGACTTCAGTCTTGTAGCAGCACACTGGTAGACTGAAGACATTTCCCTCTTTTGTAAGAATTCATGCTTTCTTGGATCAGTTGGGGAAACTGGCAATAAATAATGGCTTTGAACATTATACCTTTAAGGCTACTAAATATGGGAGAAATTACATATATGCAGTTTTTACTCTATCCAAGCCCTCTAAGAAGGGGCTAGACATTGTATATTTACTGCGTTATTTTACACGGATTCTCTGGTTAGCAAACTGCAGGACAGCTGTGACTAGTAAGTTACCCAAGTCACAGGACAGCAGAATTTGCTCCATGAGATGTGTCTTTTGGGAGCTTTAAAGGGAGTTTATAGAGGTTTGTATATTAGGAAATTTGACCCAGGACACTGAGATAAACCTTTCTGTCACGTGACAGGCACACTGAGCACTGTGGTGAGTTGCTGAAACTCCCCAGTCATGACAGCATAGCATGTTCAGTATCACTAACAGAAACAAGGGATTTATCAGTGGAAAAAAAGCCAATACCTCATCCTGTTTGCCACTTTAGAATGATATGTACTCGGATTTCCTCTTCTTCCACTGACTTGCAGCCACCTTCAGGGATGGGACAAGAGAGCTGTTCAAATACCATGTAGCAACCCTAAACCATGCAAGGAAGTGGAAAGATTTATCATTACTCTTCATCTCCAAGGAATTCGTGGAAGATGGTGGAAGTTACCTTTCATCCCCAAGTATACCATGTCTCTTCTGACAAAGTTATGTCAAGGTATCTTTAGTGTCCCAGCACATTTGACTTCTTTGTTTTGTGCCCACCAAAGGAAGGACCCACCACTGCAAGGCTCATGGAAGAAGCAATATTGAGTTTTCAGCTCAATTTTGATAAATTGAGAAGAAGTGAGTGTTAATGACTGAGAAAGCCTCATTAAATGGCAAGACTAAAGTCCACATGCTCTGAATTTTATTTTTTCCTAATCTCTCTGAAAATGCAGAGAATGCAAAAGAGTTTATGTAGAAATCTGGGCAGAACTCCTTTTGCTTATGGCCACTTCTGACTCTCCTGTTGACACATCACTTGATCCTCTTCTCTACAACCAATATTTTTTGTCTCCCAAAAGGAAGTGGTAGAGGTGTTCCCCATGTGATTATTTTCAGGAAAATAGTCCCAACTTGATGATACCGTAGGCATATTTATCTAATAATGTTCTTCTAGCTATGTTAAAGAGCTATGCTGAGAAGTGCACTACAAAGGGGATGTACATGATCACACAGGTAACACATCTAGCATTGTACTGGGAAGGATTGCAGTTAATTTAGTTAAAATTCAGACACTAGGCTGGGCTGGCAGGACTTCTCTGCTTTGTTCAGGATGCAGGAGTGGCTCCAGAGTCACAAAGAAAATCAGAAATGAGGCAGCTCTGCTCTATCTGCACGACCCAGACACACTGTGCTAGTGATACCTATCATCCATGTTACAAAGGTAAAGAGTTTGATCCTTCAGCTGGACTTGGTCTCTCTTACACAGGCTCTCCAACACCAGAGCAGAGCAGCTAAAAGTGAAAAGCTATCTGAGGCTTTGTGCATCTTTAATATTGGACAATGAAGTCTCTATCTCTGCTTGACAGATCCAATATTGCTCCTGGCATAGATTTAAGCAGCTGTAATGTCAAGGATTTACAAAAATTCAAGCAGCAGAGTATAGCCCAGGGCTTCAGCAAGCCCAGTTTAAATGGTGTAATTAGGCATTTACTGAGACGTTTCATGGTGTGAATTGTATTATTTTTCTTCACACTTGCTTACAGCCTTTGTTAGCAGAGACAAAAGGTACGATCACAAATCCTATTGAAACATTCAACCCACTTTTAATGCTGGGTTAGTAAATCCATCAATTCCAACATTATTAGAAATGCCATTTTCAGACCTTTACATGGAAACAGGAGCTGTTTATTGTGGACCAGGTCCATGGCACCTCACACGTTTTTCAGGTATGGCCTACAGAAATCCGGCCTGGAAGTGCAGAGGAGCAGGACTGTCCTGGCAGACTGCACATTGCTTTGGCAAAGACCTCTTTCCTCCCTCAGCCTTCATCCCTCTTGTCTATCTGGACTGAAACCTCTCCCCAGGGGGGGTCCTCTCCCTTGTCATATCAAATAGTCCCAATGCTGACCAACTTCTGTGAGCATTTCTCTAACATACACATATAAAACCTTTCCAGAGGAATAACAGGATATTTGGAAGTGGGAATCACTTGCTTTTCCTTTTTGAGCTCCTTGCAATGGGAGATGCTTACCAGTCTACCAGGAGTCAACAGCTCGTGTCATCCTTTTTTTCCCTCTCACCCTGACCTTGGTAAAGCTCTAATATATCAAGATACAATATTCCTACTATTGTTAAGCCTCACTTCCTGAGAGACAAAAATCTGGGTTCTCTCCCTCTGGAAGTGTGACTCACAACAGGAAAAAAACCCTAACAGGAGGTCTACTCTTCCAGAATAATTCCTCTTAATTCTTCTCATTCTTGAGTTCAGGAAATTATATAATATGAACAAAATGTGATTTAAAGGGGAAAGGGTAAACTTAGATTGAACAAATATCTTTCCTGTCAGGATCCTCATGATGAAAACTGCAAATGTCTGTCAAAGGCTGCCCTTCAGCCAGGGCTGTGGTTTCTTTCCTGGCCTGAGTACTTTTCTCCTAAAAAACACTTTACCTGCCATATTACAACATATGTTAAGTGTGAAGAAAGAAGGAAATAGTTGCAGTAGAAAAGAAAACTTTTAAAACTATAGCTGGTAGATACTTGTACAAAGAACTGGAGATATGATTAAAGTTGATGTAAAGGAAACCACTTGTGGACCAGAAGCATTTAATTTCTGTCATCAGGGTACAAATAGTAATGGCTGTGGCTTCCAGCTATGATGCTTACCAATCTGACACTTTTATATATAAAAGTGGATGTTTATTCTAGCACACTGTCTTCATTTTCTTCAAGGATACTTTCAAGCCTTTCAAGCCTTTGAGAAGCACTGTCAGCACCATGAGCCCAAAGGCTGAGCAGCCGTGGCTGGGCACTGCTGGTGGGTGCCCAGGCCCTGCCCCAGCCCTGGCCAGGATGCCAACATGACTCAGTTTGGAGTCCAGCCCCTCTGGAACAGCCACAGGGTGTTTATCACTTGTGATTAACCCAGTTTCCCCCTCTGTGAAATGAGTGCTGCTCTCTGTATCTGCAGAGTATGTAAATCAAGAATAACTCAATCTCAGTTATTGTGGCATCTAAAGAAGCTGGAAAGGAAAGCCAAGTTGTTTCAATTCTTTCTGTGCGACTTGTTCAGCTTCAGAAAGGAGGGAAACATGCAGTAGCAAGTCTGTGAATGTTTTTAAGGGAGGGTGAATCTGTGGGTGTAACTATCATCCAGTGCACCCAGGTTCACAAAACAGGCCTGTGAACCTGAGAAAAAAGGGCATAGAAATAGAGAGACAAAGAGGGAATAGAAGACAGAGGGGAGAGGGTGAAGAGGGAAAGGAAGGAAGGAAGGAAGGAAAATTAATATATCTTGTTTAAAAATTGTAACTTTTGTTCATAGTCTAATTTTCATTACTGAATCACTATATGAAACTTACCATTAAAAATGTACTTAAGGAGAGTAACACAGCAAATACCATAAGAATGCAAATATAACCACAACAATAAACTAAAATGGCTCAAGGCATACCAGCTCTGCACACTAACACCAAACACCTCTCCATCCTCAAATATCAAGAGACTATATCAAGCCAAATCAATATCTCAGAGAAGTTTTTTCTCCCTAACTGTTCAAATCCATATCTGACCTCTGCTGGCCAGGTTTCTCCATAATGCATTTACAGAACACCACATGTCGGCTTCCCAGGAATGGCTCAGGCTGGGAAGTGATGTTTTGCATCACTTTGGCTATTTTGATTCTTCTCTCAGCAGAGTTTTTAGGCAGCTGGGCAATCCAACCACTGTTTGTAACTGTTTCCATGGGCTGGGCAGACAGCGGTGCTTTGGCAGAGAGCGCTGGCCGGGGCGAGGTCTGTGGCTGCTCTCCGACAGGTACCCGGCAGCGCGGCCTCGTTCTGCTCCCTGCCTGGGAACTCCCCGGGTCGGGTTTCCCACGGGCCAGCACACCTGTACTGCCACCCAGCCACCGGGACACTCTGCTGACACAAAATTCCCACCCCTTGCTCATAGAATGCTTTGTGGTCAGACTGTTATTAACACAGATTTTCAGGCTCATGATCTTGCTCTGTTTATATAAGACGTAATTGACTTTCCTTGCCCGTTTTTAACTTTTAGGAAGTGCAGAGAGAATGTTACTGCATGGGAACATGCTGGATTGGCCCAAAGCTGGGTGAATTCTCCTCTCTGACTGCAAACCTGCATCTGAAATGCATGTGAGGGGTAGGTGATTAATTTAATCACTGAGAGGCATTCACACACAGGGTGTGCTACAGGGAGCTGGGGGAGCACAAACAGACCACAGTGAGATGCATATTGCAGAGGTACAAGTCTCCACAAACATCCCAACCTCATGCTGAGCTCTCAGTAAGAGCCATGGCCTTGTGGGGAGGCATCCTCCATTCCGAGTGCCGTAGGGAGCATCCCAGCTCTGCAGGAATAATAACCATTTAATCTCATGTGACCATCTGACAATGACAGATCCATGAACATTAATCACAGGTAGCCTCTAAAAGTAGCTTCAGACACAAATTGTAGTGTTCCTCAGAATTACCAACTCCTGTTTTAATGGTGGAGTTTGTGAGCTCTTGAGTTTTAATATAAAGTGTGAAATCCACAGGAACTGGGAGCTTTGTGTGAACTTAAATGTACTTTCTTCTTTGGTGCATTAATATGTTGGTTTTATACTGAAATCCTTGGCTAGCCACAAAACTCTGTAGACTTCTAGATGCTTGTCCCCTGTTAATGAGCCCACAAGACTGATTTTCTTGGTGTTATGACATCAATGTGACCTCATATTTACATGGAAAAATCAGTGGCTGAAAGTATTGGCACAAGTCAAATCCTGAAATCCTTTCCCAGCCAGAAACCTCATCAAAATCAGTAGGGCCAAAGATGTAAGAATTGCTCATGTTAAAGTTTCAGGGCTATTCTTTCAATCTACGTATCTAAAAAATATCTGTTAAAATGTGGCAAATCAGTTTGCTTTGTGTCTCTTCTTGCAAGCTTGAAAAATGCCTTGATGATTGCACAATCACAGTCCTTCAAAGAATAGCTCTGATTTCACTTAAAAAAGCTTCATAATGCTGGCTTTGCCACACAGACTACACTTGCCTTTGGGATGATGGTTCTGCCTATCGAGCCAAAATCCATGCAGCAGTGCTCCAATTTTAATAAACAGAAAAATCTTTGTTGGAAAGACAGATCAGACTTGATTTATTTTTTTCCCTAAGAAGAGAAAATATTGTCAGTAGTAGTGGTAAGGAATCAATGTGTTTTCACTGGTTACAGCAGTTATAAGCTCTTGTAGGAGCATATAAGGATTAGAGCAGCATGGCTATTACATTTTCTGGGGTGGAAAATTTAGTTACAGATTCATATTGATGAACAAATACCATGATCTCTTTCCACTCCTATTGACATTAAGAGGAATTTTGTCATTCATCTTCTAAGAAAAAACTTTTGGTTATTCTCTGTATTCCATGCACAAGAATGCCAACTGAGCAGCACAGGGATTTAACTTCATAACATGCTCATGAGACATTACAACACAGACAGGGCAGAAAACCTGATTTTGAAGATATGTCTTAGTATAGACACTGCTGAAGGAGCAGGGAATGAGCCTATTGTGTAGACAGCAGGCAGCCATGGAAATCAAGGACCGCAGACTGAATTTAAGTGAGTTCCTACTGTAAAGCAGGAGAGGATAATGTGATTCATGGATGTATGAACAAGGAAATAGTGAGTAGGAGTGGGGAGCTGATCTTATCTCTCCCTACTGCTCTGGTAAGACTAATACTGACAAAGTGCATAAAGTTCTGGTGCCTTGTATTTTAATTGTAAAAGCTGGAGACAGGTCAGAGAGAGGATGAGAGAAAAGTGTCTCTCTCTAGTGAAAGCCTGGAAGGGATCTCTCTGCCTACCTTATCAAAAAGATGGAGACATGACTTGATTAAAGCATACAAGTACCACCACAACAAGATAATACCATATGCAAAAGATCATCTAGTGGAGAGAGCATAGCAGGAATCAACGGCTGGAAGCTGAAGCCAAACAATTTCATACAAAGAAACCCAGGCATGCATTATTAATAGTAAGAGCAATTAATCCTGGGAACTACTTACCAAAAGTAGGGCTGGATTCTCTGTCTCTTGATGTTTTCAGATCAAGATTGGATGTCTTCCTAGTAGAGATGCCTGAGGCAAACCCTTATGAAAGGGAAGCAAGGTGAGACATAATAGTCCATGATAAACCATCAGACCGGTTGAGTAGATGATCCTGCTCTTACGACTCACTGCCTCTAGCTTTGCTAGTAAATTGAAATGTCAGGACCCAGGCCCAGACTCCAGAACATGATCACCTATGCTATTAAATTGTTAGAACAGTCCTTCATATGTTGTTGACCAGGGTCAACTGTCCCTCTCCCAGACACACTTAGCATAGTTTGGGAACAAGCATAGTCCAGGGTGACAAGAAATTTGGATATGGGCACAGTATTTTGGAGAGGAAAGGAATACAAGCTGACCAGACCACCCTTTGGCAAAATCTATTTTCATGTGGATTACTTGCAAAGGTTTGATTCAGCTACAGCAGCTCGAGGTTCGACACCAATCAAGAGAATTATCTGTGAATCAAATATTCCAGAGCCGCCTCCGAGTAGGTGGAATGATGTTGACACTCTCACAGCTTTGAAGAGCTCTAAAAGGGAAAAAGGAAGAATGTTTTGACATATTTTGAATATTCAGAAAGGCTAATTGTTTCCTGAAGTAACTGACATTCCATACGAGTAGTGTATTCCTGCCCCTCATGTCCATACTAGACGGAGACATTGAAGCAGTGCTTCCCACACAGCCCGGGCAATTAGGCAACATGGAGCCTGATGACTGGAATCTTTTAAATGTCAACACAGCTTCCTACTCCAGTGCTCACCCGGCACTCATTAGCAGCATTGAGTTAATGTGTTTGCTGCTGCTGGTGATGATGTGCAGGGACACAAGTGCTACCCCTCGATGTCTGCTGTAATAGGAGAACAAGGAGTGCAAGTTCAAGATTTAGTATCTCATCTCAGTGATCCCACAAGGATGCTCTTTGCCGTTTCTGAGTGCTAGAAGCATTTTTTGCCTCCTGAATATTAAACAGACACTAACCCTCAGGCTTTTATAGAAGAAAAAAATCCCACTTACCCTTGCTAAAGCTTTAGCAGGCTCTAAACAATTTCTACAGTGAAATTGCATTTACAATTAATTTTTTTCCAGCACTGTTGAACCTGGCAGCGCAGCAAATATTGTATGGGCCATCAAGACAGTTGGGCAGTAGTTGCTGGGCTACCACTGTGCACGTCAGAGGCCCCTAATGCATTAGTTTGGCCATTGGGAGACGTGGGACGAAGGACTGGAACTACAGCAAGCCCCTACATAAAGACTTCCAGATTTCATCCCTGTTTATAAATCAAATAACACAGAACCCCTAAGAGAAAACAAAATAGTACTGCCACTTCTTTCTAGTGTAAGAAATGAAGGCAGAAAGACCAGGTGCTTTTGGTTCACAAGATGTACAAAGAGAACTGGAATGCAGGTCTCCACTGCAGGCGTTTGTGCAGAGACACCATGTGACTTTATGGTCCTGGATGCCTCCAAAACAGATGTCTTGCTCCACGTGGTACTGAAGTGCCACATATAACTTAACAGACAGTGCCTGGATGAGGGACTTTAGCATTAGTTCCCATATCTCCCCAAATCAGCCTTTTGCTTGGTGTGTATCCAAAAACTCTTGCCCAAGAAAACAGAGCAACTCTGAATCTCTCAGAGACTCTCCAAAAGAGTTCCACAGCTGCAGCAAGGGAATGCAAAAAGACCCTTTTCAGTTCTCTTCTGCAAGCCTGAAGATCCTATGCTGACAACAAGGTCATCTATCTCAGAACAAGGTTTATTATTTTTGTGAAACTCAGATCACTCAACACCTGGAGGCAATTTCCTAAGCATCTGCACTTTTACAATGTGAAGCCAAAGTGGGATGAAAGGGCAAAACCCAGTCAATTCTCAGAAAATCTGGCACTCCTGGGCTTTGCAAGCTTGCCTTAGCTGAGTAAAGTTGCCATTTGCAGGATATCCGTGAAAATCTGCTGGATTAAGTGAAGCAACACTGTGGTTGTGATTTTCATTTCATTATACGGAACATACTTATTTTAGAAAATTTCATTCACACTTCATGCTGGCCTTAAAATATTATGTTGTCATAAAAGGTGGATATAATACTGACAAGCAGCGCTCTGTAAAGATGGTACAAATACATAAGTGGGGTGTAGAGAGGCCCATGGTTTGGCCATCACCCATCCCAGGTCAGCCTGTGCTCCTGCAGTCACAGCTCAAGCACCGTTCAAGAGCTGAAGCACTGCCAACAGGCATTTAGGATGGGGCCACTCAGTTTTGGGGAGAAGGTTGCTTACCTGTGTGGCCTTAGGAATGCCACAACTCTAGGCCATGGAGCAGAAAGGATCCTAGGACTACTTTCTTATTTACAGTGGTGCCATTTTAGGATTTATCTTGCCAGGACATGAAAGGAAAGGAGCAAATTAAGCTCTCTGAAGCAATTCAGACATCAAGACTTAGCAGAAAAAAAGTCATTATTAAATTTATTACATTAAGTTTAGGTGTTAAATCTAAGTGTCAACACATGAGGTAAAGGAGAAGTTTTTATCACCTGAGATCTTCTTGGTGCTCTCTCTGGCTTCTATGCAACAGTGGAAACATCTTTGGGACTGTGGTGTGTCACTTCCCACAGCACCACATAAAAGCCTTGTGCATCCCTGGACACATGTCTGGCCAATGGAGCTGGGCCCACAGCCCCTCTTGATACAGAGTGGAAACCTACCCCAAACTTCTAAAGGATTATTTTTTAAATTTGTAATAAATATAATTAATTTTAAAAGACAGACAAATAATATATTGGTCTTTTAATTAAGATAATTATAAAGATTGAAATGCTATTCTTAGTTGCTTTATTCAAAGCATAGAGAGGTGTCACAGATATCGAAGGCTACCAGTGTGGATTTCCATACTTTGTATTACTCTTCATTCTGCAGTCCTAGGTACTGAATTTTTGTTTTTTTTTTTTTGCCTGCGTGAGATGGCATTGCGTTTTCAGAGAAGGTCACGGGTGGATCATCTCCCTGGTTGCAGCACTGGTCTCTTGTGCGTTTTAATATTTTTATAGAGCATAGAAAGCAAATGTGGGGATGAATTCCCAGGATATATCTACGCTGCTACTGCCTCCTCTATGACAGCGACAGTGAGTTTCTCAGCCTGAGGCTCTGCAGTGTGAGAACTTCCAACAGAACAAAGAAAGGGACAAATGTAAGAAGAGAGTGGTTTGCAAATAAATGAGTAAGAGATTTTATTGGGCACATTCCGAGTTGCCAAACTGAGCCTGAACGCACGACCTGGCACCTGTCAGGACATGTCCATGTCTGTGTCTGTGTCCATGTCTGTGTCCATGTCCAGTCTTGTGGGGGACATGCTGTCAGGCAGGCTGAACCTGGCTCAGAGATCTCCACTCTGCTCTTGATGGTCTGCTGTATCATAGGATCACAGAGTATCCCAAGTTGGAAGGGATCCATAGCTGGGCTATAGAATGTCTTGAGGTGATGAGAGATCCTGGGAGCATCCCTCACCTCATTGTTGTCATCTCATTTTTTGGGTTTTGTCTTCCTACTTCTGCAACACTTTCAGCATGTGCTGCTAAGCTGAGTCCAGTTTTGTACCATGTGTCCTTGGAAACTGCAGCAACCCTATCTCAACCATGCATTCAGAAACTTTTAACACTAAATGACTCTGTGCACCTTGAATTAGGCAGTGCTTCACCAGTCACAGCAGCAAGCTTTAATGAAGTATTTTAAATTAACAGAAGTTTATTAGAGGGAAGGGAGGGAAGGAAACAGAAGAAAGCAACAGTCAGGGAAATCTGAATCAACACCCAGCCAGCCCCAGGTTTGCCCCTCAGCAGAATTATAAAAGAATTAGCCTGGACTCATCTCTCTGCTTGCAGCTGTGACACCGCCAAAGGGACGGCACTGTCCTCCTGCCTGGGCCCATTCACCTTGAAACACGCCTGTGCTCAGGGTGTTTCAGCGGGGTAACTGCTATGGCCATTTCCAGGGCTGTGAGTATCCCATGGACAAAGTTCCCTGCCCTGCTGCTGGTGTCCCAGTGGAATCATCAGGCCTGGCAGGTGCTCCCAGTTGCCCCAGACTGGTGCCCAGTAACCTCCAAACCACAGGTTTTGCCAGGGACTGCTGTGGCTCATGCAGTACCAGCTCTTGCTTACACCAGGGACCTGCTCCCCTCTGCAGTCCTCACTTGCTTAGATCACCTCCGGGCCACTGACACACAGCTCCCTTGAGAAGCTGAGGATGCCTCTTCTCCAGGCTCCCCAATGGGGCTGGTGAACTTTACACCTTTTAAGACACCCAGGATCATGTTTACTAGCCTTCTGGGTGCAGCAGTTGTCTCCTACCATGTACTTTCACTGTACCAAGGCCAAAAAATGTAAAGTTTCTAGCTATTACTATCGCAAGTGACAATGATGGTTTCTGTGATACAGTAATACATGGTCTGTGAGGGGATTGTAACTCTACCTAATGGCCAGAGGTGATGGGAGTGCAAAGGAGGGGTGATATCTCTCACCCTCCTATGTCCAAAAAGATGGATGTGTGCTCAGGTACAGGAGGAAGAATGACACAAAAGTAGGTAAGGAAAGAAAACACAGAGAGCAAGGGGGGAAAAAAAGAGTGGGCAGAGCACATGATATGAAACGATTCAAAAGAGCAGGATGAGGTAGAACCCATCTGGTGCAGCCATTTCCTACTCATAATGCTTCATTTTCCCCGAGGACACCCCAGTGCTTTTCCTTCTTCCCCTAAAGTCGTCACTACTGGCACACTCTGTGACCCTGGGGCTGCAGCCCTAGACACCTCCTGCCTGGACAGCCGCAATGGCCCCAGTGCTAGTGACATCCAACAGAGCCTGGAAATACTTGTTTCCACCCTCAGCAAGTTTAGCACTGATGTTAGCCTTGAAGGTTCTTATATCAAGAATGAAATGCATCTCATTCAGGTTTGCTAAGTTCTATTACAATCCATATTTGTATTTCTCCAAAACCTTCCTATCGGGTCCCAGGATATATTCTCTCTCTTACTACATATTACAGAATCTCCCTTCGTGCTGTCTCCCCTCCCTGCACACTCAGCGAAGGACGGGGTTAACTGAGTTCTTCACAGCACTCAGGTTTTTGAAGAATGGGCTGTGGGCATTGTTTCCCGCAGCGTGCTTGCTCCGGAGCGCGCCGGGGGTGGCAGGTGCTGGTGACACGGTACAAAGCTCAGGCTGCCCTGACTCCCACGGGGCTGCAGCCGGGCTGCGGGCAGTGTTGATCCAGCCCGACGGCGGAGGCACGGTGCTGCCCTTGGGTTTGGTAAGGGCTAAGTGTGAGAGATGCTGGGACCGAGTCGGCAGTGAGCACCTCTCTCCCAGGGCCCCGAGCCCGGCTGCCTCGCTCCCGAGAAGCTGACTCATGGGCGTACACTAATCAAGGGAAACGTGAAATATTTGATATTCCTCGCACCCCCTCACAGCAAGAAAAAATAAAATACAGTAATCAAAGGAAATGTGAAATATTTGACATTCCCCGCACCCTGTCACAGCAAGAAACGCGCTGGGTTTCGTGCCTGCAGGCACCTCGCTGCCGAACGTCCGCGTTCCTCGGAGCGCGGAAACGAGCCGCGGTGTTTCAGCGGAGAAGGGAAATACCTGAGCCACACCAAAGACGGTGTGGGATGAGCAGGAGAAGAGCGAGCAGCCCGCAGCACCCGGGGCTGGGCGAGGCCGTCCTTGCGCCGGGGACGTGCTGGCAGCCCCACGGGCATCAGGATGGAGGGACAGTGACAACTTTCTCGCAGCCAACAGCGAAGAGTTGTGAGATGACATGGAGACTTTCCATATGGAAGAGTCCTGATTCACATTGAAAAAAAATTAAAACAGTCTGCTGCCACATGCCTAGCTTGGCCCTGTTAAAATTTGTGTGTGATTTTTGAGCAGCCCTCCCCGTGGCAGGGACAGGCGTCAGCCATTTTGTGCTTAAATACAAATTAGAGAATCTCTTATATTTGTTTTCCCATCGTCTGTCCTCTCTGTACCTCCTACAGCTGATCTTTATACACCTTGACTTTACAGGAAAGGGCAAAACACCCAAGAATTCACTTGTATTGCATCGAAGAGAATGTTTTAAAAAAACCCAAACAAGAAAACCACAAACTCCCCTCCCTGCCTCTGTTCCTCCCTCCCTCCCTCAGGTGTAGATTTTGGGACTTCGCAATATCAATCTGGCAGTTTCAGCTCCTGTTTCAATGGACTGTCTTAATGAAATAAATCTTACTGAAATCTGCTTCTCCACCACCAGAAGAACCACCCTGGATAAATCCCACCTCTCTCCCTTCTGTAAATGGGTGTGATGATCTCACCTGCACTGGATCTGCATGGCTTAAAGTTAGCAACAATGTAAAGAAATAGAATTAACATTTTCACCATTTCTTTCTCAGATACTCATTTCCTGATTTCTCTTTCTTACCTACATAGGGGGAAAGAAAGTGAAAGCCTTTCTGCCTGTGAGACAATTAATTCCTCTTTTTAATTATGACAGTGTTTTGCCATAAATGTGGTTTAACTTCTACCCAGGCTGTCTTCTGCTTCTTCCACTACTTCTCAAAACCTTTAAAATATGTAATGTGTTATTGCTTCATGGGCTCATTGACTCCCACATTGTGCTGGTATATGCTCCTATGGGAATACCTATTTAGTCAAGCTTTTTAAAAATTAAAGGGGCTTTAAGCAATCCTTCTCCCTGCCAGTCCTGACTGCATTGCTGAGGACCGACAGGGCTGAGGCTGCCCCCTTTGCATGGAGTCTAGGTGGTTTGAATTCCTGCCTCCCTCAGCAAGGCTGCTTTTTGGGACCAATTTCTTCATTTATCACCCCTGCAACAGCTGTTTCCACTGCTGAAATGTGAAAGGAAATCACACCACAAGTACCCCAGCAACTAGAGAGAGTTAAACGTTTCCTACAGAAACCTTCTCTATCTGAAAATTTTGGTTAATATGAACCAAAAATATTTTTTAGACTATGTGTCTCTGCTTTGGAGGGGGGAAAAAAGGAAGTTACTTTTTGCTTAACACAGGAGAAAATTCTTGCACAAAGGTAACTAAGAGATCTTTGCCTAGACCAGAATTCAAATGTCCTCTCTACAAATAGCTGGACATGAGAATAGGGACTTGACTTTTGCTCTACAATCTATATCTGAGTATGAAAACAACATTTCCTGTTTAGGCAGAGATTGAATAAACAGTTAGAGGAGAAATTTTGCCTTAGGTTGAACCAAGAAACAGAAGTTTGGGGTTTCTGGAGATTAGAAATACTTCTGTTAACATCTAAGATATTTTTGATCTAAACCAACATGTCTCTTAGAGGAGATAAAACTTAACCCTTCAAAGGATTTTTTTTTTTTTTGTAAATATAGGATAACTTTAAAATTCAAGATGTCTTTCTGCAGTGAAAATTAAAAGGTCTGTTTTAGCAAAATCCAGGAAGGGATACCAAAGTAATACTTTCAAAAAATATGCCTCCATTTTGAGGGTCAATATTTTTGGCCAAACTTAACCCAGATATATAAGTAGATTTATTCTTTCTAAAGGTGTTTTGATTTTGGTGGGGATTTTTGGTTTGTTTTGGGTTTTGGTGTTTTTTTTTTTTTTCTTTTTTTCAGGAAAAAAACATACTGTTTGTAAAACTTAATTTAGAAAGCTTCCATGTCCTTTCACCACATCTGGAATAAGGATTGTGACCATTTGGTTATGCTGAAGTAGGGGAGAGGCTTCTCCCTCACTCCTATTATTTTTTCATCTCTAAAAATAGTGGTTTCCTCCTGTGGTGAAACAAGTAATCTGTTTTCTAGTTGGATTTCTTGCCAGGCTGTGACCTGTCTCCTAGGGGAATGAACTCCACTGCAAACCCTCATTCTCATTTAATGCCTGGCCAAGGCATAGGAGCAGTTTTGAGCAGGAAGACTGTGAGCAATCCCCCATGCACTTTCCAATCCTCTGGCATCTCACCAGGCTGCAGACAGAGAAAGAGGTGGCAGAGGAATTATCTCAGGCAGTGGCACATTCTCTTGGCAACTGATTCCTGAGGGAAGCAAGAAAAAATTGTCCTCCAGGTTTGAGGCTCTTACTGTCCAAGGAAGAGAACAAAACACTAATGTATTACCTTTGGTGAGCTACCTGTAGGTAAAAACATGTTTAATTTCTTGAGCTGGATATCAGTTACACTATTGTGAGTAATATCAGCAGGATTATGGCGATTTTGCCACTCCTGCAGAGCCAGAGGACAGCAAACTGAAATCACTGCCTTGATCTGCTGTGCCTGTTTGCTCATGTTAAGAGGCTAGGGACTGGTTTTCAAGTGGGACAGGTTTTGGAGGGCTTATTGTCAACAGCAGTAAGCGCTTTCAGCACAGATCACACCCAAAGGCAGGTTGGCCAGCATTATTTTTCTTCCCTTGGAAATGTACTGAGCAACGCCAGAGATGCAATTTTATGTAACACAGCGGTGTGGTACAGCGTTCTGCAGGCACTTTAGGGGCCTTGTGATCTAGAATAGCATGAAGAGACAAGGTTACTTTAATAAATGCTCACTCCTGCCTCTACTGTATCATCAAAACAAAAAGTTTTACATGACCTCAGGTTCAGGCATGCTGGTTTTCAATGGCAGCGTGTGGTGCAGTGATGTACATGGGAACTCCAGTTTCACAGGCAAAGCATGTCACACAAATTAATACAAATTAATAAAATAATAAAAAAGTTTTGCCTTCCTCTATATTTGTAGGACCGAGATGCCGCCATGCATATGATGCTATCCTTAGATTTTATGACGGTTTCCTCCTGTGGACAGAAACCTTGGAGCCCCCCAGATTAATATAATTAAACCAAAGTAAATGCCAAGGGAATAAGGGCTGCGATATAAACTGCTTAAATTCTGACTCCTCAGTGGATACCTTGCTTTTATAAGTTCCACCAAGTCAGAGTATGACCCTGAGTGCCCAGCCATTGCCTCCAGGCTGTCGTGGGGAAAGCAAAAGCTCATCTTGCCACCTGCTAATTCTTGAAAGTGTGTAGTGAAATACAACATCTGAAAGGGCAGGACTGAGCTTTACATCACTTTTTAATTCAATGGCTCATTCATTCAAATAAGATTTACAAAGACATTATGCAATTTTGCAGCACGCAGTCATCGGGGTTGTGTAATGAATATCTAACCTGCAGCCTCCGAGCCTTAATTGGATGTAGATCACCTCATGGCCACAGCAAACAGGGGCTGTGCACCAACTGAGCTTGTAAAAATGTGTTGAAGTCTCTGACTCAGTTGTTGTCTTATATAAAAGAGAAATCCTAGAGAATTGTGAAACCTTGTTGAGTTATGCAAGGAGGGAGTTTAATTACTATTATTGAATTTGTACATTTTTTGCACTGCTAGAAGCTTTTATTTACTCATTACATTTTGAGCACTTGACAATTAGAAATAGGAACTGCAGGCAAATTTGTCCTTGATACTGCTTTTAGAGTAATGGAAAGTTAAACCTATCCCTACTGCTTATTTTACAGAGTTATTTTAATTCATACATGACATAATGATAAAGAAAAGCTAATAAAAATCTTATTTACTCGTTTCTCCCTGAGAACTTGTCAAAGAGATCAAACATTTCTCATTAACAGTGTTTTACCTTCTCCTAGAAGGGTTTTCCCACTTTGAAAGACTCTAAAAGCATTTATTTATGTTACCAAAGGCATTTCTGGGAGTTATAACACACACACATCTATTTTCAAGCCTGCTGTTAACTGGGAATATTGACATCATTGCTTCTTGCAAACAAGAGGTATAAAAAGGTAAAAATACAATATTTATTGCTAAATGTTTGAAAATCTAATAATAAAAATTTGACACAATCCATTGGAAGAAAAAAACCTCTTTATTTCTCATTTAAAAATTATAAATGTACCATCAGGAAGGAAAAAAAGCAATTCAAGTATGCCTCACCATCTTCCAAAGTTTTTGAGTGCTAATGGAGTGAAAGACAGAATGCTTCGAATTTTTTTGAACACTGACATCTGCAACCATTCTTATAGAAAATGTCAGAAGAAAAACAAGCAGAAATGCATTTGATAATGATTCATACTTGCACTTGTAAACATGGCATGAGCACTCGACACAAGGAAATGGACATCAGTTCTGCAGAGTTGTGGGAAGAAACATAATGTACAGTAGGCCAGAAAAAATACAATTATTTCAAATAATGCTGACCTCGGTCTCCCTTGTCCCTTAACATAGTCCCCATGCCCATGGCAGGGACAGCCACTGGACTTAACTGAATTCTCAGTTACATTTCTGTTTCCACTACTGAGTTTAATTTACTTATCTGGTTTATTAGGTAGTTAATGACTTGTGTGAATTCAAGTGTCTGTGATTATCAATACAGTATTGCTCAATACTCAGGATTGAGTCTCCATTGATTTTATTAACCAGCAAGAAGTACAGAGCCTAAATTGTGGTAACAGGGGAGGGAAAAGTATCACATTGGTGTGCCTGTATTTTTATAGTTATCCCTTTCTGCTTAGTCTTGTGCTCTGCACATCCTCAGGGTTGCAGCAATTCATTTTGGTGGTTGATCTCAGTTTAGAAATTTAATATTTTTGTTTCTCACGTAGCAGAGTGATGACACGTATAAACAAAGCATGTCAATTTGATATGTGTATTTTGACTTCTCCCCTGACATCTTTACAGCGTAAGCCCAACAATAATAAATCTCTGCCATTATTTATTTTTTGCACCCAAAATCCCTGGCCAAGCTCAGGAGATGAATGTAACTTATTTCTGCACGAAAGTGATGATTAGATTTCTGTCCTAAAGGTTCAAGGTGGCTATAAAAATAATTGAGTCACTACCCATGGAGGTATTTAGGAGAAAGACATGCAGATGTGACACTCAGGGACATGGCTTAGTGGGTGACTTAGCAGTGCTGGTTAACAGGTGGACTCTATGATCTTAGAGGTCTTTTCCACCCTAAAGAATTCTATGATTCTGTGAATTAGCGTAATTTTAAGGTTTATTCCCACAGCCAGGTTTTCCTGGTAGCCAGAAGGAGATGGTAGGACATGGAGGGTGTTTTGGGGTTGGATGTGCCCAAGTGTGCACAGGACAGCTCGGTGACCCAGGCCAGCATCCTGACAGGTACTGCAAGCCTGGAGTTTGCTGGTGCCAACATACAAGTCTGACAAGGTCAGACTTCCAGCTCCAGCCACCTACCCCGGGTAATTACAAAACAAACCCCAAATTGCATGAAGCCCACTCAGCCCACCATGGGATATTTATTTAGCCTTGCTCTCTCAGGCAAAGTTTTCAGCTGGGTAGTGAAGAATTTGATGCTAAACTCTGAAGCCAAAAACCCCAAAGGCTAAGAAGCAGTGAGAGGCAGTGGCATAGAGCTGTGGATTCCGGCAGCCTGCGGTGCCCCTGGCTCGCCTGCCCCTGTTTTGGGTTACACAGCATGGGTGACTCAGCCAGGGAGAGGGAGCCCCAGGAGGGGGAAATAAATGTGTTTGGAGGAGGAAATGGAAGGAAGAAGAGTATTTTCTTTAGGGGAGTAGAGAGGTATGTAGGGTTGCTCGGTGGAAATCCAACATAAACCTTGCACAAGCCTGACTGCTATGATCCCCACAACTGTCTTCTCATTCCTTAAGTAACTGAGGCTTCAGCTCAGCAAAGCATTAAAGCTCAGGCTTCATTTTATGCTGTCAGTAAGTGCTTTGCTGAACAGAGGCTTAAAGTATCAAGCTCCTTGCATGAGATTTATCCCACCTAATTTTAGACATTTGCAGTGCAGATATCTACACCAGAGCTAGTGACCCCAGGCTGTCCCCATTGTGAATGAGGACAAATAAGCATCTCTGGGGTGCTGTTCATTACGACTACTCTACCCTAGAACAAGAAATAGCACTCATGGAAGTATTTGCAATCAGAACTCAAAATAGCTAAACCAGATGTAAACATCTACAATCCGTGTACCTACATTCATGCACCTGAACCACAACAGCCTCTGACAACAGATGAGTAGGAAAAAAAACATACCAATTGGGAGAAATCAGGAAAATGCAAACTGAATTATAGCAGAGAACGGAAACTGAAAATTATTTTCTCCCTGAGAAAGTTACAATTGGAATTGTTTTTAAGACAAACAGAGGAAGAATAGAATAGACCATTGTTATTCCCTTGTTTAAGGCATTATTTCTTTCATACTTGCATTGTTTGAGATTGCTTCACTGCCTCCACTGGTTACTGGGGGTTCCTGCTCACCCATCTAACTTTTAGAAAGCTATAGTTAGGTGAGGTTAATCTCCTCTTGTGTCAGATATTTTTGAAGGAGAAATCTCAAATATTTGAGATATTTCTGCAAAGTTATTTGATTTAGAACTCATATTTCTCTGAATGTTGAAAACCACTGCTTTCCCTGTGTAGGCAACTGCGATGTAAACTTCTGGGAATCACTGCAAACTTGGGAATTCCTGGAATCCCTCTGGGAAATAACTGCAAAACCTTTAATCCCTGTTATCTCTGAGAGCACATATTTTTGTTTGCTTGATTAGCAGTGGGAGAGGATGAGCGATTGGTGTGTTGGGCAGTAAAGCCTTGCGCTGTTTCTCTGCTGCTGCCTCAGGCTGCTTTGGGGAAGATGCTGGTTCCTGGGCAAACACCCCTGAGCAGAAGAGCAGCAGCAGTGCTTGGTGTGAAGTGGTGGGAGGCAAGGAATGTGTGGCAAATACACAAACAGCAGCAACAACTGCAGCTGTTGAAAGTACAACACAGTGACCAGTTCTGTTAGACTTAGCTGGTGTTAAATCACAGAATCACAGAACCACAGAATGGCTTGGGTTGGAGTCCCACCCTTCTGCCATGGTCAGGGCCACCTTCTACCAGAGCAGGTTGCTCAACACCCTGTCCAAGCTGGCCTTGGACACTTCCAGGGATGGGGCACTCACAGCTTCTCTGGGCAACCTGTTCCATTGTCTCACCACCCCCACAGTAAATAATTTCTTCCTAATATCTAATTAGGAAGAATATCTAATTAATGTGGTCTGACTCCTATGGCAGGAGTTTGGGATGCCCATTTAAGCACTGAATTGAGGCAATAAATTAGGAGCAAAATTACTTGACATTTCCTTCTGTGAACAGTGGAGACAGGCAGTTCCAGAAAATAATTAATCCTATCCCAGGGAAAAAAATCTAAAATTTATGGATTGAATCTCTCTCTGAATACAACAGTCTCTCTTTCTAACTGCAGGTGAGTCATGAGACAGTCAACAGTGGTGGATAGTTCACTCCTTAAAACACTGCTAATACAAACACTGCTAATACAGAATCCTACCACTGGAAATTCCTTTTATTCTGCAGTTTGACATCTACTAAAATGAGGACCATGCTGAGATTGCTGCTTCCATGTGGTCTCACAGAGCAGCTGATAACAGAGCTCTGGGCTCTGTGAAGCCTGCAGAGGGAAAATTCATGTACAGGACTATAAGGCATCTTTCTATTTTGACATCTAGAACTTTCTGACGCTAATGTGAAAGCTTCTACCACAAGCCTGCGAGCTCTGTGGGGACCAGATCTAGTAAAGAGTGCATTTTACTTGGGAACAGATTCTGTCTGGATGTTTTGTGGGACCCAAAGAAGAGGAAATGATTCACTAACAAAGGGGGGAACAGATGCCTTGACTCACAGTTTCCTGCCCTAACCACTATGCAATTCCTCTAGCAATTCCTTAGTGCATGTAAAGGATGGATTAGTTTCTTAAATCCCCAAACATCACGGAATGGTTTTCCAGTATTATACATCCAGCCTTACACATCCAGCCTTACCATATTGCCTGCTGGAGGAAGATCTCTAGGTTGTATTCTGTAAGTTTGTAGAAAAAGTGCCAAGCTTAGTGTATTTGCCTGTTCAAATGCTAATTGCTGCTGGAACCAAAGTGCCAGGTCTGCTGTACTGCTTTCCTCATATGTGGAGGGATGGGGACTATGGGGTTGATTTGCTCATATCTCACTTACTTCATGAAATTCCAAACATAGCAGAAGATATTTTTGTGCCTAATTTGGTAAGATTCTGGATGATGATTAAGAAACACAAAAGGATTATATCCACATAAAAGCAAATTTAAGACATTACGGTTCAATTAAATAATTCTGGGGTTTCACTTTCTTTCCAGTAAATAGAATTTCTTTGTATCCATGACCACTGTAAATGGTTTCTAGATCACACAAGAATGATCAAAAGAGTGATTTATCAGGCAGGGATGCAAAAAACTTACACTTACACATAAGCTGTCAGCTGTACTTGGGAATCTTAAACAAACTCCACTCTTATCAGATTGTCTCATAAATGCAATTGCTTTAATAATTATTTCTCCTAAAGAGAAAACACACTATTTTCAAAATCACTACGCTCATGCCGACAAATCCACAGGGAAGGAACGCTCAGATTCACAGCTCAGTCAGTATTTCCCCTGTTGGCTGATTTTAGTTTTAGGACTGTGCCATCTGCTGTTGGAATTGCAGATTTCACTGGGTCTGCAGCAGTCAGCTCCGATGGCCTGGCACACATGACTGTGATTTGTCCCAGGCGAGGGACACGCTGCAGAATGACTGCCATCCCTGTCAGAGGCTTCAGCCTTCCCAGGATCATTTATTTCACTGCATTGAAGGGCTCTGCTTTGGCACGGACACGTAAGGACTTCCATTTTTCCCTCCTGCTCAGAAGTATCAGAGGTGGTATGACACACATGGGATGCGGAGTCATATTCTCCAATATTAAATTTTAGCAGAAAATAGAACCTCCTTCTGCTCTTCAGTTCCATGAACAGAGAAGGTGCACAGATAACTGAGGAATGGGCAATTTCACCTTCCCAATCTTATACTTTAGTTCCCCATTGTTTATATGCTTGTGGGATCACAGAGCTATTAAAAACTAGACTGAACAATAGAGTTATTATTCTGCTACTGAAACTGGATTACACTCTTAACCACAAGCATCTCCTATCTGCCAGCATGAAAGCAATACTGCTTTGAGAAAACTGAAAATGACTGTGCACTGGGTACTCAGAATCTTCACAAGGGTAACCCACATCCTCTGCAGAAACATTTCTGAGCTCAAAGGTCTACCAGGAATGACTGGCAGGGACGTATTCCCAAATGTATTTTCAATTTTAACATTTTAACTTAGGGAATCTTCCTGGTAGTCACTGCAGAAAAGGCATGCTGTGCTCCATGCCTGTATGGCAGCTCAAAAAATGAGGCAGCTGGTATATGGATGAGTCTCCAAAATACCGTATTTTGAGAGACACAACTGACCTGGAACTTCTTAATCCCACTCCTTCTTCGTGTTATAACTGCATCTGACTGCCTCACATCACCAACACGCTTGCCTGCTGACACTATTAGAAAAAGAAATGTCTTACATTTTAGACACAGAATTATGGGAGCAACTAGTTAATAGGATTTTGTTACTGAGAGCTATAGGACCTGGCACCTTTGGCACCTGTCTAATGAGGGTGAAGTATATGCCTAGGGATCAAACTGAGAATGGCCAGCACACCACACAATAAGCTCATTAGGAATACTGAGCTTAAACCATGTTCTGCTTCAGGATTTAGGCAGTTTTTAGGGCTTGTTTTTCTCTGAACAGCATGAAGAACTCCCAGATCAACAAGAATCATTAATATTTGCAGCTGGCATGATGCCAGTGCTCCTCCAAGTACCTGCCCTCAAGGCTTTGGTGTTCATGGTACCATCAACAGTTCCTGCACCAAAACGTCACCCCCCTGGCCATGCCAGCCCACCCAAGGGACCGCTCTAGCTGACCCCACTGGCCACACCAGCCCATGGCTCATGGAACCTGCCCCAGTGCTGCTCACAGGCACAAGACATTCCGAAGTTAAAACCGAGGATCACAGGGAGAGCAAGGGATGGTGTTGCCTTATGGACTGCTGGAGTTTGGGGGATGCTGATTTGAGAATACAAGCAGATAAAGGATGTGAAAGCAAAGCCGTTATCTCCTGAGCTGAAATGACTTGGCCAGTGTTACCCAGCAGAGCTGGGAAGTGAACATGGCCCCCAAAGGTCATGTAAACCATGGCTTGTTTTCTACTTGAGAAATGCAATGAAAAATGTCAGGAACACAAGTAAAAAATCCCTTTTACAGACTGAGAAAGTGGCTAATATTTGTGCTCCTTCTCTGCCTTATTTTATCATCTTAGAATTTGTTTATAACAGCAAATGATTCAATTTAGAAACACGATGAAGTGTCAGCAGAGATCCTTGACATAATGATGGCCAGTATTTCCTTCCAGGATCTGAGTTTTTCCCACGGGATATAACATCCACAGCATGCCCTTTTCCACAGGAGCTGCCTTCTCCCAATACTGCCTGCACCCTGAGGCTAATTAAAGGAGAGATGTAAAGAGGTCAAGATGTTGAAGACCCTTCCCAGTTTTCCTGGCTTCAGGAGGTTTCAGGACAAGCCTTGGGCTAGAAGCAGGTCTACAAATGAAACAGGAGGGCTGAAAGCAGGAGGCAAAAGTGGCTGTGAGCTTTTGACCAAGAGGGCTCCAGTGAGAGCAAGACATAAAGGGAAGTGAGCTCCTCCTGGAGGGAGGCCTTGGGATCCAGCCATCCTGGACAGACCTGGCAGGTGGAGCTGGGCATAGAGCCACTGCTCCTGCCTCAGCTGCCCTCTCCTGCCTGTCCCGAGGCCAGCACAGCTCTGTGCAGCAGCAGCTCAACTCAGATGAAGAAACTGAGCCTTAGTATAACTGCCTACATTTTCCAGCCTGGATTGCCTCCTGAGACACTTTGCTTCCCACATTCCCAAGGTAGATTCAAAAATAGGACTGCCTCTGATCCATGCCAGGAAAATGGATCTTATTTTCTTGGTTTGCATGTTTGAATAACATGTTTGAATACCAACAACCATGGTAAGCTGCAGGCAGCACAGTTTTTGGAGGCTGAGGAAAGACACATCTCATCTCTGGAGATGTCTCATACAGCAAATTTAAGCTCAATACCCTAAATTTAGAACAACATTACATGAAAGGAACTGAAGTGTAGGGAACCACTAAAGGACTTTAACTTGGCTTAAACACACACTCCTACAGACACTCGGAAAATTGCAAGGTACTCCCTTCTGAAAAACAGCAACCAAATATGCAGTCTTCCCTTCTGAAATGCTGCATTATTTGGAAAGAAATGCGGAAGAACAAGTAACCCTGTGCATGGGAGTCTCCAGTAGCACTGCTGCAATGTGTTGCTGTACGGTGTAGCTGGCAGGCTGGTGGGATGGCTCTGAGCGCTAAATTTTGCCATGTTCTGAGAGGTACAGCCCCAGAAATGAAATGTTATTAGTCTAAGTTACAATATAGTTGCCATAGCAATCATAAAATGGGAAACCATCAGTGTCATTTATTTCATTGTCACATGCTTTATGCTGAAATCTTGGCACCCTGGGTTGCAAAGGAGACGATAAATGTGGGGTTTATCCCAAGTGGATGAGGGGTTTTTGTGTAGGCTGAGCAGAAGAGCAACAACCCCAACAAATCCTGACTGTCTGGATCCTTGGGGAACAACTCAGGGACACAGTCTTGGGATCCAGACAAAATGGTAGTTTGAAAAACCTTAGGACTTAGTTACTAATAAAGATTTCTGCTAAAAGCCAGACCCAGAATCTTTTTTGTGATTACTGTAGTCCTTTGGCCTGGCTGCTCATGGGACAGAGCCCTTGTTAGAGGGCTTGTTAGTGTCTCTCAAACCAATGTGAACTCAAACCACAGCAACTGCCAGCCATGGAGGAGGTTCAGCCCTTCACTGTAACACCTCCTTTGAAGGCCTCAGGATCACATTTTATTTAATTGAAATTAATAAACTGGCTAGGAAGCAGAAAAAACATGAGCAGCCAGCTCCATTGGTGCCCCTCATGTGTTGATGAGGAAAAGAGAGCTAAAATGATCCCACACTGTGTGTCTAGGATCAAGTTAATAGGTTACAAAGACTGAGTATTACCTCTCCATAAGACAATGCAGAAAAAGGATGTTGAGGGAATGTGCAAAACAAGATACTCTAAAACCAGCATGAGACCTGTTGGAAATGCCATTTGGTGCAAAAAATACTGTTTTAATATCTTTTATTTATCAGAAGTGAATCTAAGAGGTAATGCACATGTGACACTGAAGGACCTTCTCAGGAGGAACATGAGAATGATATCACTGTCAGAGCAAGTCACAGAAATCAGTGGTGGGAAACCAGAGCTAGATAATATGAAATTAGCAGCAAGATGTAGATGTTTTTCACGTGGAGGATGACTAAACATTAGGAGAAACCATGGAGAATGTGGTGGATGTGGTACGTTTTTCAGACCTCCACATCTTTAGATCAAAGTGGAAGATCTCTTCAGACACAAGGATTATCTGAGCACATCTAGGGACAGCCATGCCTTTGATACCCAGATCAAATGAGAATGTGACACTGCCCGAACACTGCAGTGTAGCCACACTTTTACCAGTGGATGTGTATTCAGATATTTTTGACACTAAAGCCTCCCTGAGGCTAGTGATGCCCTCCCTCCAGTGTGTCAGCTGCATCTCTGAATGCTGGTTTTGATAGCAATAAACTGTGTGTGTCATCACTCATTTACTCGATGCTCACTGTGTCGTGTGCCAGTTTGGATTAAAGCAAGGAGAGACGTCTTAATTTTAGGAGACTTCTCTGTAGACATCATGTTCCTGTAAAATTGCACATGTGCTGCTGGTTGCTGATGAAGAGACCTAGGAAATCTCTAAAGCATGAACTTGAAGTGTTTATCACACGAAACAGCAAATTACCAGCTGGTTTCCCAGACAGCTGGATGTGGGACACAGGCTGAAAAGAACTGAGAATAAATATGCATGGAAAGAACATAATAAAACCCTGTCTTTTGCTGTTAAACAAATCCATCTATTACTTGTATAAAATATTTATAAAGTATGTTGTAGGTTGCATTCAGCTTTCTTTTTCTTTTTTTTTTTTGTTTTTTGTAAAAGAAAAGGGAATAAATTTTCCTGTCAGACTCCCAAATCACCACTGAGGAGATGCGCAGAAAACTTACCAATCCTGTTGTATATTGATGCAGCTCTGCACAGGCTTCCACTCAGGGGAAGAGTGGGTGCTAAGGGTGCGAGTGACCTGGGGCACTTAACAGCTTCTTTCTGAATTGTTTGACAGGGATGCAAACCTCTTCACCTCCAGGAAAGCCAGTTATGCATACTTTTATGTCTACTTCTGCTTTGCTCTCGAGGTCTTTGATTTTATCTTTAAACCAGCAGTGTTTACGGTTCTCAAGATGACTGTGTTTTGCTAAACAAGTTCCTTTGTCCCACAGTGTGGCTGACAAATCTCCTAGTGAAACAATTTTACTATTCAGCAACTTCAGTTCTGCCTCCAACTTTTTCTCTGTCGCCTTTGAACTGCCACTGCCGCATTGATGCCTGCTATGGCTCTGCCTGCCATGCATGTCATTGCTATAGCCCATTAAAAGCAGTTGCAGCCGTGCTTACCACTGGCTTCCTCCTTCCTTTGAAGCCGTTTTCTTTGACTGGTCTTAATTAATGCATAAGCCAGGAAAGTGCCTTCTTTCCTCCTTTCAAGATGTTTTTTGTTTCTTTGTTTTAGTTTCATGTGTTTGGCCGAATAGATGTTTCCAGTATGTTCTTTATGAAAATGAAAGGGAAATTGAAGCTTACACAACTTTTTTTATTGGTGAAAGAAACCCAGGCCATGGTCTTTCCTTGACTCTGTTACCATTGCGTGCTTTTTTGACTCCATTTCTTCTCTCTATTCAGGAAAGCCAAGTAACATGATTAAAGTCTTCTTCCAACCCAAAGACTTTGACAGCAAACAAAGATGGATCACTTACCAACTGAATGAATCATGTACAGGAAACTAAGGCAAGTGTTAAACATATTTACTAGGGGAATCAGTTAAGAATGGTATGCCGAAGATCTGCAATTAATTAACAGCAGTTCCCTGTACTGAAACAAGAGATTGAAAACCTATTAGATAATTAGTAAAATTCTATAAAGCTGTATTCCTCAAAGCAGCCACAGATGCCAAAAGGAAATGCCAGACTGCTAGGCCAGATACCAACTTGTCAAGGAATTAATCATCTTATTTAATGGCAAATACCTGGCCACGTGGGCAGCTGTGCAAAAAAGCTGAACAGTCTGAATAGATGGAGCACTCCTCTCTCATTACTGGTTATTGTCATGCTGCTGCCAGGCATGCAGCTACCACCTTCCTCAGTTTCCTCATCGACAGGCTGAACAAGCTCAGTACTTCATCAGCTTTAGGCATGTCCATGGAAAGTCACTACTGCATCAGGGCTTTAGACAGGAGGAAAACTGGGAGAAGTTTGCAAATTACACAAATATGTGATGAATACATGCCCTACAAATGTCCCTTCAAGCCTGTAAACAAGCAGGCTGTGAGACCATCTCAGTCTCTAAACGAGCTTCATTAGAACAGAGCAGGAGGGTCCCAGCCCGCAGCAGGGCCCTGCAGCTGGAGCCTTGCTGGGAGACACATCCTCGCTCAGCGTTTCATTCCCCACGAGTGCCTGAAACAGAGACCTGTGCTTTGATCTCAGCCACATCCAAACATCCTCCTGCCCACGTCTACACAGGGTTTTCCTGAAACCTTTCCCAGCTGTGGGCTCAGAAAGACAGAGACTGCTCCGTGTCACTTAAACAGGTGCAAACCCCCACAGGTTTCCTTCCAGTTACACCAAATCCCCGAGGCCCAGAGAGGGGAGAGCAGAGCTTTGTGATTCTACGAGAAGTGTCTGTTCTGAACAACCTGGTCAGCACCAATGGCTCCTCCAAGGGAAGGTACAGCTCATGCTCTGCCCTTACTCAGGGATTTCTGAGCAGCTGCTTCAAAACAAAACTCGACTGCCTTCTTTCAGATGCAGCTTACTGAACTCCTTAAGGTTAAGGGAGTCTGATTAAAGAGGTCTCCTCACTGCCCCTCAAATTGTAGTTTTGCTAGGACCTCAAAAGATGGTTTTGCTGGGGCAGTTTAAAAGCTTCCTCTATATCTCTGACTTGTTTGAAATCACTATTTTTTCTATCATGTCTGTTGCTATTGATTAAACATAAGCAGTCTTGGGGGAGGGCATTTATCTTGGCTTTTGTGGGAGAATCAGGTCAGAACCTTATAATTTCTGTGAAATGTTATTAAAGCAATAATTTCATAGCTTCCCTTTTTTGAAAATTTCATTTTTAATGATTCAATAGAAAATTGAAATAAAAATAATGCTTTGATTTGAGCTAGAAAACTCTGCTTTGCCTTTACCATGAAAACTGCCCAAACCAAGATTTTTGCCCTTTTTTTCAGTTGCCAAATGATTTTGTCAAAATCAAACATCTTTTATGAAACGTTTAAACATTAATAAGACTGGATGTTTCTCCAGAAAACTTCCCAAAGCCTACCTTCATAATTTCAGCATACTGAATGACAAACTCTGCACAGAAGCAGATAGATTTGACCAGAACCCATCAGGCATTAGTGTCTGCACTATTTTGTCAGTGAAAATCCACCACATTTTGATCTACAACATATAGATGGTTCCAGCTCCTAATTATTGGACTTTCTGTCCAGGAATGAAGGGAGAATAACTCCCCATCTGATATTTGCGATTAGCTCATGTCACACATAAATGGAAAAATATCTGCTCACATTTCCAACAAAATTTCTTTCCATATAATGTGAAATGACAATAATTTTCACAGAGCAATAGTGTAAGAGATATGCTGCCAAATGAGCCTGTAATAATACTAGAAAAAAAAAGTCTAATATGATGATGCTTATCTTTTTAAATAAATGCCATTAGAGGCCAGCCACAGTAATTGCCTCTATAGAAGAAAAAAATAAACAGAAAGGAATGGTGCAAAGCAGTAATCTCATACTCAATTAAGCAATGCTGACTCCTGAAATGTCTTTCAGCTTATGTTTCCCCAGGAAAAGAAAAACAAACTAATTTAGATGAGCTGAAAATAGTGAATTAATGTATGAGCTAAGGTGCAGATTGTATGCATTTTAACAGCTCAGACCTGAAGAGATGTATCTTCATTTTACAAATAGAGGAATAAAGAAAGGTCAAAAATAAAAATCAAGATAAGGAAAATAAAAGACAAGTATGTAAACTAACCACATAACTGCCATTTTTAACTATGGAGGAAGTCCCCTGGTCTCTGACATTTGCACATGACTACTCAGTTATCTGCTTAGGGCTCCAGATGGGTACAAGATAGACATTCTCACAAGACATCAGTATCAGGCCTAGGAACAGAAGCACTCAAATTCCTGAGGTTTTAGACCACAAGATTATTCAGTGCTGAATTTTAGAAGACAGGCAGTATGAGATACAGACAGAAAATGATAATTTGTGTGATCCATGTTTAAGCAGAAGCTTCTTACACCAACAAAAAGCACTACCATAGCCCCATAGCTCTCTCCTATGTATTAAGCATTTCTCCCTCCCTCCCAAAATCTTCTCCCCATAAGGCCATTCAGCACATCATTTTATCCACACTTCTCCTGTGTTTCATCTGGAAATTTTCTAGAGTGCTATAAACACCTTATTGTGCTTTCAAAACCTAGATTTATTTAGGATTAATTGCAATTTGGCCCAGGACATAGGAGTAATAAATCTTTCATCCCTGAAGAGTTGGTAATCCAATGGAAGGATGGATAATGAGCCTTCCCCATTGCTGTCTTTTCAGTGGGTTTGAATTTGAGCTCCAGCACTTGGATCCACACTTAAGAGAGAGCAGTCCCTGCTGGGTGTGAAATAAAGCCATGACAGATAAAAGTCATTCCCTTACCATCCTTTTCTCTGTGCTGGCACTAAAAACATTTTTTATTTTTTTATGCTGTTTTAGTTAAATAAGTTTTATTTAGTTATTTTTTTGGTGTTTTTTTTTTTTTTTTAGTTATTGCCCCTGGAAAGTCCCACTGTGTTTGCGCCAGGTGCAAGACACAAACACGCTGAGAGAACAGGGAGCTCACTCCTTCTCTTCGCTGCTACTCAATGTTTATTGCTCAGAGGTTGTCACCCTAGACTGACCAGAACTTAGCTTTCCACTTTAAAAGAAACTCGGTGACTTTGAAAAAAGACTTTCTGAGAGCATCATCTGCACTTATTCATCAGGTGGCTGGAGAAATTTTCCATCCTGCATGGCAGAGAGGTGTGTGGTTCGAGGCGCTCTGCTCCGCGTTCAGCGGGCGGCGGTAAAACGCTTTTCCTCCGAGGGTCCGCCGAGAGGAGAGCGCATCTCTCGCTGCGTTACACGGCAGCGCTCGTCAGCATCGCAGCGACGGTGCTCGATAACGACATGTTTGTAACGCTGCCTGACAACAGAAGCACATCCCTAGAGACCCCTCTGTCTAGACCGGGGAATTGTGCAGAAGAGCATCGCTTGTGAGCATCCCTGCATACCGGCCAAACATCTGCTCTTACACCAACGCTGCTGCGCGCGTTGATGTCGAATCGCATCGCCGTCCCCTTTCACCGTGTACCCCTCTCATTCTTCAATAGGGGAGACCCACTCCGCGCATTAACCCCTTCCTGCCCCCGCGCCAGCGATCGGCCGCGCTAGGGGTCCCACTCCCGCCCCCCCGCACGGCGCACCCGCCCTTCGCCACGAGGCTCCCGTAAGCACCGACGTGTCCGCGCCCCCCG